>VXBI01006154.1:40139-134706 GCA_013397375.1 Toxostoma redivivum
TTTTTTTTTTTTTTGTTCCCCGAAAGAGAGCTGCTGAGCAGTCATGTGCTGGGAGGACTTTCGGCGGCAGGGCGCTGGGATCCGCTGTCCGCCGAGGGGAGGAAGGGAGGGAGGCACCGCCGGCGCTGCCCCGCTGCGGGAGCGGGCGGCGGGGGGCTCCGCACCGAGACAAAGGAGCGGCCGAGGCCGGAGGGCGCACAAAGGAGCCGCCGGAGCCTGGGGCCGCCCCGCGGNTGATTCCCTCCCTCCCCTCTTCCCTCCCTCCCTCCTTCCTTCCTTCCTTCCTCCCTCCCGGGGCAGCGGCGCCTGGACGCGGGTCCCGGGGCGGGGCCGGGCAGGGTCCCCGGGCCAGCCCCCCGCTGCCCCCACCCCGACACGCCACGCCGGGAAAACCGGGAGTGGCCGGCCCCAGCCTCGGGATCGCTGGAAGGGGCCGCTGGGGTGGGGAAAGAGGAGAAGTGGGGTCTTGGGAGCTCACAGACATCCCGCGGAATTGTCCCATCTGGGCCAAAGTGAGTCCCCTTCCAGGCACCACGGGGTCATTTGGGATGTAGGCTTCCTGTCCGAAGCAGGGTCACACTGGGATGGTCAGAGCTTTATCCTGCAAACCTCCAAGGATGGAGCTAGTACAATCTATCTTTGCTCACTGTCGGACTGGAGAAATTGTTTCTTCTTCTATCCACTGCAAACCTCTCCCACCCCGGCTCTCACCACCCCATCTCATGTGAGGAACCTGGCTGTATCTCTGTGACCATCTTGTGGCAAGCTTCCTCTTTGTTATCTTCAGCTAAAACCGGCTTCAAGGTCAGCACCTTTCTCCCTAAACTCTACTTTGTCCCCAATCAGGAGCTGGGGGGGGTTGGTCCCACTGTGGTGTGCTGTGCTGGTGAGGTCACATCTGTGTGCTCCAGGAGGGCAGGGAGTGAGAGCATCCTACTGGGAGCAGCTCAGGAGCATTGCGGGACACTGCCTGTCACTGTCCCTGCAGGGCAGGCTTGGGGTCTGGAGCATTAAATCCTACAGAAATGACTATTTTGGCTGAAGTGCAGAAATTCACCCAGCTCTCTCAGAGCTCTATAATGTTACACACCGAGGAGCTGAAAGATATCTGGCTTTGCAAGCAGAGAGAGATCCAAAAAACTAGTCCCCATAAAAACTTTCAGCCTTCTCTCACATTCCTGGCATAGCTTTTCTGCTACGCATGTGGCACAGACAGCAAAATGCAAGTTTTCTTGGCATTTAAGAGTGATGAGTGACATTGTTCACTGCTCCTCAGTGGCTTCCTGTGAGTCAAGGTGATGGGGATGGGTTTGCATGGAGAGTGCTAGCAGCTGGTATGCAAACAGCAAGGCAGAAAGTCTGGGAGTGACCTTCCTTCCTCCCTCCCTTCCTTCCTCCCTTCCTTCCTTCCTCCCTTCCTTCCTTCCTCCCTCCCTCTTTTCCTGGTTTTAGCAGGCACCCACAGCCAGTGGCTCTGCAATCCAGCTGCAGATAGGCAGGATAGCTCTGATAACTCCAGGGGATGAAAAGCAGTGTCCCAGGAACTCTGCCTAAAGGAGGCAAACCCAGGGCTGGCAGGATCAGGCCTGTGTAGGCTGTCAGGTTGATCATATCATAAAAGAGCAGATAAGTCTGGCTGGCCACACACCACAGGAGTTTTGTGGGGTTTTCAGATGTGGAGAAACAGTTTCAACATCCTCGCTTGTTATTTCAATTGGAACGGGGCATTCTGCCTCTGTTTTTTGGGCAAAGATCCCGATATGTAAATAATTTTGAGAGGCTGGTGGGCAGTTGGACACCCATCCTGTCTTTGCAGGATGGTTTTGTGGTGGGTGGCAGGAGCACAGGAGGGGCCTTTCCCCGCTGTGGGGCACAGGCTGAGCCCGGGGCTGCTCCCTGCCTGCTCTGCACGCACACGGGGCTCGGGATGGAGATCACCTTCCCTCCATCAATAATGAAGCTGCCACGGGGAGGAACAAAGTGTCTTCTCCACCCCTCCCACTGCCGAGAGAGGCGGCGGCAGAGGCAGGGAGTTGTGTTTCCTCCTCCCTTCACTACCTGCGGGATCGCATTCCCTTGGTCGCCCATTCCTCTTCCCCAGGGATAACAGAGACGCTTCTCCTCGCTCCCCGTGTTGGACATGGAGCTCCTCTGCGGGAGGAGGCAAAGGAACAGTCCCTGGAATGACATCAGGAGCAAAAAAAGGGCGACGTGTCTCTATAGCAACCAGGATGCTCTGGGGTTTTGAGGAATAAAGGCATCTGCTGCTGGTTTTACGCCCTCGGTTCAAGTTGATGATGTGGCAGTGGCTGGGTTTGGGCTTCAATTTAAAAAAGCCTCCACCTTTTTTTTTTCTCTAGAGCAGCACCTGCCTAGGACGTTGGCATGATAAAAAGCATTGTCCCATCTCGCAGGATCTGCTTCAAAAATTTGGGTATTAAATAGAGGTAACAGTTGGTTTTTGGGTGGTAAAATCTACTTACACTGTAGGAGACAAAATGAGGGGGGAAGGTGTGTAAATCTGAGTTAGTCTGTAGGGAAGAGAATGATTCAAGGTAAAAATGAAGTAATCAACAGGTAGGAAAAATTTTGTCTAGAAAACTTTAGGTGATCTGTAAGGCATAGCGAATATTTTGGGGTTAAGAGCTGAGATGGTAAGTAGGGGACAGAATGACATTTTTTGCAATAATCTAGAGATATCAACAGGGGTTTTTTTTAGTGGTAAAATGTAGGCAAAAAATTTTGGGGATAACATTTTGGAGATAGAGGGTTCTTTTGATTGTAAAGTCTGTACTGATCTGTGAGAGGACAAAATGAACTTCTGAGGGCTAAACGTGAGGTAGTCTTTAGGGGACTAAGTCTTCATCACAGATTATTGCACAGTATCGTTGTTTCAGCTTTAAAAACATCTAAGTCAATGAGCAGCAGGACTGATCCATGTCCCAAATCACTTCCACCTTGTTTAAACACCAGTGGCTTCATCTGCTGGGAGCAGAAAGTGGGAAACCATGCAAAATAAATGTAGGGAGATATTAGGGAGCTGCAGACTGGTTTGGGTTGGAAAAAAACCTAAAAGATCACCTAGTTCCAACCACAAAATCTACTTTTCCCGGTATATTATGTACAGCCCTTTGAGCTGGTAAGAGTTAAAAGGAAATCTCCCGATCCTCAGGGAACAGGCCAGCTTGCACTTTCCTTTGACATAATCAAGCATTGCTGTTTCTGCACCTTTTTGAGTCTCCAAAGCTTGTTTAAAACAAAATGCCTCATGTGGATGCTGAGTGTGAGAATAGAAAACCCCAAAGGATCCAATTTATTGGCAGAAGACTTTACAATTATTTATTTTTTCCTTTTCCCGTGGAATGCAGAACTAAGAATTGAAACTTTTCTAGTTTTTTTTTTTGTTTGGTTTTTTGTTTGGGGTTTTTGTTTGTTTGTTTTGATTTTTGTTTTTTTTATGTTTCTATGAATAATTAAACACTTCTATTCCCTCCTACTGGGAAATTCCCTCCTACTCTCTCCTTGCAACCATCAATGGGGTGTTCCATTCTGTCTGCCGCTGATGTGTCCTATGTTAAAGAAGGCTGTAAAAGAAAGCCAAGCGTGGAAACTCGGTGTTTTTACCCCATTTTCGGAGCCCTGGGTTGCAGCTGCTCCTCTCAGCGCTCTCCTGCTGCCACCTGCCGACCGCCCGCCGCCCCCTCGCCTCCTGGCGAACTGGTCCCAGTTCCACATCTGCAGCCCTTACTGGAGCGGGTGTGCCTTGGCTTTGGAGGGTTGGAGTGGGAAAGCGAGCGCTGCCAGACCCCACATCTGCTTTTTCTGTTCCTCCTTCCCCATCTCTTCGACGGATTCACCCAAAAAAGCTCCTGCCTGCTCCCTTGTCTCCCCTGGCAGTGCCTGTCCCTGTCTCAGCCACTCTGCTGGTGTCCCAGCCACGATGCACAGCCCTGGTGCATCAGCTGTCGTCTTTTTAGCCATCAAAGAAGAAAAAGCAAATTGCCCACAGAGAGGGCAGCAAGCCCAAACAGTGGCCCTGGTGACAGGACCCAGGGGCTGGGGGAGATGACGGCCAGCAAACAGATGAATAGGGCTGTCCCCAAGCCAGCAGGATTTGCTGTCAGCACCTGAGGAAGGAGTTCTGCTCTCCAGGGAGAATTGATACATGTCCAGTTTTTATCTAGTACCTGTGGACATGGCTGGTTTCTCATGTTTGCTATCCTGGCTGTCTGACTTGTGCAGCCACAGCACATCCCATTATTTGAGCTCTCCAGAGAGACTTTTAGTGGATCTTTCCCCCACTTTCACAGCAGGTGTAATTAAAACAAGCCTTCATAATGAGAGTGGGAGCTCAGTGGGAATGTGATGTGCTTTTGACTGAGCTCTACTCTCCCTTCCCTCACTGCCTCCTTCAGCCCCCCACAAACATGTGCAGAATCTTCAAATGACCCTGCACCTCATTTTCTGTTCCTTTTTCAATTCCACTTCTCTAAAACTGCTGAGGGCGAAATAAAGAAGTTGGTTTATTTTTAATCATCCAAACCTGCAATGCAAAAGATTCATTTTTGACATGATGAGAGCAGCTAGCCAGGGGGATTTCTGTTGAGAAGAGAGGCTGGCAAACCTTAAAGTAGTGACACCAGTAGAAAAAGCCTCTGATGTCCCCTATCCCAGCAAGGCCAGTCTGCTGTTCTCCCAGGTGAGCAGGAAGCCTTGTGCTTTCTGGTTTGGCTTTTGAAGTTTCTGTCACAGAGGAAAAAAGGCAAGTGAGAAGAGAGGGGGGATCACATGCAGGCTGCAAGAGCATTTGTACCAGTGGCATTGGCTCTGGAGCAGCCCTGCAGTGTAAAAAATGCCATCGTGTGGCTGTCAGCATCTCATAAGGGCAGCAGCATCCTCAGCTGGGTAAAATCCGTGTCTCCCTGCTCTCTACAGACATGAAAACTCCCCATCTGACCAACCCACACCATTCAAGGAAGGGAACTCTACTTAGGATCAACCAAGTATAGCTCCTTTTCTTCCTGACCAGTCTGTGTGTGTGAAGAGAAAACCCCAGTCAAAAAGGAGCTGCTTGTGCTAAATGGCAGCAGTTACCCACTCTGGGCCACAGTGGGAGAGGAAATGTCTGCAAAATCATGACTTATCTCGTTCTCTCACCTCCAAACAGAAGGAATTGAGAACCACCTGGTGCTGGAAAGTTCTGAGCACCCAGAGAACCCAAGGAGTGACTCAGGTTTTTGGGTGCTGAGCTATTCAAATGGGGTGCCCACTGGGTTTTACTTGGAAAGAGCCACAGGCACAGACCAAAGTGTGGTCTCTGCTGCAGGCTGTCCTCTTCTGCTCCTCACCCAGAACACCACGAGTCCTAAGAGTATGAAAATAAATTCTGGCAACAGTGACTTATTAATATCTAAGCCAAACCCTTGGTGACAAGATGTGTATGAAATTATGTGGTTTTATCAAATGTTGACCAAACCTTCAAGAAGCCCTAGGTTGCAAGAGGTCCATCAGTGAGGTTTATTGGTGCAGCTCATTTCCTTGCCCTAATGTGTTATTTGCATCTCATCTTTTTGTTGCCCTGCCATTTCATGGGGTGCTTAAATCCACCTAATGCAGGGGAAGGATCATCTGTGCCCTTTCTGTCCATGACATGCATTCCCTCTGCCTCCCTTTGTGAGACCTGAGGTAAAGTGAGCCTGTAATCTTATCTTTTATTGCCTTTCCTTTGCAGGGGAGTTTAGATCTGGATCCCCCTGATCTGGCTGGACCAGGAGCTGATCAGTACTGGTCTACTCAGGGTCAGTACAGCAGGGAATCCCCTTCCAGCACCAGCTCAGGCATGCAACAGCTCCACTGAGCACCACTCAGCCCCTGGGTGGCTTCTGACAATCCCCTAAAGTCACGCTGTGGCCTTGTGGGTCTATTTACCAAGGGCAGATAACGTCTCTGCCTGGAGACCTTTCTGACTTGGTGATAACCAAATCCTCACTGCTTTACACACAATGAGGACACCAGGACCTTTGGAGCCTTGCTCATAACACAGAAGGGCCATTCCAAAAAAGAATGTGGAAAAAAATGTACCTGAGTAGATAAAGGACAGAGAACCAGTATCTGCCCAGAAGCCTGGGGAGTTCACTGGGATGTCCATAGGGTCAGCCAAGCCCTGCAGCTGGAGCTCTGGAAGATCCACCTCTAGGAAATGGCACTGCTGCATCCTGGCAGCCTGGAAGGATGGAATTGCTTCTCCACCTCAGCTGCTCTAGTTGTGGTGGGTGTCATTTGAAAAATGGAATGAGAGATGTGTGTGACACAGGGCAGGACCCTCCTGGTACAGAACCTGTGGGTCTCAGGGACAGAGGTCCACCAAAGCACCTGCTTTGTGTGCACACCTGGAGGAGGAACCACTGCTGCCAGCAGGGAGGCTGTCACTGCAACAGCTGTGCAGAGCAAGCTGGGGAAAGCCAGACACTTTTCCTAGAAATCACCACAAATTCCACATATCTTCTGATCGCCCCAGGCAGCAAAACCAAATAAGAGCAAAACCTGTTTGTTTTCTAAGCTTCCCTGTGAAACTGGAGCAGCTCAAACCTGATAATCCTCATTTTTATGAAAAAAAAAAAAAAAGTTTCTAGATCTCTCAGGTTTTATTAAGTCTCATTTGCAGATCTGCTAGCAAGGACAGAACATGATTCTGAACCTTGAACCATTAAAGGAGCACAGAGAGAGACCAGCTGCAGCTGAGCATGAGAATTACAACCTGAGGGGAAGCAGCTGCTGGATAAGTTTTAAAAGCCACTTGCAGTGGCCTAGTGAGGGGAGATGGGGATGGTTATTTTCCAGCAGGTTTGTGGTAGGTGCTTGAGGTGTCTTGGGTTGGTTTTTCTCCCTGTTTTTCCACAAGGGAAGTGTGTTAAACCACGAATACCATTTGCTGCTCTCAACAGAGTGGGTTTTTGCCCTTTTTTTCCCCTCCTTTCTCTTCCATGGGCTCAGCCATGCTTTTGTTCCCCAGATGACTGGGTTGAAGTGCCCAAGGTTGAATGCTAACTCCTACGCCTCTCTGCCCTTCCCTGGGGAAGGATAAGAAGGGTTTTGTTTCTCCTCTGGCATTCACCATGGCAAACAAAGCTCAGCAGAATGGTGAATTTTACTCCAGCTATTTCCTGGCAGTAGCTGAGTTTGTGTGGGTACATGATGCTGACTTTCTTAGGGCCAGAATTAACAAACTGAGGGTGAAAATAAGCCTTTATTGATTTTTATTTTTTTTTTCTGTGAAGAGCAAGTGTAAAGACACACATGAGGTGATAATCATGGAAATTGTGATTGCCATGGAAAACCAGGCTGCCAATGCTTCATTAGTCAGCACTGCCCATGGAATTCATAAAGCATCTCTATTGCCTGTGTTGGCTGTTTTGAGGAGATGCTCCAGTGTTTCCCCAGCTGCTGTTGTGTGAACAGTGGGAAGGACACAGGAAAGGAGCTTGTTTCAGGGAATCCTCTTGTGAAATCCAAAGGTACTGAATCATAGCTGTTTGCCCTCCTTGTGCCACAATCCTGATGGTTTTTCCCCCTGGATTGAAACATGCTTTTGCTTTATGAAACTGGAAGGTGAAGAAACCCTAAAAGAGGCTCAGGCAGTTTGCTGTGGCATGCCTGTCAGACTTGGAGGAAGCAAGGGGTGAACACCACACTGGGCAGCTTCCTCCAAACTGTTAAAACCCCAGACTTAGCTGGGCCAGTGGAAGGAGGAGATTGAGTCTCTGGCTGTATTTTTACCCTTTTGTAAAAAAGTACTGCTATTCAGATGCCCATGACTCTGGATGTGGGTTGTACCCACTGGTCTGATGAAGAAAGACCTTGTGGTGGGAGCCACAGTAGCTGCTGTGGCCTTGTGACTCTGATTAATCCCAATCCATGCCACTTTTGGCCACAGTGACTGGCTGCTGCTACAAACTTCACTGAAATCCACAGCCTGACTTAAAACTCCTGGGCCATGAGCGTGCAGCTGAGGTGAGATCACACTGAGGAGGTGCTGCCTGATGATTTTTGTAACCTAAAAAGAGAACTGCAGACCTTGCAATAGCACAGAATCCAGTGAGCAGCAAACCAGCAATCCCTGCCTGACTTTTCATGCTGTTTATTAAGATATTAAACTGCATTATCTTCCTGTTCTATTCCTTCTCTCTTTCCTACACATCAGCTCTTAGCTCATGTAAAGTTTTGAGGACAACTTATTTGGGCTTTTATTTCTGGTCCAAACTTTTTTGATTTGTACTTTCTTCCCCAAATAACAGTTTCTATTTAGTGCCTTCCTTTTTGCTTTGGAAAATGAAGGAAGAGAAAGCAAGTGTTTCAACAGAGAAGGAAACTGTGTGAAGAAAGCCTGGGAGGGGGTGAGTGTGTCTCCTGGTTCCTTACAGCAGCCTTTGTAGCTGTTCTCTGCCAACTCTTATTTTTCCTGCAAAAGCTGTAATTCTTTGTGCTTTTCCTTAAAGCTGTAGCTCCTGGAGTCTCGTGATTATCTAATCACTTCTGTGTGAGCCCAAATGAGTCACATCAGATGGAAAACACTGGATGGCAATAACCTCCACTGCTGAAAAAGCCCTAAATGTAAAAAAAAAAGCTTCTAAGTGTAATCCTCGAAAACCTGCAAAGCAGAGACCAAATGAAAGACACTCAGCCCCATATTTTGTACATATTTTTTTATATATTTGTATTGAAATATATTTTAAAATTTATTATACATTTTCATTTGTTTTCTTACTGGGTAACCTAGATGTATAGGATGTATAGTTCTAATTTTTTTTTAATTTATTTGCATTTATAAAAAGAAACCCTGCTTCAAAGGTTGTAGCAGAGATTTATCTGGCTGCAATCTTACTGCTTCTGACCCTGACAAGATGACACAATGGGAGCAGGAACAGAGTTCTGCATTTTGGTGCATACCCTTTAAAACATTGATGAGCTGAACTGTTGATTCCCTTGTACTTAGGAGGAATCATCTGTTTTTCTGGCAACTCTGTTGCTGTTCCAGATCTTGCTGGAGCTGTTCAGAAACCACAAGGGGAAAGCCTTTATGGCTGCTGTTGATCTACTTGGTTTGAAGTATCAGTTGCCTTGGGATATGGTTTGCCTTGAAATAAGAGTCTAATCCCAGTAAGCAGTACCTAAAATGCTGAGGAAACCTGGAAACAAAACACAGCTTGTAACTAAAATGCACAACTTGTGACAGCTGACAAAGGAAATACTGAAATGAGAATTAGCTGCAGTGATTTGAAGTTTCATGTTGCACTTTGCTTGGGAAATCCGGTGTACTCGATGTGACCCCTTTTGATAATTAAGTTGTGGCAGAGCTGAACGTGGGAAGGAATGCAGCCTGTGACCATGCCAGTGTTAATTGAGAGCTCTGCTGTGGCAGGGCTGCCAAAGGGGGATGGTCTTTGATGCTTTCACCCCGTGCTGTGCCACAGGCATTCAGACAGGGAACAGGATCCAGGCAAAAACTGCCTGGGGATTGGAAGGGATCATTCCAGATCGGCCACTGGGCTCAGCAGTGTGGGGTTGGTTGTGCTGATGCCAGGGGCCAGGAGGCTGAAAATGCGCAGGGTCATAGAATCACAGCATGGTTTGGGTTGGAAGGGACCTCGAAGGCCATTTTGTTCCGAACTTCTGCCATGGGTGGGGACACCTTCACTGGACTGGGCTGTTCCAAGCCCTGTCCAACCTGGCCTTGGACGCTTGCAGGGATCCAGTGGCAGCCACAGCTTCTCTGGGCAACCTGTGCCCACCCTCACAGCGAAGAATTTTTTTCCTCAGATCTTACCTAAACCTACTCTCTTTCAGTTTGCAGCCGCTGTAGTCTCACAGCCCATCTGGCTCATCACATGCTGCTCTCTGCACCCTGGGCTGATTCAGGCCCCCGATCCAGTCAAGTACCATCTGCTTCTGTGGGTCAGGGTTGTGTTTTTTGGTTGTTTCTTTTTTTGTGTGTGGGACAGGTCCCACGTGCCTGCCCTGGCAGCTGCTGGTGCTGCCAAGCTGCAGTTCTGCCCTTGGATGCAGTCCCTGCAGCACTGCCATCCCATTTGGAACGTGTTCTGATGCTTTCTGCTCTGGGAAGAATGTCAGAGCAGGAGCTATTTCTCTGCAGCCTGTTAGTGGTGAGGAAGGGTGGGTGTGTGTGGGTGTCTGTCTCCACTCCAGTGGGACCCACAAGCCAAACTGTTTGGTGAATCACAGAGAGGCTGGAATAAACTTCAAACGTGTTCAAGGCTCTGCATGAGGCAGTCAGGCTGTAATTTATGACTGGCTTTGCTGCTTCTCCTCCTCCTGCTGCAGTCTGAGTAGAAATGCAAAAGGGTCTGAAAGCCAGGCTGCTGCAGAAAACGCCTCTTTATTTATTTCACTTGTTTTGGTTTTTTTTCTTTTGCAAAGAGAACACTTCTCCTGCAGAGCTGGCTGTGGCTGCAAAAGCAGAGCCTGCAGGGGCCTCTGGCTGGCCTCCCAGGATTGCCAAAGAGAGATTCCTCACGTGCCCCACTTATGCAAAGCACAGAACTGGGTGCCAGGAGGGCGAGGTGACGTGGAAGGAATTTGTGTGCTGCAGGCACGACAAAACTGAGCATCAAAACCAGCCTGGCTCTGGTGCTGGCCCAGTCCAACTGGTTGGGAGGGGAGCCAGCTGCAAAGTGAGTCATGTGTTTAGCTGCAGGAAAGTCCCTCACTTGGCTGCAGCTTTCTGAGCTCTTCCTACTCGCTTTCTCCATGCAGAGCATGTGCTCCCAGAAAATGGGGCTAAAAACCAAGTTTGGGGAAGGCCTCCTTCTCCCTCAGCCACAGCAAAGTGACTCAGCTGTGTGTCACTACAGACAAGCCATGATCTTTCCTGAGAAGCCTCATCTGGTACCTTATCTGGGAGGTTTATCTTCAGGAAAAACCCCAGATCTCAGCAGAAGCTTGGCAAAAGCAGAAGGTGGTAGGCAGATAGCTCACATGTGTGCTGGTCCCAACAGGCTCAGATATCCTTTGGAGTTTCCCAGTCCTCCAAACATCCACAGCAGACAGCTGGTGCTTGAACTCCTGATGCTGCTTTGTTTAATTGCATTTTTAAGTGAGGAAACTAGCAGACAGTATGGCTAGACCAGGAAAGCTAAGTCATGGAGACAATTTGTTATTGCCAAATGTTATATGCTGTATGCTTGAGAGAGGAAAAAAAAAAAAAGAAAGTCCCAAATCAGTAGGAATTGGCAAATCTCCAGGAGTACCTGGGCTAGCCTGAAATGATAACAGATTGGGGGTAGAATCTGTTAGCTCCAAGCTTCTCCTTCCTTCCTCCTGTCCTTCAGCTCTCAGAAGAAAAACACCTTCCCTGCCTGCTGAAATAGCTCTCCTGTTCTAGACAGTCTTACCTAACCTCCTTTTAAATATTCTTCACAAAGATATTTTTTTTTTGGTGTGTGTTTTCCTTGGTTAGTAGCTGGCTGCTGGTTGGAAAGTCGAGGTGCCTCGTCAACACTTTATGTACACTCATGAGATAAGGGCAGCACACTGAGCCCTGCCTAGGCAAGGTGGCTTTAGAGCCAGAGTAAAGGTTGCTTGTTTAGTCTGGCCAAAATTGGGGTGGCTGATGCACCTGGCTCCAGTTTGGGAATTACTTAAGAACCTGGCTCCTGATGGTGGTGATAGCAGAGCCTCCAAATGAAGCTCACTTGAAGAGGGGCAAAGGCCCTGTGTAAGCATCAAGTTTTCCTGAAGTTTGTGAAGAAAATCATGATAACTTGGGCTTCTTAGCTTGGCTTTTAAAAGGCCTTTGTAAGAAAAGGAGAAATGTGTGTTAGCTTGGCAAAGTGAAACAGAGCAGACACACTTCCTCCTAACCTTGCAAGCAAACCTTAAATGTTATCAACAAGACTGGTCCCTGAAAAATGAATATGTAGCTAAGGACTTAACAAGGTAAAAAAACGTGTGTGCCCCCAGAGGAAGGGCAGTACCTGGAAAGGTCCCCATGAACTGGGCAGGTTAAGCCTGGCTCTTAGGATGAGATAAGTTTGTGTTGTGCTTGAGGCCATAGGGGGTGCCCAATTCCCCAGGCTGAGTTCGTTCATTTGTTGGTCCAGTCAGGAAAACACTGCTCCCTGTTTATTTTCTTTCTTTCTTTCTTTCTTTCTTTAAGAGGTTAGTTTGTTTTCCCAGTTAGCTGAATCAGTGCAAGAGGCAAGGCAGGAGTAAGAAGCTGGGAGACAGCAACTGAATTCAGGCTGTTATTCTTAAATTACACTTTTAATTGCTGTTCATTTGGACCAAAGGGATACCTGGCTGCTATGTGACAACAGGAAGCCTTCCCTGCATTCCAAGGAAAAACCAGCATTGCCATTGCCTCCCAAGCAATGTGGCACATATCCAAATGTTTGAATTAATGTATCTATGATTTTTGCTTCTGTGGACACCTCGCAGCACATCCCACTATCTGAAGGAGCCCTCAAGGAAGCTGGGGAGGGATCCTTCATCACCAATTGTAGTGACAGGACAGGGGGGAACAGGTACAATTTGAAGGAGAGGTAATTTAGGTTGGATATTATGAGGGAACCGCGAGGGGTTGGAAGCACTGGCACAGGCTGCACAGGGAGGTTTGTGGATGCACCATCCCTGCAACTATTCAAAGCCGGGTGGGAGACAGCCTTAACCAACCCGGTCGAGTAGGAAGCGCATGGCAGCAGCTTGGAAAAGGTGCATTCCAACCCCTTAACGCTACGTCTCCATGTTGGTCCATCAGATGGTGCCAGCCTGGGTGGTCTAGGTGGAGGGAGATTCCTGTCTTTGGGACTCCCAGTGCCTCAGGGAGGCAAAAATCGCCTTGAAGGCTTTATTTCTTGCCGTTTGCCGCGACGGGGGTCCGCCAACCCTAAGCCGCCATTTTGCGCTCCCCTCAGAGGCCTCGCACCCCCTGCCCCCAGTCCCGCCACTGCGCATGCGCGGGGGGCGGGCAGTACTCGCGCGTGCGCAGCCCGCCCTTTATAAGGGCGGAAGCGGGCGGTGCCGGCGGCGCCGCATTGCAGACCGGCACGGAGGGGGAAGCTATGGCGCGGCCGCTGATCCTCGGGCTCCTCAGCCTCCTCGGGCTCCTGGCCGCTGGTAAGCGCTGCCCTCCGCCTCCAGAGCTCCTTCCCCATCCAGCTTAGCCCCGGCGGGTTCGGGGAGAGGCTCTCTGAGCGCCCAGCGAGGAGGGGGCGAAGGCCGGTCCTGACGCTGTTTGTATTCCCTTAGTGGGACCCGCTCCCAGATAGAGGAAGCAGCGATGAGGGAGGGTGGGGGTTTCAAGGGCGGCTGCGATGGAAAGGCTGTGTTTGAGGGGGGGAGAGTCGCCCAAAATAGCGCCAGGGAAAGGCAGGGAGAAGGGGGGAGTCCCCGTGAGGGTCCGGCCATTCCCGGAGCTGGTAGGGCAATGATTTCCCATGGATGTGCATCCATGTCCGGCAGGAATCGGGCAGCTCAGCCCCCAGGTTGTGGGGACACTTGGGAGGGACCGATTTTCCTGCCAGCAGCGCTGTTTATCTCCTCAGGGATAGATGGCCGCTAATCCTCTTGCAGGTGGCCTTTGCTGTTGTGTTTTTACATTAGGATCTCCTGCTCCCTATGGAAAATTCCGCCAGTTTTGCTGCTCGCTGTCTCGTTACCTGTTGTTGCTGAGGTGAAAGCGATGGGGAAAAGGATGATCGTCCCCCTTTAGCTGTAGGATCAGAGGTTAGGACATGCAATGCTTGTGTTTGTACATTGCAGAAGCTTGACAGAGATACAGAAATGATTCATAGTCTGGCGAGTGGTAATACACCTTTAGGCAGTGGGATGGAATAGCTAGAAACCCCAAAATGTAAGGACTTGCACAGTGATGTGCAGTTACTTGGAGAATTTTCTTCTAAATTAGACTGTTTTAATATTAAAGCTTATTTGCTCACAAATTTAACCTGCAGCATTTTAAAAGTCAATGAAAAATTTTTTTAAAAGCCCAACTGACTGCTGGCTGTTGAAAGGCTATAGGAATAACTAGCTGGCATAGTACAGTAAATAATCCTGTAAAATTTTTCATGATTGTATGTGAGTCTTGTACTTTTTTAATGTCATAAAACCTTAGAAGGGCCTGGGTTGGAAAGGACCTTAAAGGTCATCTAGATCCAACCCTCTGTCGAACACGGAGACATCTTGCCCTACATATACTGATAATATTTAATATGCTGATATGTGAACAGGTTAGTGGATTACCTCAGGCTTTTCAGGTAGGAAGCAAGAAAGCAAATATCATCTTTCACCCTGCGTGTTTACGTGCTTTCATAGTGTCCTTTGAATCTGCTGTGCCCTGAATTAGCTGCCATCAGTTACCACTTCTTCTGGGACTGTTTCCAAATCGCTGAAATCATTGCAGTTTCAAGCTCTTTGAAAGTGAAAAGGCTTCACCTTGAAGTATCTACCAGCTTTCCCATTAGTGTATTTAGGGAAATTGTAATGAGAAACCAGTTCAGCAATGAGAGCTTGCTTGGCCTACCTGTTAAAGGCATGGTATGCAGCTGAGGGCAGCAGGAGACTGGTCAGGCCTGTTTTTCCTTGGGAACTCACTCTTTTAACACAAATAAACAGCTGTCTTTTTTCACCAGGGTTCTGTTATGATACTCATTGCCTCACCTACCTTGCAGATTTTCCTGGAGATTTTGCTGTGACAGCCCAAAATGCTGTTCTCGTCTGCTGAGCTCGCTAATTAGCTGTGCAAAAATTCAGCCATCCTTGTCAGATCCTAATGGAGTCACTTGGCTGCCTTACAGGCCGTGAGGGTTTTTGGTTGACCTACTTACAGGGCTTCTGTGCATCTTCCTTTAAGGGAGACACTGAAGCATTAAAGCAGGGTGTGCAGGTCCTGGCACCTCCAGACTACTGATGCAGATGCACACTCTGATTATTTCTTGTCTTTGAGGCCAGGCAGGGAGGAGGAAGGCTGTGTGTGCTGTTAAAGCAGGACTCAGTTTCTCTTTAACTGAATATTTTCCCCCTTTTGCTAAATTAAAAGTTAAGCTGGGAGAGTAAAAACTTTGAGGATATGATTTTTTCACATCCTCTCCCCTAAAGTAGTTTTAAGTAGACTTAAAACCTTGTAAGTTCATGTGTAACATCTCTAGTAAACAATGGTCAGAACATCTGGGGACAGGAAATTTGTAAGCTGAGATAGCCTGGCTTGAATTTTCTTGAGGGTATGGATAGAGCAGATAATTGGACTGTTCTGTAGTTTGCAGGCTTGTTCTACTCTGAATTTGGTTTCTAACAGGAAAAAAAGCCAGGCTGGTGCAGCCCACTGCTGCAGATTAAATCAGGAGGGGAGTGGAAGGTGCTTGTACCAGCAATGGTGTGACCAGGGCAGTGACTGAGGCCACACCTCGAATCTTGTGTCCAGTTCTGGGCCTTCACTGCAGGAAGGACTAAGGTGCTGGAGCATGTCCAGAGAAGGGAAGGGTCTGGAGGGGAAGTCCAGGTTGGAGATCAGGAGAAATTCCTTCTCAGAAAGGGTTGTCAGGAATGAGCTGCCCAGGTGGAGTCACCATCCCTGCAGGTGTTCAAGAACCATCTGGACCTGGCACTCAGTGCTCTGCTCTGGATGATAAGGTGGGGATGGGTCACAGGTTGGACTTGATGATCTTGGAGGTCATTTCCAACCTAAATGGTGCTGTGATTATACAGAAATAAAATCTGTGTGTGCTTGGAGGAGTAACTGACTGTGAGGCAGCGTCAAGCTGATAGCACAGCAGTCATGTGCCCTGTGTAAACCTGCCCTTGCACAATTCCCTCCTTGTTTGCCGGGCAGGTATAAATAGAAAGGGCTTCTGTTGGTTGTGTCTGGAGGAGCTGAGCCAGCCGGCCACGCCCAGCGCTGCCTTTCTGCACCCCGGTGGGTGCTGGAGCTGCTCCGGGAGCCTCCAAAAACCGAGGGGATGGGGAGGGCGGAGCAAGAGGGAGGGAGCTTGTCAGCAAAACTGGATGTGTCACCTGATGTCAGCTGAGGCTCGGGCTGTGCTATTTCAGGGAAGGCTTTTCTAGTATAAAATGCAGGGACATCTTGATTTTTTTTATCTGTGGAGAAGCAGGACCAGCTACCACTGCCTGCCATGGGTTTTTGTTTCAGTGTCTCGTGTAGATCTGGTTCTTCAAAGCAGGTTGGGGCAACGCCTTAGAACTCTGTGAAATAAAGAAAGACTTTGTTTCTTCTTAAAGGATTTACTTTCTTATATTTTAATGGAGCAGCTTCTAAATGCAATTCATTTGCTCCTACTAAAATATCAGTGTTCCTATTGCAATTAAAAAGGCTATGTTGAAGTGTGGGTTTGTACTTTAGGGCAGTGCTTCTCTGTATTTGGTCATGGGGAAACGTTTGGTTTCAGATGCCTGATAGCAGATTTTCCCAGTCTTTGTGCTGTGGGTGTATTTGTCTGGTGAAAAAGGAATGTTAAATACAGGATTCCTGCAGAGACTCACATGAAATCTGTCCCCTGCATCCCCTCAAAAAAAAACCCTCAGAACAAAACCAGAAAGAGTGGAGATGGACACAAGTATGCCCCAAACATTTTAGAGTATTTCTGCAGGCATCTGCTGCAGGGAAAAATGCTGCTCAGAACTTCTTGGGAATATCTTAGCATACTGTATGAGACCATTTATTCCTGATGACTACCAGATGCCCTAGAACATCCATCCACTTATCTCTTTTGGATTCTGCCCTAGAAAAATCTCAGGTAGCAGTCAGGCCTTGCTTGGAAGCATCTGGCCAACCTGGAAATCATTCTTTTGCTACCTTTGCAGTTACCTGGGACAATTCACTGGGCCAGTAGAGGTGATTTTACTGTCCCAGCTCATCCAGTTCTCTGCTCTCTTTAATTTTATTGTGATTGCTTGTACCCACACAAGCTGCTTCTCTTGCCATGCTTTTGTTCTGGTGAGGGAAACAAGGGAGCACCTGAGGCAGAGGCAGTGTGCCAAAATGAGAATGAGTTCCCAGCTTTGAGGAGGAGCCTGGTTGTGGTGTTAACTCCAAACTCATTTCTGGCCCATCACGCTAGTTAGAAATGTTTCAAGCTTGGTTTTTCATCAGTAGATACTGGACAGGAAGGTTTTTAACTGGAGTGCTGGTAACAGCCAGCCACATTTCCTCCAGTTGTTCTTCAAATTGCCTGTAATCCCTCAGATGTTATGGTCACTTGGCTGCCTCATTAATGCAGAGGCATAGGAGCCCTTTGGCAGGAGTCATTGAGGTGTGATATGGTTACAGCTTTTGAAGTTTTACTAATTAACTGGCCAGAGAGGCTGTGGAGTATTGAGCCTTTCAGATAACACCAGGTTGGGGTCACTCCTTCACTTCTTGACACTTTGTAAACTTTGGTGAGGAGAAGAAGTTGGTCCCTCTTGACTGCTTTAACTTAAGCAGGCTTTGCTTTTCCAAGTCCCAAAGGGCATGGGGAAAAGTCAGTTCCTACCAGAGCACAGATGGCAGAGGCTAATGCATTTTTTTGGTCTGTGGTGTCTGTGGGAGATAATGAATTATTTTTTTTTTTTTTTTTTTTTTAGCACTGCAAGCCTGGGAGTAACATCCTTCCTGATGAATAGGTTAATGCACTTAGGCAGGTTGGACTGTCACAAAAGTTGACAGCACCCTAAATGATCTTCATATTTTACTGCAATCCATCGAGTTGAACAGCAGCTCAGCACTTTCCTCTTGTATTTTTTTTACCAAATTACAGGTGAATTTGTCTGTAACCAAAGGTTTTTCTAGCAGTTGGGTTTGGAGGAGGCTGGAGTCTTCAGGCTGAATTTCTTTTTGTTCTGGATGGTAGTTTTCTGCTTCATCCTTTGGCTCTAGGGAATCTGTTCTGGCCCCACAGAATTGACTCTTATATAAAGTGTTAACTTTTAAGTCTCATTTGTAGCTTCTGTGCAGCTTTGGAGGGGATTTCTTAGGATGTTTTTCTGAGAATCTAGGGGGAAAAATTCAGACTAGCTCTCCATGGAAGAAGAGTGAGACAAATGCTTGAGGGAAGGGAAGGTGTTTTCCAAGATAGGTAATTGCCTAGAAATTTTCTTATAGCTGTCCTTTCAGAATGGTAATCCAGGCATTATGAGCTTCCTTCCTTTTAGCTTCCTGTTTCCTGGAGAGGAGGGAAGAACTGAGCTGTGCTTCACATGCATGGCTCTAAGCCAAGTGGAAAAGGTGGTATTTTCTGAGGAGGCCATCACCTCTACTTCCCAAATTTGTGTCTTTATGTTAGGATAAACTTGGTAAAGCAAAGGCAGTTTTTTCTTAAATTGAAGAAGCCACATCTGAAGTGGTTCAAGCAGGGAGAAACCAGTGAAGAGAGTGAGTAAAGAAACACTTTGGCCTTCACAGTTAAACTTGTTTGAGGCTCTAAAAATAATGTCTTGCAAGAACTTCAGGAAGCAGAGGGGACAGGTCTTGGTTGACATGACATGTGACTATTGAGAGCTGATCTACAGAGGGAGGAGAAATATATTAAAGAATGGATGACTTTTGGTAAAGAACAATATATAAAATAAAGAGATGCCAGAGATAACAAAGAAAGTAATTTCCTTG
This sequence comes from Toxostoma redivivum, assembly GCA_013397375.1. Taxonomy (NCBI): domain Eukaryota; kingdom Metazoa; phylum Chordata; class Aves; order Passeriformes; family Mimidae; genus Toxostoma; species Toxostoma redivivum. The sequence continues at coordinate 58,753 of VXBI01006154.1, forward strand.
GGTTTCTCCATCGAGCACTGAGAGCTCTGTGAGGTAACTGGTGGTGTTTTGCTTTCTCTTGGGTTTAAATACCATGTCAAGGTGTTGCTCCTTTTGTAGCAAAGGCTATTTGGAGGGAAGAGTTAAAACTCAAAACTATTTGTTCTGAGACAGCACAAGGTCTTAACGTGCTTCACTGGCATGTTTGCTTTTGTTGTAATGTAAGTTAATATATGAGGGAAAAATTCTGTTTCATTCTTAAATAGGAGAACAAGCTAAAAGAGAAAAAGCTGTAACAGTAGGGAGTTTCCAGCTATTCTTTTCTGAATCTGCAGGATCTGAATTAATGCAGAGTTTTTAAGCTTTATTTCTGTTTTTTCCCAGGATGTTCAGAAAGGGAGGGTGGATATTGTTGCAATGAAGGTACATCCTGTCATATTAGATATAATGTTTCAAACAAAAGTATTTCCCCATAATACAGAACAAAGGAATAAAAATTTAAACGTGTTTGAAGTCACTGTGGAAGGTGTCAGAAAAGAAGCCATGATTAGTGTTTGTCATCTTTGTTCTGTAGCTGCTCTAAAATGTGCCAGCCATGCATGGCCCTAACAAACAAATTTGCTTAGTCACTGTGTGACTGGAAAGATCTGTACTGAAAACATAAAATTTAGAGTTGTCTTGACAAACAGCCAGCAAAACTGATAAGCAAAAATAAATCTGAAGCATAGTATTTTTGTCATATACTCAATAATCTATTTTTAAGGGTGTTAGGAAGGAAGAACAAGATTTTGTGCTGAAGCTGGTACAGATCTGAAAAGTCATGCAGTGGCAGGATCTTAAATAAAAATCAAACAAAGCCTGAAAGCTCACTAAGAGCCTGATCAAACCAATGCAAGTTACAGCATGAATGCCTCCATTTGGCTTTAAAACACTCCTAAATCAAGAGTTTGAGAGACTGCTTGGAATAACTGTTATTGGAGTTGTATAGTTCAGTATGTTTCAATGTAGGAGGAGTAATTGTCTTTTGATAAAGGCATAGGTTAAAAGCTGTACTTGTAAATATTTGGGAATCTTTGATTCCACTGTTTAAAGTCCAAGTCTTGACTGACTTCATTCAGAGCTTGACTCAGCCTTCCAGAGCCTTCCTACCACTGTTCAATGCCAGTATGTGAAAGGGAAGAATAACCTTCCCTCAACCAAGTGGATTCTTGTTTATTGTCACCCTGCCAGAGCTGACAGCTCTCTGGCTGGCCAGTCTGACTTTGAAAATTAACTGTTCTTAGGGCTTCCAGATCAATAATGCTGCAGTTTAGAATAGGCTGTAAATATTTTGCTAACCATACATTGTTAGAAGCTTTGAAGCCTTACTCCTGCAGTCTGCCAGGCACTACCAGTGTGCTGTCCTGCTCAAGAATAATATGCAATGAAAGCTTTCTACTGGGAGAGAGGATGACAAGCTTCAAGCTCTTGTGTAAAAATTAGGTGTGCAAAGCACGTTTTTCTTAAAATAAATGGGTCATTCCTCTGAAATCCAGTGTAAACAGGCTTTATAAATCAAGAGCTGAGAAGGCTGCAGAGTGACACCTATAAAGCAGTGTTTATCTGGCTGTTGGATGAGTGGTGGCCGTGTACCTTGTAGGTGCACTGGTAATTGAGCTTTAAATCGATCCTCTAATTGCTCAGAACTAGGCATGAGAAATGGGAAAGTGATTGCTCATCTCTTGTAACCTTACTAGAAGCTTCACAGGAATGAAATAGCTGAACTCCTGCCTCGTGGTTGACAGTGTAATTTTACAGGGTTTTGTGATGTGCAAACAGCATTGATGTCAAGAGAACAATGTCAAGCTAATAGGTTTGAACAGTTTGGTTTATGTTTTGATTTTTTTTTTTAAATTTTTGTAAACTTTGGCAGCAGTGCCTTGTAGGATTGGACTGTGGTGGATTTTTTTGGAGTGGGCCTGCTGTAGGATTTTAGGAGCTGTTTCTTGATTGGTTAGTGCAATGTAGGGCATTGTCTCCTGAAGAAACAGAACTTACTGACACGTGGGATGGTTTTAGAAACTGGGAGATGGAAACTGATGATGGGCATCAGGACCAGACAGCACAATTTAAAAAAAGAAAAGAAGCTTGGAAAGTCAGTGAAAACATGCATTTGAATCACTTGTCCTACTGTGTACTCATAGTGCAGATACTTTACATTTCTTTTCTGTGACTGTCTAGAAAAGATATTCTGTATCTTACTTGAAAGATTCATAGGTTGCAAGGCAGTCCCACATGGGATGAGAGGTAATGTCCAAAAAAGGACTGGTACACTTTTCACCCCCACAGATTTTTCTGTACACAGCTGAAGACCTGACCAAGAGAAAACAAGGAAGTCTAAAATAGATTTAGTGGGTTTAAAAAGTATGAGAGAACATTCCTGAAGGACATTTCTGTTCATGGTCAGTGTTTTGGTCTGCACCTGCTCTTAAGTCTTCCATGCAATGTGTACGTTGCTGTGGCTCCTGTCTGATTTCTCCCCTCTCTCCCTCCCTTGCTGTGTGAGAACAGCAAGACAAGCTGGTTCAGAGCTGGAGTGCCAGTGGGGCAGGAGAACAGGGAGGCTGTAGCTTTGGGAATCAGCTGTCTGTAGGGTAGATTTCTGTAATGAGAAATTTTTTCTGTTTCAAGTCATCTGGTAGCTCAAAGTGGATGATGGGGGAACTGACCGCTGAGGTGCTGAGACTCGGGAAGTTCAACCTTTACAGCTTTTCCAGTTTTTTTTTTTTTTTTTTCTTTGACTCTGTAACCTGTGTTTGGACCAGGTCAAAAATGTCTGGATTGAAATATGCTTGAAAGCATGAATAAACGGTGTGGGGTTCTCTCTGGCAGCTTTGGCAAGCCCTGTGCTGTGGCAGAAGGAGTGTGTGAAGGGCCCGGAGGTGTGGTGCCAGAGCATCCGCACGGCGTCGCAGTGCGGGGCGGTGAAACACTGCCAGCAGAACGTCTGGAACAAGCCTGTCGTGGTAAGTGCTGGCCCCTGAGGGCTCCCAGGCCCACCTTGCTGCTTTCCACATGCTGAGGGATGTTTCTCAAGTCTCTGGTTGCAGTTAGGTGCTGCATCTGACTCCGCTGAGGTAGCTGTGCCTTAATTTGGGTGCTGGGTAAAGGTTGCTTTTCACTGCTCTGCCTTGCACAACTTGTCTGCTGACTTCTCCTGTGACCTGTTGCACAATCACCCAGCGATGTATGGGATGGAGCTAGTGGATTTCACTTGTTCCTCTGTGTTACTACTGACTCCTAATTTATAGGAGTCTTTCCTCAATTTGAGCAATTCTTACGAAAAGGCTGTGTATTTCTTTAGGTCTTTCTCAAAGGTTAAAATTCCCAGAAAGATGCAGCATATGCTAAATTATGGAAGGCATGACAGTAAATAATAGGACAAATGTTACATTTAGTGCAGTTTTTCAAGTTGCATTTGCACTAAATGTAAGGGCTGCTTTACTACACTACTGTAGCTGTAGTTTGGGTATTTTTTCAGTTTTCTGGGGGAGAAAAGGTGTTTAACTTATAGTCCACATTGGCTATATCTGTGCAGAGATACTTCAGTTTAAGGAGAAGTAAGGGAAGGGAGGAATGTCAGAGCACAGCTACAATGGTTGAAGCAGCCTGAAATGTTCAAAGATTTGTAGCAAGTGTGAACTCTGAAGGAGAAAGTAAAAGGAGAAGGTGTCTTGGAGCAATCAACTTTGTATTTCAAGGGACAGGGAGGAGGTGAAACGAGCAAGTAGTAGCACGCCAGTTTCTTCATACAGTGTTGCTTTACTGATGAAACTGGAGCTGGACATGCTTGAAATAGTCTCAGTCTTTGTTTAAAAATACCTCTTCTCACCCTGGCCTCAACCAGTGTTTCTCCCTTAATTCCAGATGTAATGTTTGTTCTTTGTGTTGCTGTTCACGCTCTGCTCTTACAGGCATTTAATTCTTTCTCCAAGTAACCCTGTGCTTCTCTCTCCAGAGCAGTATTCCCTGTGACTTGTGTAAGGAGCTTGTGACTGTTGCTGGCAAAGTTTTGAAGGATAATGGCACTGAGGTAAGCAGAGCTCCTTTTCTCCTCACCCCAAAACACGATTTGGTTTCAAGATCTCGTGGTAAGGGGGTGGAAGAATAATCTGTGTTATTTTCCTGACATGAGCAGCAGATCTTGAAAGGGACTAGAGTGCATGGGAGAAGGCTTTTAAACAGCCTCTGCTGGTTTAGAAATTAGCAAATTCTAGAACCTCCCATGCCTTTTAACACATCCCTGATTGACTGTAGATGCTTAATAAAGTTGTTCTTGTGCCAGTGGAGTATCAATATTAAAAGGTGGGGTACTACAGTTCCTAGGTGTGGGTGGTTACACCAAGTGGCCTTTGTGGGCACTGCTTCCCTTTTTCTTTTGTCAACCTGTGGGTACTTTGTATAAACAAATCACTGTCCCATGAGCCCAGAAGTTCACTTTCTCCTCTTAATTGTAAGTGTTCTGTTGAGGCTGGACTGTGCAGGCCACACAAACTGTGTGCCATGTTTGTGCTGTGGCAGGGTCTCATGGAAGGTCCAGAACTGGGGAAAATGTGTCTATAGTGTAGAGCCTCATTCTAGTTTTCCTTGTTGCCACCTGCACCTACCTGAGTCCGAGGAGCTTGTTTCAGGCTTTGTATTGTGCATTTTGGGAATGGAAGGAGCATTTGAGAGAGTTGTAATCTATCTCTCCTCACCTCATCTTTCACAGGATGAGATCCGCTCTTACTTGGAGAAGACATGTGAGTTTCTTCCAGACCCAGGCCTTGTCTCTGAGTGCAAAGAAATTGTGGATTCCTACCTGCCAGTTATCATGGATATGATCAAGGAAGAGCTTGTAAGTAGATAATGATTTTCAGCTGTTGGTATTAAAATTGTGCTCCTATTGATGCCTGAATTTCTCTACTCTGAACTTTAAAAGTGACATCAGTTTGGAGCTTTGTGTGTGCATCTTGTCTCCCCCAGGATAAACCTGAGGTTGTGTGCAGTGCCCTTGCTCTGTGCCAGTCCCTTCAGAAGCACCTTGCAGCGATGAAGCTCCAGAAACAGCTCCAGACCAACAAGATCCCAGAGCTGGATTTCTCTGAGCTGGCATCCCCATTCATGGCTAATGTGCCTCTCCTTCTTTACCCTCAGGACAAGCCTAAGCAGAAGCCTAAGGTAAGGGTGCCAGGGCTGTTCTAGTGTGGACTGTAAGTATAATGTTGGATTAAGTTCTACAGTCTGTAAAGGCAAGTCTTGTGCTGTGCTGTTGCTGTCCAGGACTGTGGTAATCAAGCAGGTCTTGCTGGAAACAATTTCATCTGAGAGAAAGCTTGGCACCAGGGTTCAAAGGAAGAACAACTCTTCCCATATTTTGAGCAACCTGCTAGCTGTGCCCCTCAGGGGATGAATTTGTGGGTGAATGCAGGGATGACAGACTGGATTGGAAAAGAACAAATAGTTGAAAAAGGGGAATAGATGAGGCAATGAACTTGGGTGCAGAGGCTGAGTGTTGACAGCAAGCCAGGGTGTGGGAGTTGAGCAGTGAGTGGGTTGAGAACAAGCTGTGGGTGAAGCAGGTAAGATCTATGCCAGATTTAGAAACCTCCCCACTGTGGTCTGTAACAAAACCAAGAGATTTGAAGATTGGTATCTTACCTATTATCTCGGCTTTGGAGCCAACTAGGTGCCTAATCTCCATCTAGTGGCTGGTGCACACACCAGCAGTAGCTCATCTCCCCACTAGCTCAGGCTTCAAAGTATTCTCCAGAGTTTCTTATTAATTTTTTATTTAAAATTTATTAAGATCTTTACATTGCTCAGAATAGCTTGTAAAACTTGGTAGCAACAGGAGCTTCTAAAACATGTCATGTGAAGCTGTGTCAACTTCAGTTTCCTTTCACTCTTTGTCCAGGCCAGTGGGGATGTGTGCCAAGATTGCATTCAGCTGGTCACTGATGTTCAGGAAGCTGTGAAGACAAACTCCTCTTTTGTGAAGTCTTTGGTTGCTCATGCCAAGGAGGAGTGTGACCGTTTGGGACCTGGCATGTCTGATATGGTAAGCTGTCCTTTTTTATTGAAAAATTCTCTTCCTGTAAGCAAACATGGAATAGTTTGCTCTGTGCCTTAAGCCCCTGATCATATTCTCTATTTAATATCACAAAAGAGACTCTGTTGCATGTGTTAACACAGTATAACAATAACACTGGAACTGTAAACTTCATGGTCAGGAGAGTAAACTTCATGGTCAGTGGGATGTGTGGGACTGGGGAGGAGGAGAAAGACTCCAGATTGCTTCTAGCCCTTAAAGGCCTTTTTCACAAAAATGGTCTGCATGGGTATTGTGGTTGCTTTTTGCCCTGAGAGGAAGAGGAAAGATTAAGCAGTTATTTGTGCAGCAGTTTTGTAACCTGAAATGCCATCTTGTATTTGGGCCAAGCTCTGAAAGACCTGCTGTTATGCAGTAGAGCAGGGTAAATGAATACCTTGAGGTGTATTAGAAAGTTCTAGATGAGCTCTACAGTGTGAGTAGTTTGATACTCACAAGACTTTCTTTTCCCACTTCCTGCAGTGCAAGACCTACATCTCTGAGTATTCTGACTTGGCCATCCAGATGATAATGCACATGGTAAGATCAGCAGAGTGCAGTATTTGCTCTCAGTTCATTTTTCTGGCTTGTGTAGCTCACTTTTTTGGAAACAGGAAACACATGCACTGCATTAAAACTTTGGGGAGAGCCCTTGCTCTGTAAGTCTTGGTGTTAATGCTTTGAACTTGGTGTTTGATTGGATAGTAATTTCAGTTTCAGGATGCTTTCTTTAGCATTTCATAACCACTTCTGCAGTGCCAAAGGCAGTGTAATCCTTTGAAATATGAAGATACATTACACATGTTCCTTTATATTCTTTTATGTCAGTTCCTGTGCTTGCACAGCACTTCCCCCCTCCCCCAAAATCTGTGTTAAGGGTATTAGAGCTGGCTTTGTCACAGAATTGCAAAATTAGTTCACCTGTGAGAGGCAAGGTGTCTCAAGGTTCCTGCTCTCTGGGCTCTTGACAGCAGCCATGGAAAGTGAGTGGTACCTTCTGCAGCAGCATACATTTACCTCATACATAGCACCTCTTTTTATCCAGAGACTGAGGGCCTTATAAAAAATGGCTAAGCCTTTCCTTAGACAGTGCAGTCAGATGCCACAGGTGACATAACAAATGACAGGTGAATATGTGGCTGACTTGAACCGACTGAATTTGGCAACAAAGTGGCCTTTTTTTGTTTCCAGTAGAGGCTACTTAGCTCATCGTGTTTCTTAAACATTTTGGGGGGAAGTCACTGTTCCAACAGCACTTAGTTTCTCATGCTAGGCATTGCAATGCAGTGTGTTGTTAATACCTGAAATTGGAATATAACTACACCTTGTGTGCATCTGAGTGTTGTCCAGACTCTCTGGAGGTAGTCTTGCCCAGGATGCCTTAATAACTGCAGATGAGTAATGCTGGTGAGCACTGTGCAATTAAATGTAAGTTGCTGTAGCTGAGGATCTTTGGGGTGGGGACTGTGTCATATTCCATTATCTTTGCAGAAAGAATATATGCAGCTCCAAGTGCTTGATGTGTTTCTCTCTTAACTGTTATCTTCAATTTCTCCTTTCTTCCTCTTGTCTCCAATCTCCCCTGTCAACAGAAGGATCAGGTAGGTGACCAACTTGCCTGTGGTGATAGCCTGCTTGTAGTTCACCCTTTGCTTTTAAAGGGCTTGTAGTTCACTTCTTGCTCTCTTAGCTGTACACTTGGTGTGATTGTACTCAGTGCTGACAGATACAAGGGGTATTTATGTGATTAAAACAGAGAAAGACTACAGGCTTCCTCCAGTGCATCAGTTCTTTGTGCTACTAAGATTTCAACTTGATTATGCTTTGGCCAGTAGAGCAGAAAATATCCTCCCTCTTACAAAAGAGAAGGATAGATGTGGAAAAAGCATGCCAGTGGCTCCTGACAGCTGCTGGTTTAAAGTCTGGGCTCAAAAGGGCTTGAGTAAAGCTGTCCCCAGGTCTTTCCTTGGCTAACCTTCAAATCTAGGACAATGGTATGGATGTTTGAAGTATATGAACTGAAAAGATGAAGGCTTCCTGGAGCAATTTGGGCTTTTAATTTAAGCTGTCCTGTGGGACCTTGTGTCTGTCATCTCTCTGTGAGGGAAGGTGTGTGTATGTGGGTGTTAGCTGTAACATTAATACCTGGAACTGCTTCTTACAATGCATGAACCAAAGGCCTTGACTTAAAGGTGCTGCCTGGAGTGGTCTGAAGCAGCACAGTGTCTCTGAGGTGCTGCTTTTGCATGATGGCATGATGTATTAATATTAACTCTGGGGTAAGCCTCTGCTGTAGGAAGCTTGCAGCAGGGTCAGATGTCATCTTCTAATTACCTATAGGACCAAGGGTGTCTTTTTCTAGCTTAAGTAGACTTTAGGTGGGAAAATGCAAGTTTTGTGTCTCGCTCTGTACAGCCTTTCTCACTTTGGGTATCCTTCTTAGAGAAGTTTGCCTCGTGTCTGGCATTTCTTTGTGCATTTGGTAATGTATATTTCAAAAAAGAAATGCATGAAGAGAAAGAAAGCCTTTTTACAGACTTGGTTTCTGTTTGCTGTTTTCTCTTACTGTGAGAACACTGCAAGTTCCCTTGTTGCAGTACAAATGGTTAGGCTTGGGTTTTAACAAGCTCAACTTTTGTTTCTTGTAGGCTGTGTTCAGTAATGAGAGAAACTGTTTCTGTTTGCAGAACGTGATGTTTCTGGCAGCTTTAAAGAAGGTAGTTTGTGGATGAGGAAGGAGGTTCTTTCTTCTAAGCACTTCTTTTGGCTTTTGGGTGAACTCTGAAGTCAGGATAATTGGCCTCTCCTGTGATCACTGAAAGCTGGGGAGCAGCTTTGTGGATGCAACTCTGGTGTGATGCTGCTGGTGGCTTGTTTTGGTGTTGGTAGTTCTTAAGTCAGCTCCTTTTGAAGGGCTTGCAGGTGTGGTTCATGGTTTTTTAAAAATGGGGATTTTAACCTCTTCCTCTTTAACAGGAACTGCTAAATTCCATCCAGTAGCTGTCCTGCCTATAACCTTACCAAATGCTTTGGCAATACTTGAAGTAGAAGTAGTTGTGAGACTTTTAAGTTGTGTTGGAGCCTTTAAAAATGTTGCTCTCTGTGCCTGCTCACAGGCCCTGTGGAAAAGGCAGAGACTTCTAGACTTTAAAAAATTGCTTATACATCTCTTTGCAGCAACCAAAGGACATTTGTGCCATGGTTGGGTTCTGTTCTTCTGTGAAGTCTGTTCCCCTTCAGCCTCTGGTGCCAGCTCAGGTGGTTCATGAGGTGAAAATGGAAATTGTGGAGGTAAGATGGGCTTTTTGTACTTTGCTTTCCTCTTTGCTTTAGTGTAACAAGCTAAAAGGTGAAAAAGATGAGCTTTTGTGCACGGAATAATCCAAGTCTCCCTGCATATAAATTCCTGGCCTTTTCTTGTTTCTGATGCTGATTTGTGAAGTAGGGAAGCTGCTTGATTTGTTCAGATTGCAGAGCTTACACTGAACCAGAGCTACAGGGTAATGCTTCAGGATTGAAAGGGGAACTCTTGTTCCAGCAGTTCTGAATGAACTAAATGTAAATTTTCAGTTTGAGTTTTGCTCTTTGTTTGGAGTGATACTTTGATCCCTTTTAAAAATGGGGCAGCACTCTGCATGTGCAGATGAGAGATCAGAGTCAAAATGCTGAAGCTCTGAGTTAAGATCCTTGGACTCTCCAAAGGTTATTTTTGCAAACAGGAGAGTGCTTTCAATTCTAGGAAATGTTGTCATCCATTAATGTATTTTAAAAACCACTATAAATTTCCCTTGACTTCTATCTGTGGGATTGCTTATTTCTTTGTATTTACTAAATTCAAGTAAGCCTGGGGGTTGCAGTCTTAAAATTAGTTATACAAAATGCCAATTCATTCAGACAGGCTTTTACTGAGATTTTGAGGTTGGTTTTGGGTTCTGTGAGACCTTTTGAATACAGCCCAAACTGAGCAGCTAGGTAAATGTTGTTAGAAATTGTCAGATGTGCTCCAGTGCTGATTTATTGTGTGTGCTTTTCTGTGTACTCAGAAGGCCTCAGTCCAAGAAAAGACATTTTCCTTGTGTGAAATCTGTGAGACCATGGTGAAAGAAGTGACTGGCCTCTTGGAGAGCAACAAGACAGAGGTGTGTGTGAGTGGTGGGCATTGTGAAAAATGAGGTTTATTTTTTTGGTAGATTTTAAAAGGTTTAATAAAACACAATAAGAGACAAATAATAAAGTAAAAGGTTATAATGGTTGGGTGTTTGGCATTTAGTTAAGAGTACACTTGTTTTGGAGACACTTTTTAAATTCATTAATTTGCTGTATATTCATAGACTTATAAAACTTTAAACTTTTTTATAAACTATTTTTTAGGAACTGTTTTGCATGGCTGTTTTTTGAGTCTGCTTTTTTAGAACATGTGTGTTTCTTGGTTGTGGTTTTAATTTATTTTATTAGTCTTAATTTGGGTTAGGGTCTTTAACTTTTATAAGTGGTTGGTGTTGATAAGTGGTATATTAGTAGCAGGTGTCTTTATTGGCTGTTATTTAACTAAGCAGGTAGTTTATTTATTACAACTTATTACTTTATCAGCTTATGTTATTTTTAAAGAAAATTTTATCTTGAAAACCATTTTAACACCACACATCCAGTATTCATGCTGATATTTGTGAAAAGCCAATACCATAATATGTATTTATAACAGCATCATGCCCCTTCCTAGGCTTTGGCTGAGATGGGGCTGCACTAAAGGGGGAAGGAAAATCAGCTTTATTGCCTGTTTTCACAACAGCAACATTCCTGTCCTGGCTGGGACAGATGTGGAAAGGTGTGCTTGTGAACAGAGTGAGATTTCTGTGCCTCATTTGCTGCTCCTCCCCTGTGCTCCAGGAGGAGATTGTGCATGAGATGGAGGTGGTCTGCCGCCTGTTCCCAGGCACTGTCAAGGACCAGTGCAAGGACTTCATCGAGGTCTATGGCCAGGCTGTGATTGACATGCTCTTGGAGTCAACAAGTCCTGAAGCTGTTTGTGCCATGCTGAAATGCTGTGCAGCCAGCAAGCTTCCTCAGCAGCCAGGTGGGTGCTGAGAGGTCTGTGGTGTTCAGAAGCTCAACTATGGTGAGATCACTGCTGATACTGCCTCCTTTCCTCTCAAACACTGATGTTTGGTTTGGTTTTTATTTTCCTTCTCAGTTGTGGTGAAACCTGCAGGTGGTTTCTGTGATGTCTGCAAGATGGTGGTGGCTTATGCAGACAAAGAGCTAGAGAAGAATGCCACGACAGCTGAAATTGAAGCTTTACTGGAAAAAGTCTGTCACTTTCTGCCAGAGTCTGTCAGTGAACAGGTAAGGTGCTTGTGCAGGAGGCAGGCTAAAAAGCCATGGTTTTGGTGGCTGGGAGCTGTCCCTGTTGATTTGTTGGGTTTACATGGTCCTAACAGTGACAGTTATACTTAACTTCATTTTCTGGATGTTTCATCTGATATTCTGTCTATATGCTAATTTTAGGTCCATCTCTCAAGTGTCTCTACTTCTGCTATAAATGTCCAGGTACTCCTAACAGAGGTCTCTGTGTTTGGCCAAATGCCTTGTCTCTGGCTGGAGACAAACTGTCCACAGGTGCAGCTGGGACTGGCTTGTGTCCAGCAACCTGATCCTCCACAGGTTTTTCCCTTTGCTAATTAGCACCAGAGCAGTATCTATGTATCTAAATCTCTCCTGTGCAGTAGAGGAAAAAAAAAAAGAAGGGGGGAAAAGGCTTGATCTGAGGCAGTTGAGTGACCTTGCTGTGTTACAGCCTGCCTTCCAGTCAGGGCAAGGCAGATGGAGATGAACAAAAGGATCAAACACAAAATCCTGGAATGGTTTGGGTTGGAAGGGACCTTAAAGACAATCTAATTCCAGACCCCCTGCCATAGGCAGGGACATCTTGCAGAGTATTGGGAAAACTAGAGAGCAGCTTCTCTTGTTGGTTTTTGTAACAGCCTTTTGTGCTAAAGGCTGGGAGGAGTTTGGGGTGCAGGGGGATTAGGTTTGCTCAGTTCCCATCCTTGGGAGTTGGCAGTCCCTTGAATAGATGTCTGCTTTTAAGGGCCTGAATTGACTGGCTGGGTTGTTGTACTAATTTGCAGTCAGGAAAGGTTTGCCTGGAAATCCTCTGAGAACAGTGGGTGGGATCAATTTAAGGTTTTGGGTTTTTTTTTTTTTCCCTCAACACCGACCCTGTTCAGGGGATTAATGAAGTAATTGGAATTCCAGTGGGACGCCTGTTAGGCCACTGATACCAAGATTTACCTGAAAATCTTATTAGGTGGCTGCTGAGTGTCAGCAAGTGGCAACTGCTTGTAAATTTACCAGGGTTAGAAAACAGAGGCTTAAAGCAGCTGTGGAACAGCTCTTCCTGCTGTGAGGCTGTTTAATAGCTGTGGTTGGTTTATTAATTGGTGCTATTTGTCTCTGCTGAGAGCAGCAGCATCTTCCTCAGCTCTGGAGCCAGCTTCTCCACTAGAGGGAGAGAGGCTGTTCTGGCAGGAGGTGCTCTGGCTGCTGCCTTTCCCAAGGGAATAACTTGAGTTCAAGTGCTTGGCAGTCCTTGCTGCTGTCCTGCTCAGGATGTTTGTCTCCAGCTGGTTCTGTGTGCTCTCCTCTTGAGACAGGTGTGATCTCCACGATCAGAGAGGAAGCTTTGAAGTCAAAGCTTCTTCTGCTTGGTTCTTTTCCCAAAGCCTGTCATGTTTGGCTTTTTCCTTGTGACCCCTTATCTCCTCATAGAGTGTCTAGAGAAGCTGCAGGCAGGTATGAGCCAGCAGAAACAATGATGCAGTCGTGTGAATAGTGCCTGACTCCTTTACCATGTGCAGAGCTCTAGCCTCTGCTTCATCCTTGTGGAGTGTGTTGTTGGGGTGTTTGGGGGGGCACTGCTGCAGACCACACATTCCTCTGCTTCCAGAGGCTCTAGCAGAAGAATCTCTCCCACCCTGTGTTTTGTTACAGTGTGTGCAGTTTGTGGAACAGTACGAACCCGTGGTTGTGCAACTCTTGGCAGAGGTGATGGATCCCACTTTTGTTTGCACTGTGAGTATTGCATTTGGATTTATTGAATCTTGCCTAGTGTCCTGGGTGCCTTTCAGTGCCCAGCATGCAGAAACTCTGTTGGAATCAAAATCAGCATGCTGAATGCTCAGAGCAAGCCCCTTGTGCAAGGCCTGAGGCTTCCTGAATGGACAGCTGTCTGACTGCCAGCTGTTCCCCACTGCTGGGGCTCATGTGCCCTGAATGTGGTGGGAGGTAAAGTGACATTTCTTGAGAAAGATCCCTCTCCAGGAGATCTGTTTTTCAGAACTTGATACGAAGGAGTTCCAGTAGCTTAACTCTGCTCTGGGTCAGGTTACTTGGCTGCTGGTTCAGCTGCAGGTGTGACCTCAGTCAGAGCTCCTGCAGCTGCCCCAGTGCAGCTTCCTCACTCACTCAGGTGGAAGCTCAGACATCAGGCTGGGCTTGGAGGCCTCTTGGTGTGCTTAGAAAGGTGCTGACTGTGCTGCTGCTCTTTTCCCAGAAACTTGGAGTCTGTGAGTCAGCCAAAGAGCCTCTCCTGGGGAATGATGCCTGTGTCTGGGGTCCTGGCTACTGGTGTAAGAACATGGACACTGCTGCCCAGTGCAATGTACGTAAGGCAGCATTCTGCCTCCAGTTTCCTGTTTTTGACAGCTCCTTCTGAGCTGTTTTTGCTTTCTGCTGCACTTTGAAGTGGATGAGTTTCAGTTAAAAAAAACCCAAAAAGTTATTAGTTTGATTAGAGGGTGTTTCATAGCTCTTACCTTTCTCAAAGCTGATTTCCCTCTCCTTTTTGTGTCCACACCTGTCTGCTAGTATTTCAGAATCTATAGTGAGGTACAGTGTCAGCTTTATATTTAGTCAGTGTTCCTGCAGCCAGCAGACCATGTCACAATCTCTCAGCAGGCTCTAAAAATTGGCTTCCAGTGTTGCTTTTTCTGCCAGGCCTTAATGGCTGAGGGTCATCAGCCTTCTTTCCTAAAGCTCCTGGCTGGTGGGGCTCAGGATGTTATTTATTCTAGTCCTCTTTGAAATCACTTACTTTAAGAAAAACAAATTTGCTCTCAAGATCTTGGCTCAGGATAAGGTGTCGAACTACTTGTTTGCAAACTGGCTTTTTTCCACTAATATCAGCTATTTCTTCCCCTTTAGGCTGTTGATCACTGCAAACGTCATGTGTGGAACTAGAAGAAGAATTTCCAGTTCTGAAAGTTTGCCATGGCTCTTAGGGAATGTGGGCCGAGGTTGGCAGAGAGCTGTATCTCACCTGTCCCTCCTCTCTGCCTCATTAACAATTTGACCTTCAAGTTCCTTTGTTGTAACTCTTCTGTAGCAGTGCTGCTGTTGAAGGATCAGATTTTCATTGTTAACAAAGATATTTCTGATTGTACAGTTTAACCCATTATGCTCCTAAAAATAGTCAGTGTGTTGTAGATTTTTATTTTTTTTTCAATTGGTAGCTGAAGTGGTTTTTTATGTGCTGGGGAAGAATGACAGAGATGGTGAAATGAGACAAAGCTCTTACCTTTTAATTTAAAACAAAAGAGCAAGATAGCAACTAAACTTTCAAATGTCTTTCTGTAGGCAGCATTGGGAAGATTTTACATGCTTTACATTTTTAACATCTGCCTGGAACGTTTATTTTCTGTGTATGGGAACTCTAAGGGATAATGTTGACTCTGGGAATCCTTCTGGCTGGAATTTTCAAAGCTCTGCAGATGCAGAGGGGAGGGGGCTTTGTGTGCCCAGCTAAATTTCGAAGTCACTGGTACTTAAAAAGATGCTTTTGCATTTGAGTGACCAGGCTTGTGGCTCATAGTGTTATAGCTAAGGAAAACCCTCCCTCAGCCTTTGATCACATCCTTCTGATTTCCTTGGACTCTGTCTCAGCACGGGTGTTCTGCTGCCAAGCCCAGTCCAGTGGGATGTCAGTCTCCTGAAGCATGCTGGCTTACCTGAGGAATGACTCCCTTTTTTTTTTTTTCTTCTTATCCTAGTTGCTCAATTCTGCTTGGTCTTGCAGCTTCCCACAGGCTGGGTGCTGAGGTGGTAGTGTGAGCTGTCACTGGAAGATGGAGGAGGATCAAGTCAGCAGGAGCTGGGAATATGTCAAAAGGAGTTCAGTGGAATTTGTGGAAAAGCGAGGTTTTATTGCAACCTGTTTGTTCCCTGCTCTGCTTTTTCTCTCACAGCATATTTCAGTCATCTAAAACTTGAGCGGTGCTGTGAGGCCTGGGGGCACCTCCCACTGCTGCCCACCCACTCTCACTGACGCCCTGCTGAGTAACTGGAGGTATGGATTGTTATCCAGGGTTCCCATTTCTGTTGGGAAATGCAGCAAGCAGAGATGGCAGGTGGTAGGAGCACTGAAATAGGTATTTGAAGCTCTGCTTGCACACTTGACAACCTGCCTTTCACACCTCTCTGAAATTCCACTTAAATGGCTTGAAATTACCCCCCAAAAAAGCCTTCAAGGCAGGCTGCTACCCTGGGAATGTGGCAGGCCCTTGATGTGGAGGGTCCTTGGGAGTGAGAATCCTGCTTGTATTGCTTGGGACACACCTGCATTGGGTGTGCTCTTCAGATCAAGTTAATCCCCAAAGCAGAGGCACTGAAGTAGCTCTGAGGAGACCTTTGGGAAGGAGCAGCTGGGCAGATGTGGAGCTTTGAAAATTCCAGTCCTGTTCAGAAAGCTGTTGGTAACTCCTGCTGTTCCTGTGGTGTGTGGGGGGTGTGCAGGAGCTCCAGTAACAATGCTGTAGCAGCAAGCAGAGTATTTTCCATTGGAAAACCACTGGACTGCAGGTTTTTAGTTGATACTAAAAGCCTGGGCAGTGCTGACAGATGGCAACAGAGGTTGTTCTCCCCTGTTTCCTGAATGCTAAAGCACTCATGGCTTAAAACAAGAGGGAAAATAAGGAAAATTTCCCCTAAAGACATAAAATCCCTGCAGCTTTGTGTCCTGGGAGGCTTGTGCAGTGGTTCTGGTGGTGTATCCCAGCTGGGTAGATGGAGCAGATAGGAGCTGGGCTCTGTTCCTTCAGCACTGCTGCCCTGGAGGGATGGGTTCTGTTACACCACGCCGTGGAGGGTGGCATTTGGTGTTTTAAACCTTGTTGGGGGGAGGTGGGGCTGCATTGACAACTTGGCAGGTTGGGAAGGTTTTATTTTCCTGGGGTTTTTAGTAGGATTCATGCTGGCGACCTGCTGGGCAAGGTGAACCAGGGGAAGTCCTGTGCTGCTGCTGGGGAGTCCCTTTAGTTTTCTCCCTTCCTGTGGACCGTGGCACCTGACCTGCTTTGAGTCATGCTGGGGGGGGGACACTGTGCAGTTGCTTTCTAAAGAACATTGTCTTGATTTTTTTTTTCTTTTTTTTTTTTTTTTCTCTGCACAAAAGCTTCCTTAATGAACAATAAAATCTTCTGTAAACCGATGAGTTCGTGTGTTTCATTTTTCCCACTGGCAGAGGTTCTGGCTGAGGTTCCCCTTGGCTGCAGGGCCAGGAGAAGGCACATCCCAAGGTGTCACTGGGAATCTGGGCCTGAATTGGATTCAGGTTCCCATTAAGCTGCGTGTCCCATCAAGCCTTTGTTCTGCTGAGCAGGGTTGCAGGTGGAAGAGGCTTGCCTGGGATTGCTGCTGCTCTCTTCCCTGGACAAACACAACGCCTGGTGTGAGGCAACAGCCCTGTGTTGCAATCCCCAGAGGGACTCCTTGATACCGGCCTTCCCTGCTGACTCGCAGTTAGTGTGTCCTCATTCCTTGCTTGATTCCAAATAAAACTCAGAAATGTCATTTAAAGGCAGGGAGCTTGATGCTGTCACCTTACTCCAGGACAGTTTTCCCTGTCTGTGCCCACCCTCTGCAGCCAGGTGAGCATTGAGCAGCAGGTTCTGGGCTGCTCCTGACCTCCTGGGAATACCTGCCTGGCTCTGGTCCCTCCCTCCCTGGTGATGATTTTATAATCAAGGCATAAAGTGAGGGGTGTGGTAATTGCCCTGCGTAGGTGTGGATTCTCACTGCTTCTCCCAGCCCATCCAAGATTCCTCAGTCTGGGAGCAGCATAGGAGAGGAACCAGCCACTGAGGACTCTTAGGAACGGCATGGAGAGCAAATGGAGTGGCTTGGTGCTGATCATTTCTGTGTGCCTGGGCTCCTACCAAGGTAAGGCCAGGCCTGGGGGTAGGTAGGATGTGGAGAGCCCAGAAAACCCTGCTGAATCCCAAAACTATTCCCAGCTTTGATGTCTAAGCTCCATAATGTGCTTCCTCTGGTGTTGGAGTTGGGCAGAGGAGAGCTGGGGAAGGTGGCACTGCTGTCTGTGTTACCCACCTGGAGATGAGAGTTGGAACTTTTGACCTCAAAGGTGATCTCAGGGCCAGAGGGGGTTTGTTCCCTCCCTTCTCTGGGATTCACAGCTGGGGCACGGAAGGAAGGAAGCCAGGATGTCTCTGCAGCAGTGGGGGAGAGGAGCTGCTCTCTCTGCTGCCCTTGGTATTGGAGCCTGGCTGCCCATGTGTGAGCTGGGGGAAGCCACTTGGTTGTCACAACAGAGTGACCATGCTGCCACCTGGAGCTGTCCTTTTCCCGAGGGTCCTCACAGGAGGTGCAGGAGGCAGGAAGCTGCTTCTGCTGTGGCTTCCTGAGCTCTGGGACGGGTGATGGCGTGATGTGCTCCACTCACCTCAGGAGCCCTCTCAGCAGGGACACTTGGGTGTCTGGGAGCAAATCCTCCTGCAGGCAAACCTCTGCTGCCATCCCTTAGTCATTCCCAGGAAACAAGCTGGGAAAAGTCTGCTTCAATCTCGGGTCCTTGCTTGAGGGTAAATTGCTGCTTCCTGGGGAAATCTTCCCCAGAATGAGTGGAACTCTGCAGTTGGCAAGCAAACCCCTGATGTTTTAGAGTGAAGAGCCCCCCTTGCACCCCAGTTACCCCAGGCTTGGCCCATTGGGCTCCCCTGACCTGATGTGCCCAGAATTTTGTGGTGGAGGATTTGTGGGTGCTGACATAGGGATGGGGGACGTGACCGGGTGTTCTAGCCAGGAACAGGCAGAGCAAGAAAGGTCACCTGTGCTCCATCCCCAGGGTGACACCTGCCCTGGGACCCTGCAAGCCTTGGAGAAGGGTTTGGGAGCTGGGAAGGAGAGAGTATTTATGGTTCTTGCTGTAACAGGGGCGTGCGCCAGGCCGGGAATTGGGGCGCTGGGGCCCACGCTGCCACCCCCGGGCTTTACATCACAACCGGCTCGCCAGGCTGGGCCGGCTCGGCCAGGCAGCTCCGAGGCTCCCAGGAATGCCAGCAGAGCCCTGCTAGAGCTCTGCTGGATCCCCCCTGAGCAAAGCCCACCCCATCCCCTGAGCCTGGCAGGGCCTGAGACTGTAGTGACACTGGAGCATCCCCAAAAATTGCCAAAATGTGCATCATTTAATAACCCTGGGTGCCTGGCAGCATGAGGTGGCTCCAGCACGGCTTTGAAACGTGTAGGAGAGCTCACGGGACACCAGTTGCCCCGGTTGCTTGCCCCGTGGCTGTGGTTTCCACCTGGGGAAGCTCCCCCTGCTCTCAGCTCTTGGGTATTTTGATTAGTCCTAATTAGTTTCTGGCCCAGCACTGGTTTCCTGACTTTTCAGCTTGAGCAGAGTGAGGAGTAAGTGCTGAGCTGAGGATCTCTGCGAGCCAGGGAAGTGCAGGACCAAACCACCCGTGTCTTTTAGATCGTCCCGACCCCACAGCGGGGTCCGGGCTCCAACACAGCTCTGTGAGAGATGCTGGGGGACCAGCTCAGAAATAAGCTCTGGGGTTGTTGCCTCCCGTCCCCTTGGTTTTGGTGCTGCTCCTTAATGCCTCCGCTGACTTGCCATTCCTGTTCGCCCTGATGCTGGGGCCAGGGCTGAAAAACATAAATAGATCCCTCTCAGCTGATGCGGCGAGCGCGGCATCGCGCGGCTGGGAAGGTGTGTGGGAAGCCTGGGAAACCGGGGGGACTCGCCCTGCCCCGGGGCTCGCCTGCCCCAGTGCTGCCGGCAGCCCGATGGGGAAATCGGGGCTTGAACACCCGCCCAGCTGCGCCAGCGCTTTTGGGGACCCCTGTCCCCACAACCCCCCCCAGCCCCGGGGACTCTCCAGGGTGGCGCTGGGCACGCTGCGGTCTCAGGGATGAGCTGGAGACGTTGCCAAAATCCAGCATTCAGGGAAAGCAGCTTTTGAGGAGAAACCTGATAAGGGCAGGGCTGGGTGGAAGGAGCAGTTTCTGCCTTGGTATTTATTCCTGCTCTGCAAAATCACAGACGGGGCAGGGGGATAAAAGCTGGATGCTCCCCATCTGCCCCCAGATTCCCGGAGCAGCTCCCGGCAGAAGCAAGGCGGCGAAGGGCTTGGGTTGTGCCCTTGTCCGCATCCTGGGTGGGCAGAGTTCCCGGTGGAAACAAGCACTCGCCCCATCAGGAATGTGTCCTGACACCAAGGTGACAATTAGAGCGCTGCTCTTGCGCCACGCCACCCCGCGCTGCCGGGGCGGGGAGCTACAGTCAGGAGAAAATGCTGTCGTGGGGAGGAAATAAAACCGAAGGAACCCCACCAAAAGTGGCGTTGCTCAATCGTTGCCGGGAGTCGTGGCGTGGCTGTCCGTGGCTGCCGTGCGGGGCTGAGCGCCGGCGCCTCGGCTTTGCCCGTTTTGCAAGGTTTATTGCGGCTTTTGTAAGCAGCCGCCTCCGCAGCCTGTCAGAAAGTGCTGAGAGGATGAGGATGAGCCCCAATTTCCCTTTGCTTCTGACCCTGCGACATCCTGGCAGCCTGGCAAAACCGACCTTGTAAAATAATTTATAAGTGAAACACCTCCCACTCCCACCACGGCTTTGGGAGTTGAGGTGGAATCACCGCAGGAGGGTGAGGAGCATCGCTCCTAGCTCACTGCGGCGCGGACAGGGAGGTTAGTTTGGTGTCTTGGGGTGCCTTGGGGGCTGACAGCCGCCTCTCCTCTCCTCTTCCCTCCCGCAGCCGGGGCCAGCCCCCTCCACGAGTGTGGCGAGCGGCCGGAGGACTGGTGCCGCGACGTGGCGACCGCTGCCAAGTGCGGGGCTCTGGAGCTCTGCCGGCTCACGGCGTGGGACCGGGCTCTGGGGGTAACCGTGCTGGGAGCAGGGAATGCGGGGGGATGCGGGAGATGTGCCCATTTTGCTCTCCCAGAGATGGTGGGAGAAGCCCAGCCTGCCCACCCCAGCATCAGCGCGTCTGCAGAATAAATGGCAAAAGTCACCGGGGTGCCCCGGGGAGTTCACGTGGGGTGTTTTTGGGGTGGAGGACTGGGGTCCGGGTGCCGTGACAGCATCCCGATGTGTCCCCTCTCTCGCAGCAGAAGGGGATCCCCTGTCATCTGTGCCAGGTGGCAGTCTCATTGGTGGGCAAGATCCTGCAGGACAATTGCACCGAGGTGGGTGTCAGCAGGGAGAGGGAGCGGGGCCGATGCTCCTCCCCTCCAGCACCACTGAGCCCTGAACGCTCTCTCTGTCACCCAGGAAAAGCTGCGGCTCTTCTTGGATAAGAAATGCCAGTACCTGCCCTTCCAGGACTGGTCTGTCAAGTGCAAGAGGATGGTGGACACCGGCGTCCTCGTCCTGGTGCAGCTGGGCAAGCAAGTGCTGGTAATGCAGGGGAAGCCCCCGGGCTGGGGTTTTCCATAGTTTGGGATGGATATCTTGGGGGCTTGCAGAGCAAAGGATGCTCCTGGAGCCTGGGACAACCCATCTGAAGGACAGGATGGAGAGGGAAGTGACGGGGGGTGGGTGTGATGGAGGAGACGCAGCCTCCAGCCCCACCCCACCCCTCTGCTCCCCCAGTCAGAACCGAAGGTGGTGTGTGGGACCATCAAGCTGTGCCAGCGCCGGGACAGACCCACGGGGCCCTCCAAGCACCAGCAGCCACCAGCAGCTGCCACAGGCCCCACCCAGGACTTTGCTGACCTCATTGCCCCCTTCATGGCCAACGTGCCCCTGCTGCTCCACCCCCAAGACCTGCCTCACAGCCAGGCCCAGGTACCGTGGCACAGGCAAGGATGGTGCTGAGCATGGAATCATGGAACGGTTTGGGTCGGAGGGGACCTTACAGATCTTTACCTTCCAAAGCCTTGCCATGGACAGGGAACGTGTCCAGATTGCTCCAAGCCCCATCCAAACTGGCCTTGGACACTTCCAGGAATGGTGCAGCCACGGACAACCTGTGCCAGTATCCTGATGCTGCTCAGGGATGAGAATCCCCTTAGAAGCATCACATCACCTACTTAACAACAATTAGAGAAAGCCCCTAAAATTTCTGAGGAGCTGAGGTGACTTCTGGCTGGTGGTGTCATCAATTTGGGGGGATATTTCAGGATGCAGGAGGGAACTAGAGAGATGCTGGTCAGAGTGATGCCCCAAATTACAGAACTTAAATCCCAGCACTGCAAACGCAGTTTGGGGGACAGGGGGACTGGGGGGGTTGTTTTTTGGGTTTTTTTGTGGGGTACCAATGTGTCCCTTCCCTTGTTACCCTGCAGGAGACAGAAGAGGTGTGTGGGGACTGCCTGCAGCTGGTGACAGCCGTGCAGCAGGAGCTGGGCACCAACACTGCCTTCACCTGGGCACTGCTGGACCACGCCAAGCGTGTCTGCGAGACCCTGACACCCAACCTGGCACAGCGGGTGAGGCCAGCAGGGAATCACACCAGGGGATGGGCTGGAAGGGGCTCCAAACCCTGTCCTGGGACACTTTCAGGGTTGGGCTGTCTTCTCCTCCTCGATGGGAGCATCTTTTGCAGATGCCAGCCCAGGGAGGGGTGTGTGCTGATGCTGTGTTTCCCTCCCTCCCGCAGTGCAAGCATTCCCTGGCTGAGTACACAGACACGGCTGCCCAGCTCCTGCGCTATGTGGTAAGAGGCTGAAGGCTCCCTGGGAATGCCAGGGGTGATTGGGTGCCAACTGGGGGCCTCATCAGCAAACGCTCTCTTTTTTTTTTTTTTTTTTAGTTAAACTCACGGTTAACTTTAGTTAAACTGCCTAATATTCCTACAAAATATTGATTCCTCCCACCCTTCTCTCTGCTTTGCAACTGCCGCAATTATATTTTGTTTTCATTTTTTCTTGCCATTTTCTGGCCCCTTCACCGGTAGCAGGCGGAGGTAAGTGAAATGCCGTGGCCTGATGCGCTGAAATTCCCCTCCCTGGGGCTAAAGCCTGCGTGATTTGAGATGCTCTCTCTCCGCAGGAGCCAATGGAGCTGTGTGGCCAGCTGGGACTCTGTGCCTCCACCTCGGCACTGCCCCTCCACACGCTGCTCACAGAGAAGGTGATGCAGGTCCTGAGCACGCTGGGGGTAAGTGGGGACTCCCTCATTTCTGCTGCACTCCTTAAAATCCAAGCACTGTGAAGGGGGAGCTTTATTTTGTGCTTGATTTCCTTGAGCACCTCCGTTTATCCAAGGTGGGGAACGCCTTGCATGGGGGATGAAAGGATGAGGGTGGCTCCGGGGGGGCTCGGCAAGCATCCCACCCCCTTGTCCCGACAGGACAGGGTGGGGAGCACTCCGCTGTGCGACGTGTGCCAGTTCACCGTGAAGACAGTCGAGAGCCTCCTGGAGAACAACGTGACAGAGGTGAGCCCCACGGAGCTGGGGGGCTGGGACAGGGGGGCAGAGGGGCAGCGAGGAGCAGCGAGGAGCCAGGGCTTCCCTCTTGTGCCTTGTGCCGGCAGGAGCAGCTGGTGAACGACATCGAGAAGGTGTGCTACATGCTGCCCCACGGCGTCATCGGGCAGTGCAAGGACTTTGTCAACTCCTACGGCAAAGCCGTGGTGATCATGCTGCTGGAGGCCACCGACCCCGCGGCCGTCTGCAGCATGCTGCGCTGCTGTCCCCGCGGCGGGGACACCCAGCCCGGTGAGCTGGCACCCAGCCCGGGCACGGGAAGCCGGGTGTCCCCTCTGCTGGGCGCTGATGGCCGTGTCCTCCAGGGCCTGAATCCCTGGAGCGGCTGGCGGTGAGCTCGAGCGCTTTCTGCAACGTGTGCCAGATCATCATCACCTACTTCGACAACGAGCTGCTCAAGAACGAGACGCTGGAGGAGCTGGGCGAGGTGCTGGAGAAGGGCTGTGCCATGCTGCCCGTGCCACTCACCAGCAAGGTGAGATGAGGGGGGCACAGCCCGGTGGGGACACCCCCCATGCCCCCAGTGCCGGGCTCACCCCTGCCTCCCTCCCAGTGCCAGGCGCTCGTGTTGCAGTACGAGCCGGCGGCCGTGCGGCTCTTCGTGCAGATGATGGACCCCACCTTCGTCTGCACTGTAAGTGTCCTTATCCCTGGGCCATCCTCTGTGCCCGCTCAGAGGCTCCTCATGGAGGATTTCTCCCTCTCCCTCCCACCCTCCTCCTTTGCAATGTAGAAAATCAGAGCCTGTGACTCAGGCAAGGAGGATCTCCTGGGCTCGGCGCCCTGCGCCTGGGGCCCGCAGTACTGGTGCAAGAACATGGCCACGGCGGTCGAGTGCGACGTAAGTGCCACTCGTGTCCTCTCCTCCCCTTGGGAGGGGCTGGCATCCCTCCCCAGGCCGGTCCTGGCATCCCAACCCCATTCCTGCCCCGTCCCTCCCGCAGGCTGTGGCACACTGCCGGCGCCACGTGTGGAACTAGGAGCCATCTCCCCAGCTGGCCGGACTTGCTCTGCCGTTTGGTTCGGGATCCCGGCTCCCTTCCCTCGGGACGTGCCTGCACTCACGGACGGCCGTGGCAGGAGCCAACCGGGGAACCCCAGCGGCCTCGGCCACTTCCTCTTCCACTCCTGGGGCTTGGATTTCCAAATCAGGTTAAGGGACTCGTTAATATTTTCAGGACTAGGGATTCAGCCTTGAGGTCTCTCAGGGTGGCTGCGAAATCCCCAACCTCTATTCCCACCTCTGTCTCCATCCCCAATCCCTTCTCCACCTCTCCATCCCACCCTGAACCACTCGTAAGGCCCAGATCCTGCAACGTGGATCTGTCCCCGTGGGCTGGGCTGGGCTCTGCTGCCCAAATGCCGGCCCCCCACTCCTGGCTGGCCACTCCAGCCTCACCTGAACATGCAATGAAAGAGTTTGGGTGCAAGGATTTCCCTCCAGACCCCCATGCCTGCTGGGGGTCCCGTGCTGACCCAGCCGTGGTGGTGAGGACAGCGGGGTGCTGGCTCGTCCCTCCCCGCCGTGCCGGGGCATGCCCGCAGTGCCTGGTCCTGGGCGTGCATGGGAGCATCCCATCACAAATAAACTCTTCCCGTGAGCCTGGCTGGTTGTGTCCTTCCTCCTTGTGCTGGGGGCTGCAGTGGGAGTGTGGGCAAACCCGGGGGACGTTCCGTGCTTCCCCCAAAATCCCAGGTGCAGCTACACCCGGGGTGGCATCTGGTGAAGGGGATGGATTGAGGGGTGAGTTAAAAGAGGGTCTTGTCTCCCAAAGAAGAGCCTTTCTCTCCCAAAGGGTTGGGGCCTGGTGGATCTGGGCAGGAAGGACGACAGACAGGTGACCCAAAGCCATAGACAGTGTATTTCTGAGTCCCGTAACAGACCGTGCCCGAAACTCTCCACAAGGTTACTGTGACTGCAAACAACCCCCCGAACAAACAACCCCGAATGCAAGAGAGAAGGGGAAAGAAAAGGGCAACAAAAGACAGCACGAGCACTGCACATCCAGTGACTCTCTCTCTTTTTCGACATCGCAACAAGCCAGCAAAATGGAGGAATGTCTTTGGGTTTGGGTTTTTTCTTCTTTTTAATTTTTTAGGTCTTTCCTGACTGGAAAGGTGACGTTAATGCCAGAAGGATTCAGTATCTCCCCACGCTTCCCTGGCCCT
This sequence comes from Toxostoma redivivum, assembly GCA_013397375.1. Classification (NCBI taxonomy): domain Eukaryota; kingdom Metazoa; phylum Chordata; class Aves; order Passeriformes; family Mimidae; genus Toxostoma; species Toxostoma redivivum. Next base: position 83,736 of record VXBI01006154.1, read on the forward strand.
CCCCATGCTCGTGGTCGAGGAGTGACAGCTGCTTGTCCCCAGCCTGTGCCCGGGGATGCTGTGGCAGCACATCACCCGCATTCTCACTGCACCTTCCCCCGCTCCGAGTCTGGACTCAGCAGATCCATTTAGCTTCTCTTTTCTTTTCCTTNTGGTTTCATGGATAAATGACAGGTGAGTAAAAGCATTCCGGTCCTGAGAGCCCTCTCCCGGGGCCAAGCTCTCCGAGGCTGCCGGGGCGATCCGCACCGGGGTAGCCTGGACTCCTGCGGGGGAAAAGAGGGGGCCAAGCACCGATCTCGAGGTGCCCCTGGCCCCCAGCACGGCCCCCCTGGTCTGTGCTTCATCCTGGCTTGCCTAGAGGAGCAGCACCGCTCGTCATAACTCGGTGATCTCCAGGGGGCTCTCCATGATCGCCTCCCGCATCTTGTGCAGCGGGGTGGACTTGGCCGACTCGGTGCGGGCGTTGTGGTCGCTGTAGCCGCCGCAGTCGGCGCTCAGCGTCTCCAGCGAGCGGCCCAGTACCTTCTGGTCGTCCTCGGGCAGGCTGTTGAGGTCGGAGGCGAGCAGCGTGCCCGTGCTGCCGTGCACCACGTGGATGCCGTCGGGCCCCTTCAGCTCCACCGGCTGCTTGTGGCGGAAGCGCAGGCTGCCCTGGCTGGGGCTGCGCTCCTCCTCCTCGTCCTCCAGCTCCTTCTGGATCAGCTGCAAAGAGGGACACGGAGCAGGGAATCACCACCGTGGCCATCACAGCAGCTCCTGGCTTCCCTGACTCCTGCAGTGATGGAGTCCAGCCAGAGGGAAGGGCTCTCCTCTTCTGAAGCGTGGTGATGAGGATCAGCAGGAGATGAACTCCAGCTGGATCCATCCTTGAGTGGATGCCCCAGCTCAGGCTCTGGCTGCCAGGTGGGTGGTGTGTCCTGCAGCTGCCCCCAGAGCGGCCAGATTTGGAACCAGGTTGGAATTTGGGGTTGTATGAGGGTGGAAGATGAAGGAAGGCTGGAGGGGAATAAAGGCATGGACAGATGGGGGGCAGAAGGGCTGAAAGGCATCTCCCATCCCACTGCTCTCCTCTGCTCTCTTTGCCCCTTGTTTTTGCACCCCCATGAAGGGTAGAAGGCCACAGGAGAAATTGCTTCTCCCCATACCAGCCCTTCTGCACCCACACCCTCCATCCCCAAATTTTTGCCTCAAAAACTTGTGTTTTTGAGGCAAAAACCAGAGAAGCAGAAGAAAGGGAAGATGATCCCCCAGTGCTCCGGCCAGCCTTGGCAGAAATGGGAGCCGATGGGCAGAGCCCATTCTGCAAAGAGGAGCGTCCTCCCCTGGGGTCAGAAAGACCAAGGGAGAAGGTGCTGATCAGAGGAGTCACTGCAGGGAACCAGCAGCCTGAAAATCCAGCAGTGGGAACCAGAGCAAAACCAATACCTGGCTTGTTCTGACCCAGCAGAGAGCTGGGGGACCGCGGGTGACAGGGACCGCGGCCACAGGGAGTGACCACAGGAAGACACACTGCATCCCAGAGGGCACGGCAAGCATGTCCCCACGCCCCGCACACCGCTCTACCTCCGAGACCGAGGAGCGGTCCCCCTGACTGGCGGTGGCCTTATGCACCATCCGCTGGGCAAAGAGCTTTTTCAGGCGCATGTAATCGTCCAGCACCACCTTCAGGAGAGTGCCCTGGGTGGAGGGGGAGAGACTGGGGGTTATCCAGGGGAGAGGGCTCGGTCGGAGGGAGGCCAGCCTCATCCCAGCGTGTTTTGGAGCTGTGAACCTGGAAGGTGCAGCTGTAAGAGAAGGCTCCCGGGGCGGGATGCCTGCCCTCAAGGCTCACCTTGATGGGTCCCTCCCGCATGATCTGCCCCAGCTTGGCGATGTTGTCGTACTCCTGGATGGCTGCCCGCAGGTAGCGGTCATCCTCGGGCTTGGCAGCCGAGGGCTCTCTCCCGAAGGTGCCCTGCGGGAGGAGGAGAGAGCGGCTCAGGAGCTGCTGCGGGTGGCAGGAGCGGGGACGCGGTGTCCCGGTGGTGGCCGTGTCTCACGTGGGTGCGGGCAGGGCTGTTCCAGAGGTCGGTGATCTCGCTCAGGTTCTCGGGCAGGTCGTCCTCGTGCTCTGCCTGCGCTGCCAGCTCCATGTTCCTGCAGAAGGGGTCCAGCCACACCGGGTTGGCCCTGCCCGAGGGGAGGAACAGCCATCAGGGCGGGCAAGGAGCGGCGTTACCCCGATCCCAAGCCAGAGCCTGAATGCTGAGGTTGCACTGCCTCCTCCTGCCCGGTGCAGGTATGAATTTGGCTGCTCTGGATCCAGATGTGTGTCAAACCCTGCCCGTTATCTCTGCTCACCCCAAACCTGGCCAGAATCGGCAGAGATGGAGAAAGAATAAATATTTTTTAGCTTAGAAAGCTCTCAGAGCAAACACGTGTCCCAGGATCAGTAACAATCATGGAGACATCGTGACTCCACCTCCTGGCTCCAAATCACAGGTATCCCTCTCCTGGGAGCAGCCTCCAACCCCAGGAGGTGGCACTCACCCATCGAAGGAGTACTTGTTGGTGTTTGGCATGTCCATGATGTCCATGAAGCCTCTGTTCCCTGCAAAAGGCAGGGATGAGAGTTACAGAACGGCACATTAGTGAGATTGGGTGACACTTCTTTATCAGGGATAAAGAGCAACCAAAAAGGCACTGAGAAACACGGTGGGGTGGGGCAGGTAATGCAGAGCCTGATGCTGAGAAAAGCCTCCCACCATCACACCTCTCTGGGCAGGATCATTTCTGATATGCACCCCATGACATCCCCCATGTTTCCCTGCCACCCCTCTTTGTGCTCCCCACGCAGCTGGGACACCCCAAACACTGCTCACCAGTGGAGCCAGCCACGATGGCTTTCAACTTCCTTTTGTGCCTGCAAAAGCAACACAGCCAGTCAGGGAAAAAAAGAAGGAAGATGATGGAAAGGAGAAGGACACACAGATTTTCAGTAACCCTTCATACAGGGCATGCATTAAATAATGAATATTAAATCAGGCTGGGGAGCTTGCAGGGGGGAAGTACCATTGATATTAAAACCATGCATTTTGGGTAAGAGGAGTTGGGAAGGTGATGCCCTCTTTTGCTTGCTGGCATTTCCAGGGCCACGCTGGTTCCCTCTGGTCTCAGGGGACATTGCAGGGGCTGGGAGTTACTCACACTGTCCGGTAGTACCAGTTCATGAGGATGAAGAGCATGGCAGCCAGGAAGAGCAGGACGGCCAGCACGATGATTGCCATCTAGGAGAGACAGAGGCATGGGGGAACCTCCATCTCCTGCTGGTGGCCACATGCCCGAGGTTGTACATCTCTCCAGGCACTGAGCAGTCCCCATGGGAAGGACAGCACCCCTCTGTGAGCAGCACCCAGCCCCAGCTGGACCCTCACCTGCAGAGCTGAGAGGTCGTCCGGTGCCCGGGCAGTGATGGCCGGCTGCACGTCCAGCACGTTGTAGTTCCTGAAGAGATTCCTCAGCTGCTCCTTGTTCTCATCTATCATCTGAATAACCCTGGGAAGAGAAGGGTTGCTTGGGCACCTTGACACATCAGTAAGGGTCCCCAAGGGGGCAGGCAGGATGGGGGCCAGGGGACGTACCGCTCCACGTCCAGGATGCGGTTGGTCTCCCTGTTCACCACATGGATCAGCAGCTCCGTCTGGGCAAAGTTCACCCGGCCTTTCTTGTCAACGTGGAACTGGGGACAGACAGCAAGGTCTGCAGTGTGGGAGAGGAGTCTCCTCCTGAGCATGCCTCAAGGTGTGCTCACATGGCAAGAAACCCTCAGGCATCAATCTGGACCCCTTCAGTTCCCCCCAGCCTGGGTGTATCCTTCACCTTCAGAGCCCAGGGATGTCTGTGGTTATCCAGGCAGGACTACCTCGAAGGAGACCTGGAAGGTTATCCACCCCTCAAAGCAACCTCCATGGTGGATGGTTTACCTGCACGTCATCAGTGTTGACGATGGCGCCGGTGATGTTGGAGAGCAGGCTGATGAACTCCTCCTCGAACTGCCTGACCTTGTCAGGGATCTCGTTGATGATGATTTTGACCCGCTGGTCATCTCTCAGGATGTAAATCCCCACGATGGCCGTGTCATTGTGGCCCACCAGGTCAGAGGCCATGATGTCCACCACAAAGTAGCCGGGGTTATAGGCCGTGAAGAGGTCAAAGGTTCGCAGGATGCCGTCGAGGGTTCCTGTGGAATGGATGTCACGAGCCCAGGGTTAGTGCCCCGGCCATGGGGACACCTCTGGCCACAGGGATGTCCCTGCCCTAGGCACCCACCGATGCTGAAGATGTTTGCCACCTCCTCGGAGTCATTGGAGTGCTGCTTGATGTAGCGGATGCCCAGGATGTGGTACAGGACCAGGCTGTTATTGCCCACATCGGCGTCCACTGCCAGCACCCTGATCAGCTCCGACCCCACCTTGGCATCCGTGGCGACCCCTTTGAGGGAGAGATGGGAAAGGGACCTGGGGCCAGGCTGGCTCTTGCTGCCCCGTCCTCCTGCTGGATTTTCCTGGAAGTACCTCTGGCTCCTGGTGCCCTCCCAGCCCCTGGCCCCTCTTACCTGCCGTGTACTCTGACTTGGTGAACTGTGGGGACTGGTCATTGATGTCATCCAGGAAGATCCGCACCTCCTGGAGGGTCAGGTCCTCGCTGAGGTCCCAGAACTGGGCTCTTCCCGCCCGCTGGCCCCTGGGAGGAGCCCAGTTCCTCTGGCTGGATGCTTTGACGATGATGGAGTGGTACGGCTCCTTCTCCCGGTCCAGGTCTCGCAGGACCTTCAGCTTCCCTTCTCGGCTCAGCTGGAAGTTGCTGTCCTGGTTCCCAGCTGCGTGCAGGAAGGAATCCCCAGGTAATCCTCTTTGGACTTGGCACTTCCAAAATGCCAAGCAGGGCAGAGGGGCAGCAGGAAGAGGACAGGAATCCTGGGTGAGGGGTGGGTGTGGGACACAGAGCTGCCATTTCCACACCCGTGGGACACAGAGCTGCCATCTCCACACTCATGGGACACAGAGCTGCCACCTCCACACCCACCTGCTATGAAGTAGTAGACGATGGCGTTGGAGCCCTCATCTGCATCCACCGCACCGGTGACGTTCCCCACCACGGTGCCTGGCTGTGAGTGCTCGGGGACAGAGAGTGCCTGGTACTGGGGACTATCCCTCTGCCAGAGAGACCCCAGGGAAAGGAATGCTATGAGCACTGGGGCTGCTTCAAACAAAAGCAGACAAATCCCATAGTGCTCCCCGCCACGGTGACGCCCCAGTGTGTGCTCGCTGGCATCCCTGCATCCCCTGCATCCCCTGCATCCCACCCCCTTCACCCTGGTGCCTTACAGGTGGCCTGAGGAAGATGGGCTCGTTGTCATCGATGTCATCCAGCGCTACCTGGAGGGGCTGCATGGTCTCATAGGGTGGCTGGCCCTGGTCACAGGCCACGATGATCAGCTGGGGAGAGAGGTAAAAGGGCTGTCCTGGGAAAAACCACACAGCTGGGAGACATCATTGAGGCAGGGATGGAGAGGACAGCTGGATGGTGGAGGATTTTGAGGGGATTTAACAGGGAATTGAGTGGTGCCCCACTAGGATGCAATCCTGCTATGACACTTGATAACCCCCAGCTCCTGCTCAGGTGTGACATCTCCACAGCTGTGCCAGCTGACGCCACCCCCAGCACATCCCTCACATCCCAGCAGCCCCTGGGGTGCCTGGCTCACGTTGTACACTGCCTGCTTCTCCCGGTCCAGCCTCATGGCCGTCTGGATCAGCCCGCTGACGGAGTCGATGCTGAAGTACTCCCAGTCCTTGTTCCCCGCCCCGGTTTTCAGCAGGTTGTAGAGCACCACTCCGTTGAGACCCTCGTCTTTGTCCGTGGCATACACCTCATAGACGTTGGACCGCAGGGGGATCTCCTGCTTGCACACACACAGCCCTTCAGCCCTGGCACTGCGTACCAACCCCCTGCTCCCCCTGCCCCTCCAGACCCTCTCGGTCCAGAATCCCTTGGGTTTGGAGGTCAGCAAGCTCCCACTGCCCAAAACCCAACAGGGGGCCGTGATTGCCTCAGGCCTGGTGGCTAGGAACTGGCTGAGACATGCACTGGGGACTGGCTGAGTCAAGCCTGGCTTCCCAGAAAGGAGAAACATCTTGAATGTCAGCATTTCCAGTCCATGTTTATAAACACACTCCGCACGCACTGGCTGTTTACTAATCCTGAGTGCTGCTGAGGTTTCTGTTCCCCAAATCTGCCCCATCACCCCTCACATGTATGGAGGCTGTTTCTGAAGGCCCACCCCCATGACCCAAACCTTCTTGCCAAATGCTAAACCAAGCTCTTGTTGCACGCCCAGTGGAGTTGGAGTTTGGATTTTGCTGTTATGTCCTGAACACACTCTGAACACGCCAGGACCCTGCTCCCTGTGGGGGATTTACCTCCTTGATGTGCAGGATGGTGCCGTTGGGCGGGCGGACGAAGACGGGGCGGTTGTCGTTGATGTCGATGACCTCGATGTGCAGCATGGTGGTCCCCCAGAGAGGGGGATGCCCCTTGTCCGTGGCCACCACAGTCAGGTTGAACCTCTCGTAGGACTGCAGGCGCCGCCGGGATGTGACGAGCCCGGAGTCTTTATTGATCTTGAAAGCCTCTGGGGACAGAAAAAACCCCACATCTCTGGCTCAGGAGGACACTTTGCACCAGATAAATTATGGCTAGGAATGTGAAGTGCACCCCCCACAGTGGGCCAGGATTGTGGGTGGTCTCAGGGCTTCCAGAGCATCCCAGCCCATTGCAATATCCTTGTCTCTGAGACCTACTCCCTGGAAAGCCCTGTCTGTGTTTCACTCCTGCCCAGGCTGGAAGAGTGGAGCTTTTGCCCGATTTCTGCAATTTCTCAGTGTGCAGACATACTGGATTTCAGGCACTGTCACTATCCACCCACGCGCTTTGCCCTTCACCTGAAGCAGGCAGTGAATTTGTTCCAAAACACACTGGTGTACATAGAAAGTCCTGCTGGGGTGGGGAAGACAAGAGGCTTCCACCAAGGCTGGGCTGCAGGATGAAGGCAGGCAAAGCCCTAACATCCCACACCATGAGGAACTGGAAACTGCAGAGCAATAGGGAAAGCTCCACGCTTTCTGTATTGCTCCCAGGAGTCCAAACCAGCCACAGGGTATAGGCTTGGTGCTTATGACTCCTCAATACCCTCCTCCCTGGGGAAGAGCCCCCAGCACCCACCAGCTCCAGGACCCTCGATGCTGTAGGTCACCATGCCATTGTCCCCTTCATCCAGGTCGGTGGCACTCATGGTGATCACTGATGTCCCTGCCGGCTCGTTCTCGTAGACACTGGTGCTGAACTGGCTCTTGCTGAACTGGGGCCTGACATCGTTGATGTCCAGGACTGTGATCAGCACCTTTGACAGAGCACAGCCAGCTGGGTGATGTGAGGCTGGGGAAGGCTGGGCAGCCCCTGGGGCCATACCCCTGCTGTGACCTGCAGCTCTGCAGGTGCCCTTCCTGCTATTTGTTTGACTCCACCAGCTGAATTCCTGCCTCCAACAATGGGGGCTGCCGTTGCTGGGGCACTCATTCCTGCCACAGCACTTGCAGACAATAGTGTCACCCTGCCCCGCCCCTCCTGCCGACGTGCTATCCCTATGGCACAAAGTGCCCAGCGCTATCCACCCCACAGCTCCTGGCGTCATCCGCTCTTCCTTCTGCCTAATTCCCGCCCTCTCCGGCCACTGGGGAGGAAAGGTGGAGCTGTAACACCTTCCCGCTGGTGACCAGCACCCCAGGGTTGATGGGAGGAGGAGGAGAGCCCTACCTGCACAGAGTTCTCCCGACGGTTACTGGAGACATCCCCAGGGTTGTCCCTGGCCACGGCTGTCAGCGTGTAGTGATCCTTCTTTTCCCGGTCCAGGGCTGACAGGATGTAGATGTCACCCTGCAGCACACAGAGACCTTCAGGTGGACCTCGTCTGGCAGAGCTGGTACTCAAGAAGGGGCAGAAGGTGAGGTGTGGGAGCAAGGCACAAGCTGGGACCATAAGAGCCTCCCCTCCCTTTCCCTGCTCTGTTCCAGCCTCAGTTGGCTCCTTACCGTGTTGGGATTTATCCCAAACTTGCCCTCTCCATCGCCCAGGCTGTACTGGATGAGAGCAAACTGCCCGGAATCTGCGTCGGTGGCCGTGACGCTCAGGATGACCGTGCCCAACGGCACGTCCTCAAAGACAGCTTTCTGCAACAGAGGGAGGGGCAGGACTGGCTCAGCCCGTGCTGCTCCAGCAGCAGTCAGTAACTGAGGGCACAGGTGGCACCCAGGACTGGGCACAGGTGGCACCCAGGACTGGGCACAGCCACACTCCCAACAAGGCGCCGGCACAAAGCGCGTGGCAGGCTTGCCCATCTTCTCCAAACGGCTCAAGCACAGGCGAAGGGAAGAGAAGGTGTCCCCAGAGAACCCCCAGGCAGTGCCCAGCCCCACACACAGAGTTTAACAGCCCAGCTCACCTGGTAGGATGGCTGGCTGAAGACAGGGTTGTTGTCGTTGATGTCCACGATCTGGAGGTACACGGGGATCTCCGCGGATCTGCGGGGAGAGCCGTTGTCGGAGGCGCGGACGGTGAAGTTCAGCCACTGCACCTCCTCGTAGTCCACTGTCCTGTTGGCCACAACCTTCCCTAGAGTATGGCAGAGCCTGAAATGAGAAACCTGACCCACCAGGCCACAGACCTGCCCCAGATCCCCGCCTCCCCAGACCACCAACCTGCCGAATGGTCTTCCAGACAGGCGTAACCTTCCGGAGAGAGGTTCAGCAGCTCGTAGGTGATCTGCCCATTGGCACCTTTGTCTGGGTCCACTGCTGAGATGGAGATGAGTGTGGTGCCCTGCGTGGCTCCCTCCAGGATCCTCTCAGTGAAATAGGTGACTCCAAAGGGGCGGAAGCGGGGTGTGTTGTCATTGACGTCCAAGACGTTGACTGTCAGCTTGGCTGTGGCCATGGTGGAGACCAGAGGGGGAGAAAGGAAAAGGGGAACAAGTGAGAAAGAGAAGGGAAGGAAGGCTGGGAGGAGGGAGGGTTGTAAAGCCAAAGTGTGAAAGACCAGGAGAGCCTGCTGGTGCTGGTTCATCAAGAAAAATTGCAATATTCCCCAAAGCCACTATGCCCTGAGCATGCCATGAGTGTCCCAATGCTGCAGTGGGACACCTGCTCCTGATCCTTGTGTGCCTTCTCACACATGAGCCTGAATTTACCCACAGTGGGGTGACAAGATGTGGTAGGAATGGTAATGAAGCAATGAGTGCCTTCCATGGTAAGGTTATGGGCACACAGTCCTTTCCATACCCACTGGGATGTCTAGGACTTTCTCTAAAGGAGTCCTCAGGGGAGAACCTGAACCTGATGGGAGCTGGTCCAGGACTGGTTCCACTGGAAATGTTGCTGGTCAGGATGGAGAGGAAGGTGGGAGAGCTGCTGATCCCCAGAAGCTGCACTGGTGCCTGGGAAGGGCTGTGCCAGTCCCCGTCCCCACACTGCCAGGGGACAGCCCTTACCGTTGGGCACGCTGACCGAGCGGTCGATGACCTCACTGGCGTTGTCATGGACAGAGATGGTGACCTCATAGGTGGCCACTAGTTCACGGTTGAGGGGAGTTTTGATCTTCACAGCTCCTGGGAACCCCAAAAAGATGGATGTCACAGGCTGTGCCTGTGCCCCCACCTGGGCAGGGAGGTGCGTACCAGCCGACTGCTGCATCCTGCGCTGCGCCTGTTCTCCAAAGGGTGAACGAGGAAAACACTCGAGAGCTACAGGAGGAGACAACTGCTGTCCCCCATGTCCTTCCTACCTGCCTGTTCCATGTGGCCTCAGGTGGTTCCAGTTGTGCATCCAAGAGGAATTTGGGAGCAGCTGCTGCTGCTCCCCTGCACAACCCCATCCACCTGAGCTCAGCATCTTTAACAACCTTGTCCTGTATCTTTTCCAACAAGGACACTTTCCTTTCCTGGATCAGCATTGTGCTTCCAAAAGAGGCTTGGGGAGCTCCTGGCCTTCCTTCCCCAAAGAAGCCCACCACCTGCCCTGGAGTGCCCCCCTTGCTCCCCCAGTGAGGGAGCTTGGGTCCAGTCTGCCAAGGCTGAGCAGCCCCCGGCCCGCAACGGAGGCCATCTCTGCCAGTGGAGATGGGTGAGATGGAGGGAGGCCACGGGTGGCACTGGCACAGAAATGAGCACAGACACAGAGACAAACCTGGCAGGCTGAGGGCCAGGAAAGAAAGCAAAATTAAGTCAGTCAGACAGGGAAAAGAAGACAGGGCAGGGTGAGACAGGGTGGCTGGAGGAGGACAGCAGGGAGGCAGGAGAGGAGCATCACCTCCCTGTACCTACCTCGAGGCAGAGAAGAAGAAGTAGAAGCAGAAACGAGGAGAGGGGTCCACACTGCCCACTCCGCTCTTCCCGCTCTCCTACCTGTCCTAAAATCCACCGTGAACGCTCCTTGCTGCTCGGGCACCAGCGCGTCCGTGTCGTCGCGGGCCACGATGCCCAGCAAGTAGTACTCCAGGCGGGGGTGGAGGTCCCTGTCGATGGCCGTCACCTCGGCCACCACTGTGCCGGGCGGAGCCGACTCGGGGACGCTGACGGTCTGGATGGGGTTGAGGAACTCGGGCCGGCAGTCGTTGACGTCGTCGATGACAATGCTGACGGTGGCGGTGCCCGAGAGCGCCGGCGTGCCCTGGTCCACGGCCACCACCGCCAGCCGGTAGGAATCGCGCTCCTCCCGGTCGATGGGGATGTTGGCCACGCGGATCACGCCCGTGGCGGCGTCGATCACGAACCTGTCCTGCCCACCACCCTCGATGCGGTAGTCCAGCTGCTGGTTGAGGCCGCTGTCAGCATCCGTGGCTGTCACCTGGAGGACGGAGAAGCCTGGAAAGGTGGGACACAGCCCTCTCAAGCGAGGGTTGGAGGGCAGCACTAACAAGCCCTTGGTCCCAAGGCAAATGCCATCAAGCAACAGGGGCAGCAGCCTCAATTCCCAGATTTTCCCTTTGACCCCATCCTGGTCAATGCGTCACTGGGATCTGGATCTTCCCCATCCCAAGAAGGTCACCCCATTTCCCACCCCCACATCCAGTCCTGACCTGGAGGGCTGTTCTCCAGCAGCTGCACCGTGATGGATGCCGGCTGGAAGACAGGGCGGTTGTCATTGTCATCCAGGATGGTCACGGCCAGGCTGGCAGTGCTGTTCAGCCCCCCCACATCACGAGCCACCAGCGTGAATTCCAGGTGAGGGTCCAGCAAAGCCTCTCGGTCGATCACACCACCGGGCTTCACCGAAACCACACCTGGAGAAGGGGAGAAGCCTGGTGGCAGACCACATGGGCACCTGGTGGCCCTGGGCTAGGGACAGACCAGCTGAGCCGCCCCACCTGTCTTGCTGTTGATGACAAAGAGGTCCGGGGATGCGTTCAGGAGCTCATAGGTCACCACAGCATTGCTGCCCTGGTCAGCATCCAGAGCTAGGATGGGTGCATTGAGCATGGTGACCGGGGTCCCTGGATGAGATGACAAAAGCATTAGGGAGGGTGGCAGTCCCCCACAGGGCCCCCCTGTCCCCCTCCCACCCTGGTGACACATGAGGGACAGCAATGAATGGATGGAGGAGGTGACAGAGCCGGGCCTCGTGGGGTGTGAGGCACTGGGGGGTGGCTGCTGCAGCCTTGCAGACCGACTGGCGAGGCCCAGGAGAGGTGGTGGGACATCCAGCTAAAAGCAAACAGACAGACACATCCATCAGAGGGGTGGCACCAGCACCCTGCCACTGAGGGTGTCACCTGGAGGCACCCAAACCCTTTGCTTGAGATGTTGCGGGACAGGATACCTGAGGTCTTGGTGCAGGGAGCAATTTACATGGCAGGAAGGCAAAACAAAATAGTAAGAATAATGTTTCTAGCTCTTTGTCTGGGAAATGTCTATCTGGACAGGCTGGACCCTTTTAAAAAATCTCTAACCCCTGGAGCAAGGCAGTTCCAGGTAATGGAATGATGGCAGCTCATCTTCTTCAGGGTATTGGGCAGACGGGTGCCCTCAAGGCTGCCCCCAGGGTTCCTGCTGCAGCTGAGCAAATCCCAAATGGTGCAGATTTTTGACCTGTGCCAGGAAGGGTTTCCACAAGCAGCATGGACCAAAGCTATGGTCTCCTCAAGGCTGATTAAGGCACGAGCTCCTCAAACCCAGCATCCCTGTCCCACTGAGCTGCAGCCCTGCCGTGCTCGATGTCCTGTCTCCTCCACCACGGCCAGGAGACGCCTCCCCTCATCCAGCCCTGAAGGGAATGTCCAGGAGCCACATAAGGGAGTGAAGAGAGACCTACCAGGGGGTGAGTTCTCCATCACCTCGGCCTGGTAGGAGTTCTGGGTGAAGAGGGGGCGGTTGTCATTCTCATCCGCTATGGAAATGACCAGCAGGTCAAAATCCTAAAGGAGAATTGGGACAAGAGGGTGATGACCATAATGTCCTTTCCTTGAGCTCACCCTCCCCCTCTCCCACGTCTAGTCAAAGCTGCATTCCCTGGACTACCCTTGGAGGTGTGCAGCTGGGTCAGTCAGCCAAAGGATGCTCCACAGTCATTGTGGTTCTCTAACTCTCTAGCCCAACATTGTCCCACCTTCCATGACATCTCCTGCTGTTGCATGGAGTCAACAAATGACTTCAGACTTGCCCTAGATCCTGCTGGTCCTGTTCTCTGCTGGGGATGGGGCTGTAGCCCCCTCCTTGCGATCCCCAGACATGTTCCTTGGATGGGGCTGCTATTAGAAACTGTGGGTAAAGGCCCTGCTTGTTTTTGGCCATGGCAGGAATCCCTTTTCCCAGCTTCCCTCCCGTCTGCCCCGCTGGAGGACCCAGAGTGTCCGTAATTACCCGCCTGGCATTGCGTATGTTCTCAGGGTTGTCCTTCACCGTGACGGTCAGCCTGTACTCGGCCACCCGCTCCCTGTCCAGCGGCCGGTTCACGTACACAATGCCGCTCTATGGGAAAAACAAGGGAGAAAACACCGCGTGGGACATGAGGAATGCTTCCCCTAGGGCACTTCCCACCAGGACAAGGATGCCAGACAGCACAGCTGGGCTCCCACCCTCCTTTATCCCAGCCTCCCGCCCCCAGGCCGTACGGTGCTGTTGATGAAGAAGGCATTCTCCGTGTTCCCTGCCGTGATATCGAAGGTCAGCCGGGCGTTGGGGCCCTGGTCCGCGTCGTGGGCAAGGACGCGGGTGACGAAGCTGGAGACGGCGGCGTTCTCGCTCAGGGTGAGGTTCATGGGCAGGTTCAGCAGCACGGGGTCGTTGTCGTTGATGTCCAGCACGCGGACACCCACCAGCATCTGCCAGGGACAGAAGCAGGGCGGGCATGTGGCGCGGATCTCCACGCCTCCCATCCTTTTGTTGTGCTCCCCAGGCAAGAGGTGGGCTTGCCCCACTCAGTATGGAAAGTCCAAGGGTCAAGGAGATGGAGGGGAGGAGGATGAAGCCAGAGACTGATAGGGAAGGAACTGGGCATGGGGACCCCCGTGCCAGACTGGGGACTCACTCACAGTGGAGCTGAGGGGAGGCACGCCGCGGTCGCGGGCGGCGATGGTGAGGTTGTAGAAGGCGATGTTCTCGCGGTCCAGCTCGGCGTCCTTCCGCACCCGCAGCTCTCCTTCCACGGGGGAGATGACAAATTCCCCTGCCAGAGACAGAGGGGCCTGGATCTCACCATGCTCTGGCTCCCCGAGGGAGTGGTTTGTTTGGGAGCTGGGGCACCCTGGCAGGTCTGGGGACAAAGCCATGCCCTGTTACTGCAGAGACAGGAGGGTTGTGACAGCTGGGGACTGCGCTGGATGCACTGCCAGGAAGCACCAGGAGCAGGGGATGGGGTGAATGGCCAAATGAGAGGTGCCTGTCCCTGTTTTCTGGGCCTTTCCGAAGATGCCAACAGACTCTTCCTGCCCTGGGATGGCCAAACACAGCACAGATCCCCCAGGAGCCAAAGGGCCTCGTACTGCTTGTTCTGGAAAAGCTTTGCAGGGGGGTCAGCTGGGAAATGGGACTGGGCTTTGCCTTCCAGATTCCCTGGACTGAAGTCACCACTCCCTTCAGCAAGGGACATCCAGATGTCCCCATGGTCAGGAATGGTCCCAGCTCCTCTGCCATCTGCACCATGGTGCTGATGGAGTTGTGGGTGCTGGAGAGCAACTCGATCCCCCAACACCTTGAAAATCCAACAGGGACTCAGGGATGAGGCTCAGTTTCTGCGCTTTGCTTTTTGCCTTTTTGATTTCTCCCTGCCTTTACTGTTTGGCAGATAGTGGGGCCATCCCCCTTCCCTCCACAAGGCCCAGCCACCCCCCATCCAGGCACGAACAGGTTAAGCTTCCTGTTGCTCAAAACAGGATTTCCTGGTGTCGACAGCCGAGCTGGCAAGGAGGATGGCTTTTCTGAAGCGCTTCCTCCCCACGCTGCTGCAAGCCAGGCCCTTCCCCGGGGCAGCAGCGGGAGATGGGGTGAGAGGGGATGCCCCACGTCCCCACTCACCCAGGGGGTCCCCGGCGACGATGCTGTATTCCACTTGTCCACTGGGTCCCGAGTCCCCGTCGTGGGCCAGGAAAGTCCAGACACGAGGGCCGGGCTGGCCCTCGGTGACGTCGAAGGGACCCTCGTAGGGCCGTGGGAAGGTAGGGCAGTTGTCATTGATGTCATTGAGGTTCACCAGCACCTGCGGTCACGGTGAGAAGCACGAGGGGTGTGAGGAGAGGGATGCAAGGAAGGGCAAGGGGAGACCACCCCGCAGGCCGTGAGCAGGGGAAGCTGTGGATGGGTGGCATGGCAAAATGCCCTGTGTATTTCTGGCTTTTCTGGGTTCATCAGACATCCAGCTCACAGCTTGGAGACTCAAACTCCACTATTCCTGATCATTCCCATCCTACAGCCACCCTACAGGACTCCACACTGCTAGACCTCTGGGCCACACACCACGGTGGGGAACTCAACCCAAAAGCCCAATGTCCTCCACATCCATGTCCAACAGGACAGACAAAACCACAGACATGAGTTTGGAGACACCCAGCCTCTGCAGACAGCTGCACACTGGCTCACTTCCTTTTCCTCCAATGTACTTAATACCTAATTAAATACCTAGGAATTAAAGACTTAATTCCTAATGCAGAGCAGACTTTAAAAAATTGACAGGTTGCATCCTTGCTCCAACAAAACACCTGTACCTCTACTGGTACAGGTATCACTGGTGGTACAGGTGGTTATGAGAAAGACACTGGAAATGAAGCATTTTTTGACCTCCTGGGCTGAAGAACAGTGAAATCCACTAGATGAGCATTTGTTGTTGGTTAAAACTAATCTTTACAGAAAGTATATCCAAGTTTCTGCTCCGTTTCCTAGCAGTGGAGAAAACAAACACTGGCACGCCTTATCGGGTTGATAGACTTCCCATCACTGGGGATCTCAAATAATCCTCCTAAAATCTGTGTTTTCATACATTGCTGGCACAAACTCCCTGAGCAGTGGAGGGAGGGTGTTTCCTTCTTTCCTATCTTTCCTGGCTTTGGTGCCTGTTGCTGAAGGGGTTTCCAAGTTCATGTCTCAGCTTGAGCCAAGGGCAGGGGAAGCTCTGCCTTCGCCTGCAGCACATGGCAGCTGCTGCCTTCGCTGCCTGCAGTTAAACCCTGGGTCTGTCCTGGGCCACAAAGTCATCCCCAGCAGTATCAGATGCCCAAATCTGAAGGCTTTCCCTTTGTCCAAGCATGGAGTCCCACTGCCAGGCTTGTGGGGACAGATTTTATCCATAGAAATTTCCCACACTGGTGGGGAAAAGGTATCTCTCCTTCAGTTTTTTCCCCCCTTCGCACACAAGAATTTATTGCCTTTTGGGGGATTACAAAACCTGTGGCTTGATATCACGGCGAGGTACAATGGCCCATGGCAATCAAGGCAGAAGACTTAACCCATCCCTGCCACCTGCAGACCACCAAATCAATCTGGGTGTGCTGTACAATTCCTCAGATTTTGGTTTTGGTCACCAAAAATAAGCAGTGTACTCAATTCCTGCAAAATATTTGCTTTGGAGCTGCTCCCCTGCCCTCCCCAGTCTTTGAGCAGTGCTCTAAGTTCAGGTCACCATGGCCCAGGGAGAATAGAAAGAGCTACAAAGAAAAGCAGCATAAAAATGACTAGAGGCTTTAAATAACCTCCTTACAAGGAAAAAGGGAGTTTTAAAAGCACATAAATAACAAGTAAAGATAAGGATGAAATTAATGCTATAGCAATGTTCTACTACCTGCTGTCCCTTCAAGCAGGAAGGACCAAGAGGACATCACATAATGCAACTTAAATGGAGTTCCAGGAATTTCTCTGTATCTTTGCAGGACCAATCAACTGGGCTAATTAACCCAGAAGCGTTTCTTTGTGCGTGACCCTGTTTTGAAACACCCTTGAGGGAGCGAGGTGATGGCGACTGGGCAAACTGGGGCCAGAGCTGGGAAAAGCAGCTGGGAAGGAGATGTGAAACTGCTCAGCAAGTGAGAACTCGCTGAACCCGGAGAGGCCAGGGTGTCGCAAGCCCCGGTCCCCTCTGGCTCCTTACGGTGGCGGTGGATGTCAGCCGGCGTGAGGCGATGGGGCACTGGTCAGTGGCCGTCACCAGCAGCGTGTAGCGCCCGTGGCTGATCTCGTAGTCCAGCTCCTTCACCGTGCGGATCTCCCCCTGCAAGGACAGGGGAGAGCAGCTGGGAGTGAAGGCAGCGGGGCAGGGCTGCGCCCGGGAGGGGGCTGGTGTCCGTACTGACCGTGGCGTTGTCGATGTGGAAGGTGCCCAAGATGTTCCCCTCGGTGATGGCGTAGGCCACCGTGCCGTTGGGGCCCTCATCCTGGTCCAGGGCCTGCACGGTGACCAGGGTGGCGTTGAGCGTGGAGGGACCTTCGTCCAGGGTCACCTCGTAGAGCTGCTGCCGGAAGGCGGGAGCGTTGTCGTTCTCGTCCAGGACGGTGACGTACACTGTGGTGGTGGCCTGTGGGACATGGGACATGGCGTTAAGCATGTGGAGGTGTTGGCTGGGCAGTCTCTGGAGCTGGAGCTGCCAAGGTCAATGACCAGCACGGGCTCAGCACTGCCAAGAGGCACAAACAGAGCGCAGGGCTCCGAATGAAATGAGCCGTGGCTTCAGACGCACTGCCAGGTAACGGCTGGGTACAGAGATAAATGTACCGAGATTAAATCACACCCCTCTTCCCCAGCAAAGCATGTCTCTGTGGGATCCCTCCTCTTTTCACCATTGCTGGCAACACCAGGGAGCAGCCCATGGCACAGGGAAAACTGGACACTGAACCCCACTGTGCCTCCCTGCCTTTGGAGGAGGCACGTGTGAGACCTTGCCTTGCCATGGTGACACCTTGATAGTTGCTAAGTGTGGCAATACAGATGGAAAATACCCAGAGAGGATGCTGCCCTGGCTCAGGGGAGGAACAGAACTGAGCATCCTGGACAACTGGACTGACCTCTCCTGGTCCCACCACCTCCCTGCTGACCACAATGTCACTGCTGGTCAGGCTCAGCTGGATCAGAGCCTCTTCCCTGCACGGCCACCTGGATGTCCTGGCTGTCACCTGGGCATGGGGAGGTGACAATGGCACACCACTCTGCCTAAGGGCTCCACACAGAGGTGGGGGCTTGGGACAATAAACCATTTCCTTGGGGTGTCTGGACTTCATGCCTACACCTTCCCTCCAACAAATATCTTCCAGCCAGCCAAAGGCTGCATTTTTTGGCAGGAGCATCACAGCCGTGTTTGCTGTAAAAACCACAATGCCACACGGTAATTAGGTACTTTTCTATTTCCCTGCACACTCCGGATTCAGAGCAGGCAAGCAGCAAAGTTTCCTGTGGTTTGCAAAACTCCTCGTGTCTCTGGGCTGCACTTTCCAGGGAAGGCTGACTGGAAACAAGGCAGCTCTCAGCTGCAGCCAGAGATTTTGTTGGTGCCTTTGGAATTTGAAGAGAAGCTCCAGGAGGAATTATGCGTCAGACCACGGGGAAGCTTTGTTATTCCAGTAAATGGGCTGTAGGATGGGGATGCTTTGCTCCCATTTTTTTTTTTTTTTTTGGGGGGGAAAAGCTCAGTTCCCTTTTCCAAGCTGGCATTGCTTTGAGTAGTCCTTCCCTGTACCTGCCGCCCGTTCAATCCCGGGAGAGGTCCTGCCTCCTTAATTCTCACAAACAAGGGAAAAACATCAATTGCGAGCAAAGTTACAACCCGGCCCGAGGAAGGGGATGGAGACCAGCCCCCCGCAAGTCCCTTGGCACGGCGAGCATCCTCCTTAGCACCCCAAAAACGCACGCAGGGGGCACCAGCCGGCTCTAAGCGAGGCTGTAAGGGGAGAAACCCGGCAGAAGCACCCAGTGCCCGAAGGGGATGGGTCCGAAGCCATTCCCACCCGCGGGTGCCCCCGCCCCGCCGCTCCCTGCAGCCTCTCACCTCCGGGGGGTGCTCGCCGTTCTCGGCAGCGCTGCGCGAATCGCAATGAAATTTCCTGTGTGTGCAAGTCCGGCTGGCGCTGCGGGGCTGCTCAGAGCGTGCGGTGGCTCGGCAGAGGCCACCTCGGCCACCCCGGTCACCCTGCCACCATGGGGACAGCGTCCCCCAGAACCGGGCTGCTCCTGGCTGCGCTCTGCCTGCTCGCTTCTCACGGTAAGCTCCGGCTGGCTCTCCTCTCCTCCCTGCCCGGACAAACTCTGCTCTCTTGGGGCACAGTGCTCGCCTTCCCACAGCCCGGGGCTGTGCTCCGGCACAAGGAGGGTTTGGGGCATTATTCGCTCTCTTGCCCTGTGATTTTAGTGTGGATCGAGCCAGTGTTTCACACGGTGCGGGGGTAAAGGGGCCACAGGGGAACTGCTGTTCTAAAACTCTGAGAACTGCTTGCTTTTTTTTGTTTTCTTTTTTTTTTTTTTCTTTTTTTTTCTTTCCTTCTTTCTTTCTTTCTTTCTTTCTTCCTCTGCTTTGATCTAACATGCGTGGAAGGAAAGCAGCCCCTTGTCCCAGCCAGCCTCCCGCTGGAGACCCCGGGCTGGAAAAGCTGCTCCGTCCCCGCACGGCACTTTCCCCTGGCACGGTGGGGGTCCCCGGCTGTGCCACGGCGAGAAGACCCCCCCAGCTGCCCTGGGGGAGCGGAGAGAGGGGTTCTGTGCCAGCGGGGCTGGGATGCCCTCTCCAAGGATGCTGCACTCCGCCGGGATGCGCCGGGCACATCTCCGGCTGGGCAGCCAGCCGCGGGCAGGGCACTCCGAGCTCCTAGCGAGCGCTTCCCAGTGCTGGCAGCTCGCTGCCTGCTTGCCGGGGGATGCTTTGGGAGGGGGCTGCTTCATGCCTGACCCCGCACCAGCCCTGGCAAAGCAGCGTTTCCGTCCGGGGGACCGGGGCCAGGCGGTGAAACGGGGACGGTGGCATTAAAACCGGGTACGACTCCGAGAAGGAAAGTGGGAAGGACCGTGATCCCTGCCTGCCCTGCGCAGGCGGAGGATGAGCATCGGGCTCGGCTTCGCCCTCTCTCCCGGGACAGTGACTGCCTCCACGATTTCTGCCAGCGCATCTCCAGCAAGACAAGATGCAGGAAGGTGCCCCACGGCAAGGCTGGTGTGGAGGGAACCACGTTTTGCTTCGGCATCAGGGAGCAATTCCCAGCATCTCCACGGGAATCTGAATGACTTCATTCTTGCATCTGGGGTGCTGGGACTGAACTTGAGGCCTTCTGCAATGCAACAGGCTGGGATGCTGATGCTCGACGTGAGGCTGGTGCCAGAGGAACTGATTGCACAACCCCGCGCCTGCCAAAACTTTCTGACCCACCCCCCGGGCTAATTTTAGAAAGGATTGATGGAGAAGTAACCCTTGGAGACATCCAGCTAGGGGATGCTGGCAGCAAGGTGGATGAGGAATGGGCTCCTCCTCACCTAAAGGATGGCAGCTGAGCTGGGCTTTCCAAAATTGCATCCTAAGTGCTGTCCCCGAGCCGGGGCTGTGCTGGAAGAGGAGCAAGGCAGAACCCTCCGAGGCTGCTGCCTCCACTGGCTGGATGATGGGTATCCCCGCTGCTGAAAAGCCATTTGGCCCCTGGGGTGCAGGAGATGAGGGCTGTTAACATGTCTCGGGCATCTTCAGCAAGTTTTTTCTCCTCTTTCTTTGTGCTCGAGGTACATCTGCAGAGCTAGGATGCCCCTGCTCATCTCACCTGGCTGATAACTCTGAAGCATAATCACAGCACAGTGATGATGGGGCTCAGGGCACTTTGATGTGAGAGCCTGTGACAAGAACTCCCAGAGGAGGAAGAAAGCAAAGCTCCTTGCTCCACCTCTGTCTGCAGCAGTCCCTCCTCTGCAGCAGGTGAGACCCTCCAAAGGCTCCATCCCCTGATCCCTGCAGATTTCCTCAGAGTGGAAAGAGGTGTCCTGATGTGGAAATCACTCCTGTCAAGCACAGGAGTGCAGATAAAACTCCTGCTTGCCAGGGATGGGGACCAAACATAGGAGGAGCAGCCTGAAGAAGCTTGTGGTCACCGACTCAGAATTTGGTGTGAAATCCTGATTTATTTAAGCTGTTGGTCGGCCAAGCAGCACAGGTTTCTGCACTTCTTTGTGCTTCTGTTTTGTCTGAAAGCAGAGCTCCCAGGTGTCAAGAAAGTGATGCCAGCCAGCACTGGGATGTACCAACACTGCACTGGGCTCTGCACTGCACAATGCAGCACAGTTGGAGACGAAGTCGCTGAGGTGCCAAAGAGGAAAAGGAGCACTTTTGGCACCTTCTTGAAACCTCCTCTGTCTTTACCAGATGGTGACAAGGCAACAGCTCACAGCTCAGCCCTCAACTGGTCCAACCAGCTGGAGATGAGCAGAGATGGGCATCTGGCTTTATTTTGGCATTTGCCAGCAGCTCTGACTTCAAAGGGAATAGTTTGATTGGGGTGTGGAAGGAGCCAAGGCTGGGCTCTGGGCACGGAAGAAGCCCAGGAGATGAAAGATCCATGGGCTTTGGTATAAAGACACCACCAGGAGATGCATCCTCTGGGCTCCATCTGGCATCCAGCATGTGTTTGAAGCCTGGGTCCACCTCAGGAAGGGAACACCAACTGCCCTGGCACTGCTGTGGGCTGTACCCTGCCTTGCCAGCTGCTGTCTCCTCCACTCCAAGGCTTTGGAGAGCCTTCCCCGGCTCTGGAGAAGGAAGGGAAGCCTGTAATGTGAAGGTTGCACACATGGTAACCTCTGCCCCTCCCCGAGTGCGTGGGCTGTGCTGCCTTTCCATCCAGACGGTTCCCATCAAGCTCTGGAGGCGGAGGCTGGATGGTTCAGCAAGGCAGAGCTTCGCAAACCGTGAGGGGATGAGCGGGGCTTCACTTGAGGGGGGGTGCGTGGAAAACAAAAGACTCCCGCAGATACTTTTGGAAGGTGTTGGAAGTGTGGCTTCCTTCAATAGAGCCCTGGCTTCCCTTCCTGTGGCTCCCAGGAGAGCCCCGATGAGAATGGGGCACTTCCCCTTGCAGCAGGTATCGAGGAGCACATCTGAGGCTGCCTTTTGTGCTCAGTGCTTTGGCAAGGAGCTGGGGGACCCTCTCTGCTGCCTGCCAGAACCCATCCAGCCCAGCTGTGCATCCTGGCCCCAGCAGAATCCGAGGATAAGGAGAAGTCAGGGCTTGAAAACGAGACTGAGCTCAGGCCACACAAACCTCTGCCCCAGAGCAGCTCTGGGGACGTGCTGCTGCACGTGCAGGGGGGAGCAGGAAGCAATCCAAGGAGTGGTCAGGCAAAGGTCATGCCATCCCCGGCTCTGGGGACTCCTTGGCACTGTGTGCTCCAGAGCAGGGAGTGCAGTGGGGCTGATCTCCTCCCCAAAGCCTCCCTCTCTCCCTGCAGAGGACCTTGGGCTCCGTGGGTGCTCTTGCACCATCACCAAGAGTCAGAGATAACCACAAGGGATGGAAGATACATTTTTGGTTTCACTCTCTCCAGCTGGGCCAGGCAGGTGACACGGTGACTCTGCCCCCAGGAGGAGGAGGATGCTCTCGGGGTGGCCCAGCAGTGGGGAGCCTGTGGCCTGGCTGGATGCTTGTGGGCATCCTGCATCACAGCCTGCCTGTGATCCTGCATCACACCCAGCCCTCTCGATACAGCAAGCGAAAAACCTCAAAATTAAACGTGGCAGAGCTAATGGCACAACAGGATGTTACCAAAAAAAACCACAAAAAAAACCAAACCAACAAAACTCATCTCGTCCTTGTAGCATCTCCTCTGCTGCAAACCAGCCCCAGAAGCCTCTGCTCCACAGTAATTTAAAGTAAATAAACCCAGACTCTGCTTTTTCTCCAGCTTTCGAAGTGATGTTTGCACTTCTGCAAACATGAAGGAATGGTTCTAGTAGGCCCAGGGCACCAAAACCTCTCCTGTCTTTGCACTTTTCCCTCCCCGACCCAGAAATACCCCCCACCCATGTGTGGAGCAATGCTGTAGTTTGCATGCAACCCTTGCTCCCACTCCTGCCACGCCTCCTCCTGCCCACGTTCCAAAATTTCTTTCTGAAAATTGTTTTCATTTTCCAGCAGCTCCTCAGCATCAGCCAGTTCCCCCTTTTCTCCCCTGGGAGGTGAAAAACAAGGAGGGTGGGACCTGCTCCCCGCCTCATCTGGGGGAGAAGGGGGGGGCCACTGCTCCTCCTAGAACTTTTCTGTTTGTTTTCGCTCCTTTTATTTTTTTATTTTTTGCAGCAGTGCTTGTGTTTCCTCCTTCACAAGCCATAACTCTGCTGCCTTGATTCTCCTCTCCTCTTTGCCTCCCTGCTCCAGAGAAGCTTCTGCCCCTCTGCTGCTGATGATTTAAAGCATGTAGAGTTGATTTCTAGGGTGAAGCTGTGCTCCCAGCCCCGCTACAAAATCCTGGAGTGATCTGGGTTAGAAGGGAGTTCAAGACCATGTAGTTTAAACACCTTCCACTATCCCAGGTTGTCCAGGGCACCATCCAAGCAGGCCTTGGACATTTCCAGGGATGGGGCAACCTGTGCCAGGGCCCACACTGGCGGTGGGTTGGGCAGTTTTGGGTGACTCGGGGTAAAGCCAGGCTCTGCCTCTTGTCCCTGGCAGGAGGAAGGGCAGCATCGTTCCTGGTCAGCACGCCGTACTCGCTGTGTGTGTGCCCCGAGGGCCAGAACGTGACCCTGACCTGCCGTGTCAGCGGCGCCCTGGCCCAGCGCCACGACCTGCTCTACAAAACCTGGTACTTCAGCAGCACAGGAGACCAGAGCTGCTCCGACAAGAGACACATCCGCAACGTCACCGACAGGGAGCTGCACCACGAGCTGGCCAGGCACCACGAGCCGCCGGGGAACGGCTCCCAAAAACCCGCCCCGGGCAGGCAGGGCGGCCGCCACGGCGTGGAGTTTGTGCCCGACCACCACGGTGCCTTCCACATCGTGGTGATGAACCTGACGCTGCAGGACAGTGGGAATTACTGCTGCTACGCTGTGGAGGTCAGGAGGGAGGGCCATGGCAAGACCCACACCATGCAGGTGGCTCATGGCTTCGTGGAGCTGCAGATCCAGCCAGGTGAGTGGATCCAGCCAGGGCACAGCGATGCAGGCAAGTCAGCTTCTCTGACATCTGGAAGCATGTTCCAGAAATCAAAGAGCAGAAAATGTTGATGGTTTGAATCAGAGCTAGGGAGCGATGAAACATTTAAAAAAAAAAAATCTTAATAACTCGAGAGGCTGGAATGCAATAAAATCCATGGTACATAGTTTCACTGATCTTCTTCAACCTCCTTCTGGCAGAGGGGAAAACAAACCTCAGCTTAAAAAGGAGCTGGCTGGTGGTGCAAGCCTGAGTGCAAGATCACAGATAACCTTGGGACAGCAGCCCAGTGGGAGAGGCATGAGGGAGGGGAAGGCATCTCCTGGCCTTGATTTGCAGCATTAGATAACTTTTCTTTTAGACTGAAACAAAAAGAGGCTACACAGTCAGCAATGGGCCCTGCTGCCATGGAAAAAGGAGCACCATGGAAAAAGGGGGTCTTGCAGCAGGGATCTCACTTCCCAGGATTAAATTCCTGCTTTGGGCTGCTCTGGGATGATGTTCTCAATACCAGGGAGAAAACACAAGGACAGGCAGCAGGTTGGGAGTTCTGTGGGAATTCTAAGTGAATCCTGAGCTTTTCTGTTCTCTTCTGCAGGAAAAGGAGGGCTCCAAAACTGCACATTTCACACTGCCACCGGCAAAGGTAAAGGGAAAAAACCCCTCTTTCCAATGTGCTGCTCACCATCCTGGCCCACACATTCCCCAGGGATCGCTGCCAGCACACCAGTGCTCACACACAACCTCACAGCTGGGTGTTGGGAGGGTGGATTCTAATGCTGTTCCAATGCTGAGCTTTCTTTAGCCCATCCCATGGCTATGACTGTCCTGAAGCCCATGGAGATCACTCATCCTGTTGTTCTAAAGCACCTGAGCTCCCTCCCAAAACAGGGATTTAGCAGCCACTGCCACGAGCAGATGGGAAGGGACAGAAAGGTGAGAGAGTTGCAGGAACCTCTTCCTACACCCCGAGCCACCTCTGCCTTGGACAGGGGAAACCCAAACCTTGCTTGAGTGCTCAGACAATGTGGGGCTCCCCCAGAGCTGTGTCTAGACGTGGAGGTGCCCACTCTCCACTGTGCAGCTGGTTTCTTGATGGGTCACTCTGTCTATTGCCCTTTGCTGGCTCCTAAGTGGGCAGATTTGGCTAAAATTATTTTGCAGCATGCCCAGACAAGGGAAGCAGCTCCTGGTCCCCGCGAGCTGTGTTTTCTTGTCCCTAACCTTCAGTCTCAAGTGCTGGGACACCCTGCCCTGTCAGGAAAAAAGAGAAAAATGTCATCTCCCAAAACACAGAGAGGCAAAAAGCTGCTTCCTCAGACGGAGGTGCAGGAGAGGAGCTGAACCTGCCCTTGATTTAAGCAGCCCTCAACCTCACCATGAGCCATACCACAAGGACCCTGATGGACACAGATGTGCCTGCAGGCTGCCAGCCTTTCTGGGAGCCTCTGTGGGTGACATTCTGCAGGGGCACATAATTAGCAGAGCCTGTGGCTAACAAGCCCTTTTTGATGCCCGAGCGCTTTGAGACTGGCAGTGGGTCAGCACTCCAAAGTTGCTGGGAGCTTTTATCAGGGCTTCTCTCCTATCTAGAAGACCAAAAACCTTGGGATATCCTGCAGCAGTGAAGGACTTTGGTCAGGGTGCCAACAGGATGCCTCAGAGCTTATCTCCACAGCTGGCAATGCATCCCAGTGTGAATCCTGTGTGTGTGGGAGCCACACTGCATCAGCTCTGAGGCAACATGGGGCTGCCCTGTGCTGGACTTAATGATCTTTAAGGTCTCTTCCATCCTAAGCAATCCTGTGATTTTGTCTCAGGGAAGCCAAGGAAGGGGAAGGTGAATGGGAGGTTGATCTCTGCGCTCTTCTGTTGCAGATATCACGGCCGCCGCGCTGGCCACGGGAGCCTGCATCGTGGGCATCCTCTGCCTGCCCCTCATCCTGCTTCTCATTTACAAGCAGAGACAAGCTGCCAGCAGCAGACGTATGTACTGGGACAGCCAGCTCATCTCCTGGGGCTGGATGGGACGTGCCCCACTGGGATCAGCTGCTGTGGCTGCCCCAAGTCCCAGGGGTGTGGTGTAAGACAGGTCCCCCCTGCCAGGTGCCTCCTGCAGAGCTGTCCTGGGAAGGATAGGCTCCTGGTGAGGAGGGTGGCATGGCAGGGCACTGAGACTGTGAGGATGCTCCCTGCTGAGCCCTTTCCTCCCCATCCACTGTGGGAGCCATCTCAGTTACTCATCCCCCCCCTCCACTGCACGCCTGAAATAGAAGCTTTGCCTTCTAAGTGACTGCAAAGCACTATTTGCACTTTTTCTCACCCTCCTCTTTAAAAAGACATGTGACATTTAAAAAGCCCCCTGACATGTCTGCGGCCATAGGACTGCAGTAAAGCCAGATCTCCCCTCTGCTGCCCCAGAATCCCAGGCTGTGCTGAGGCATGGCTGGCTGCCAGCTCCTGCCTGTGCTTGGCTCCCAGAGATTTCGGTAATTAGGCGGAAAGGGGCACCACCTTAACTGGAAGAGGCATTTCATCAGCCCTTGGGCAAGCGGGGGCCCTGTGGTTTTCCTCTCCCAGCTCGGTGGGTGCTGTGTGGCTCCTTTGGAGAAGTGGTTTGTGCAGCAGCAGCGGGCACAGAGCCAGCCACGAGAGTGGGAGCTGTGCTTTCCACAGCCACCCCCTTCAGGCACACATTTAGCACTGCCTGGGCTGCAGCTCCCACCTCCACCTGCAAAGCATCACCTGGATGCTGCTTCACCCCAGAGGGCAGTCAAAATCCTGGGGGGTTTGCCCTGTCAGGTATCATGGACCAGGTTATTTCCACACAGCGCTTTTCTTTGGAGCAGCTTTGACCAAAACTCAAGCATCTCAGCTTAGACATCCAGCAGAGCCCAGTAACACGGGCTAAAGGGGGTGAGGGAACACCTAACACCAGCCAAGTGTTTGCAGGTGGTGTTTGCAGAGCCCCAGGAGGGTGGTGGCTGCATCCAGGCACCAGTGGAGCGCAGCTGCACCTCCCTTCACTCCGGGCCTGCAGAAAGTGTCTCTTCCCCTCCTTTGGGTCTCAGTCTGGGAGGAAGCTGGGCTGGGGAGTGAACAAGGTGGGAGAGGGCAGGGATGCACAGGAGGAGGTGCACAGAGGGATGCACACAGACACCAGAACAGCACTGGCAATGGGTCTGATGCTCTGAGGCTGGGCTTCGTGCTGCCAGCACTCATCCCAAACATTTTGTCTTTGTCAGGTGCCCACGAGCTTGTCAGGATGGATAGGTAAGGAAACCCAGCCTGCACCCCACACTCTGCAGAGGTCTTGTCCTTTCCTCCTTCCCCTTGAAGCTTGCACATATCCTCAGCCCAGCAGAGTGAAAGGGGTGTCACCCACGCTCTGAGTCCTTTCCCTTTCTGAGAAATTGCTGTTTCTCTTCCCTATCTCCACATGGGAAGCACATCCTTCCGTTTTTCAAGGGCCTGCGTCTCCCTGCACCCCAGGAAGAGCCTGGAACCACTTTGACTAAACCTTCCCTCCTGTACTGGGCTCCCCATTTGCTCTCAGCTGAGGTGCCACTGCCTGAACCTGCTCCCTGCCCTGCTTGCCTGCCCCCAGTGCTCAGCCAAACTTCTAGCTAACAGCTAAAAGCAGCAAGATGGAGCTGAATCTAGCTAGTTACAAAGTCTTTTAAAGCTAAACAGCCCAGCTAAAAGCTATCACCTGTATTATTTACCCTTTTGACCCAATAACCAAACACCTGTGACCCACAGTGCAGCATTAACTATCCAACCAAAAACTACTACCTAAAACTAGGAAGAAGTAGGGAGAAGGAGGCAACACTCAAGAACCTCCATCTTGTCCCATACCTATTAATATACTATAAAAATCTCAAATTTAAAACCCTTCACCATGTGAAAGCACACACTTCTATTAACTGCACACCCGTGATTTTAACTCCATCACTCCAATCTGGAAGCCTTCTCCAAAGCCTCAAGTCAAAAGCAGTGTTCTCAGAAAGCACAGAAAGCTCAAAGCTCCCAGGCTTCTGGGTTGCAACACCCGGGGATTTAAAAGGAGGCAAGTGAATAAAAATGAAATGCTTCTCCTGTCCTGCAGCGGCGCCCAGGGCATTGAAAACCCCGTGTTCGAGGCGGTGCCGTCGGCGGGCACGGAGCCCCGGCCCCGGCCCCAGCTGTCCTACGTGGCCAGCAGGCTGCCCTCGGAGTCTGGCAGGCACCTGCTCTCGGAGCCCAGCACCCCCCTGTCCCCCCCCGGCCCTGGGGACTGCTTCTTCCCCACCCTGGGTGAGTGACTGGAGATGCTGGGGCCTTCTGGAGATGGTGGGAGAGATGGGAAGGGGTTAAATATCAGCGGCAAACTTGGTGTTGTGTGGGAGGATGGGAAGGAGCTAAACCCTCTGTTTTCCACCCAAAAGCAGAGTTCTGCTTCACTTCCTGGAATGACATCCCTTCAGCTGTAAGCTGGACTAATATCCCTGCTCTGCCCTTTTCCAGATCCTGTTCCCGACTCACCCAATTCCTTGAAAGCCTAAAGACCCCAGAGGAAACCACAGATCCTGCAGACCACGCTGTGCTCACCAAGACAACAGCCCCAGGAGGGTGGCAGGGTCAGGGCAGCAGTGCCTTAAGGAATGAATCCTGTGTGCAGGATCCCTGCCCTTGTCTCCCATCCTGCCACTGCTCTGGGACTGGAAGTGAACCTCTCTTGCTCGGATCTCCATTTTTAACTACCTGTTTCCATGGAGAAGTGCATGGCTCTGTACTGCTCACATTTTACAGACTAGCTGAAAACTGAGGATGTGGGCATGATGGAAGGACGTCCTGCACCTGCAGACTTCCCTGAGGATTAACTTATTGCCAGGATCTAAGCTCTGCAACATCAACACGTTTCTGGATCCTTGACTGAACATCCTCTCTGGGAGTGGATGGTAAAATACTTTATTCAGCATGGAACAAAACAGGATCACCAGCCAACCTTGTACTACCTTTTTCTTTGCAAAACAGGAAGGGGAGAGGCTCCCTGCTGCCACCAGAGCCTTCTTTCCTTACCAGCCTTTTGAAATGGCCATGGACTTGTGATGCTGCTGCCTTTTCAGCAGGACACATGTTGGGAGGAGCCTTACTTCTGCTGCAGTTTTATCCTTGGCTTGGGATCAGGGCAATTTATCTTTCTGTTTGTTTCATTATCAGTGCTGATTAAAAGGGAAAAAAGGATGTTTATGGTTTTGTTTTATGCTTTTTTTTTTCAATGTAAATTAGGAAGTTCATCTGGAGGGTGTTGCTGTGAGGTGGCTGAGAGCCCCTGTGGAGAGCTGGAGGCATGGGGGGCACAGTGGGAAATGCTAAGGATGGCTTCCCCTTGCCCTGCTAGGGCCAGCACGGCCAGAGCAGAGCAGCCAGCACTGGGGCCACTGTGAGAGGACTCTGTGATGCCCTGGGGGATGTGGGTGCAGCATCTGAACACAGCATCTGGCATTGCTTATCCAAGAGAAACTACAGCTCCAGCATGACTCAGCCCTGGTGATGATATCAAACCTTGTGGCAGACACTGTTACTCAGAGTCTGTTTGTTTTGTTGTGTTTTTTTTTTTTTCCCTCTTGTTTCTCTTTTTGTTGTAAGGTGGGTAAAAAAATGGCCACGAGACAAATATAAACATTACTCATAGCCAAACAGAGTCAGATGAGAGCAGGCAGTGTGGCCAGGCAGAGGGAGCATCCCTGGCAGCACACGAATTTCCACACCACATGGCTGGAAGGAGCAGTGTTTGCCTCTGGGATGGGCTGCTGCAGGATTTGATTAACCCTGTCTTCAGCAGGAGCACCCTCAAGGGAGCTCAGGGATGCAGGAGAAGCCAGCACCCACACCCCCACCCATGTACCACGGGTGGAATTTCCTGAGCCTGGGACTGGTGCTTTATTGCCACCCACGGCTCAGCCCCGTCCCGGCTCTGCTGGGGAATCCAGCACCTGGCGCCTCCAGCACTTCCTTCTCCCTGTCTCAGCAGCTCCAGCTGGAAAGGCATGCCAGGGTTTTGCCTGCCTGCAGGTCCTAACGGCTTTGAAACCCTCTCCAAGTCGCTCTGTTCCCTAAGGAATGCACTGTTTGATGACAGAACCGAGCTTTGTTGGAAACAGCTTTTGTGAACCCCATTTCTTGGGATATCTGGTGTTGCAGGTAGAGCTAAGCTCTCTGCCAGTGGTGTGGCATCAGTTTTCCCTCCAGAAGGAAAACTAAAGACTTCTAGGAGAGAGAAGCAATGGCTTCCATGCATTCTGCAGCAAGAGTCCTGGCACAGGAGTGCTGGCGCCCACTACCACGGAGAAGATGACACAGATGCTCGTGGGGAAGGTGACCCAGCTGCAAGATCAACATCTGGGCAGTGAGGATGCACCCTGCCTTGCTGGAGCCACCAGTTTCTGGGGCTGTGGGTGCCAGCAGGATCCCTGTATCCCAGTGCAGAGGGGTGCTGCAATTCCCTTGGGCAGAGCTTCCTGCTGCTGCAGGAAGCATCCTGACCACTCCAGAGCAGGGCCAGCCCCTGGGAGGTGCAGCTGCTGGCTTGCCCCAGGGTCAGACAGCATCCAGACTGCAATTCCCACACACCTTCCAGTAGCAGCTCACCAGCTTGGGAAGGTTTTTTTCCTCCTGCAATGCTTTTTATTAAATGAAGATATTTTCCTTTTATCAGCAGCATTTTATCCTTTTGTTCCCGCATTTCCAGCTCCCAAGAGATTCTTCTTGGCCAGTCTTCCCTGCTCCCTTGCTATCCTGGGAATCCCACATCACCACTTCCAAGTGAGGACTTCCCAGCCCTCTCTCAGCTCTGTCTCCTCTGCCTCTCCCACACAGAGGAAACCTTGAAACCCGTGGTTGGATGTACAAATTATGAACAATCACCCCCTTTTGTGCTTTGTTGCATCAGCCTGCACGTCCTTGTGAAAGCAGAGTTTCTGGCAGCAGCAAGCCCCTGACAGACATCATTTCCCCACCCAGGCATGAGGCCAGCAGGCACCCAGCAACACGCCCGACAGCCTTTCACAAGACCTGAGTGTCCTCAAGCTCTGCAAAGGGCCAAAACTCTTCTCTCTGCTCAGGAATTGGGTCACTGGGCACTTTGTGTCGCTGGGATCTGGGTTGTTGCTGCTGGCAGAACGCGTGCTTGTGACATGGTGGGCACACACAGAGCCTCTGGGGACAGGCAGGGCTGCTGGGACCCTGCCTGGGCAGTGATAAGCTGTGCCACTTGTCCTGGCTGGCACAGGGAAGGGAAGAGGCCATTGCCATGGCAGCGGGATTTGCCAGCTCAGCACACAGCATTCCTCAGCATGCCAGGATCAGCGATGCTCCCACACTGCTGGGACAAGGAGGAGCTGGTGGCACTGTGTGCTGCAGTCACATGAAGCTGCCTTTTCTCACTCTGGGGGAAGAGACTTACCTAAAGTTTAAACCTCGGTGATGACACAGCTAATGGAAAATACGGTGATGCAGAACCTGGAGTGTGAATCAACTGGGTGGGAGGAGCTGAGAGCGCAAAGTCTGAAGTGAATCACAGCAACAGTTTGCACTGCTGGCTGTGACCTGATTCATCAAAATGTAGAGCAGGGCTTTGCAGACAGAGCTGTGTTGGCAGAGCAGAGATGGTGAGAGATAGCAGGTGGAGGTGGGGACAGGAAGGATGGCAGTGTCACGCAAGGTGTCAGCCCGTCTCACCATTTGTGCACCTGGGTGCTGTCTCACCTCTCTGCAGAGATGTGGGGTTAGAAGGGACTCAGAGCTGCAAAATGCCCCACGTGGCATTTGCTCTTTTGACTCTCCCATGCCAGGTCATCCTCAGAGGCACAAACAACGAACCAAGCAAAACAACAAACCAAGCAAGAGCCACTTTCCCAGACTACGGGCTGATGGGTCTCATATCAACCTCCTTTCAGTCTGAGGCAATTCCCCCTTGTCCTGGCACTCCAATCACCAGTCTCTTCTCATCCACAGGGACACAGCATGTCTATGGTGAATGGAGCTGTGGTTGAGCTGCTGCTCCAGCCATTCCCAGTGCTGAGATGGGTGGGCAGTGTCTGGAGCCCTTCCCAGAGAGCCTGTGAGCAGGGCAGCAGCAGCCAGCACACTTCCCCATAGGGATTCCCATATTTTTTGCATTTGGAGATGGGAGATAAGGCCTGAGAAGCAGGTTCCTGCAGGACCAGGCATGGAAGGAGACTGAACCAAATCTGTGCACAGCAAATTTGGACCCAGAGTCACCAACACATCATACCCTGTTCCTTTTCTCCCCTTTCCCACTCAGTCCCACAGCACTGCCCAGCCTGTGAGCAGGGCAGCAGCAGCCAGCACACTTCCCCATAGGGATTCCCATATTTTTTGCATTTGGAGATGGGAGATAAGGCCTGAGAGGGAGGCTCCTGCAGGACCAGGCATCGAAGGAGATTGAACCAAATCTGTGCACAGCAGGTTTGGACCCCGAGTCACCAACACATCACACCCCGTTCCTTTTCCCCCTTTTCCCACTCAGTCCCACAGCGCTGCCCACCCCCATCCTGCCCCTTTTTGGTGTCTCACCGACAGGGAGGGGTTGCCCTCGTCCTCCACGGTGACCACGAGGCTGTAGGAGCTCTGGCGCTCGCGGTCGGGCGGGGAGGGCCGCGTGGCGATCTCGCCGGTGACACGGTCCATGCGGAAGGTCAGGTCCTCGTTCCCGCGGGTGATGTAGTAGGACAGGACGCTGTTGAGGCCGATGTCCCGGTCGGTGGCTCGCACCTGGGCCACCGCCGTGCCGCCGCCGACGTTCTGCGGGGATACGCGGCGTAAATCCCACGAGCCTCATCCCATGTAAAATACCTAATTAATAATGTAATTAATTCTAATACAGACAGGGCACTGGCGTGCTTGAGGCTCCAAACTCCCTGCCCCAACACCCAGCAGCTCAGCAGGAAGCTGCACATTAGGTCTTATCTAGTCTGGCACAGCATAAAACCCGCAGTGTGTGCAAAGGTGAAGGCCGTGTAATGGACCCAGAGCTCGGCTAATTATTTTTGGATAGTCCCATTATGGGGAAAAGCATAACAGAAATTCCCTTCTTCAACCTGCTCTGAACATGTATTAAATAGATAAGAAAACCTTAACAGGGCAATATCCTTAATGCTAAGCTATAAATCATGAGCAGCAGTTCCTCACAGCTAAGTGGCACTGGCTATTACTCATATTTCATTTTTCATCACCAAATTGAGAATCCCCCCCGCCTCAGTCCAGGAATTAAACTGTCAGGAAATAAGTTGTCTTTTCTCATGCCTGATTGTGTTTTATTGCTTAATTATCTAGCCCTTGCTAAGCTGCTTCCTGAAAGCCATTCTTATTCTTCGCCGCACCGTCTCCCGTGTCACTTTGGTGGCATTTCCATGGGTGTGTAGCCATTTCTCCTTCCGCAGGGTCCCTGCAGCCTCACGGACTTAAGCTGCTTGCAGAGCTCTTTCCTAGCCCAAAACTAGGAGTACACCACCAGTGAGGGCTTTCAAGGGGTCACCACCCCTTACACCACCCAAGGTGAGGACGGCAAGGGGTCACTGATCCTTCAATGAGGTTTGCAAGGGGACCATCAAATGACCAAAGATGAGGTTTGCACGGGGTCACCGATCCTTAAACCACCCGAGGTGATGTTTGCAAGGGACACTCCGCTGTCCTCGTGGCCAGACATGACCGTGGGAGGATGGAAGGAGAGGAGCTGGGCACTCACCTCGCTCACGCTCACGTTGTAGCCGAAGGGGCTGTCGATGACAGGGGGGTTGTCGTTGACATCCAGGATGTTCACCCGCAGCACGTGCTCCTTCCTCCGGGGAGGAACGCCTCCGTCTGACGCTTGGATCTGCGAGCAGGGGTGGGTTTTCAAGGGGAAAAAGCGCTGCTTTGAAGCTCACAGCTGCAGGCAAACCAAGCAGAGGGCCAAGGGGTGAGGGGGTGGTGTGGTGCTGACCCGCAAGGTGTAGTGATCCAGCAGCTCCCGGTCCAGCGGCCGTGCCACAAACACCTCGCCGTAGGTGCCGTTGGTGGTCCGGATCTCAAAAGCCCGGCCGATATTCCCTGATGTCAGTGAGAATGTCACCTGGAAACATCACAAGGAAAGAAAACCAGGGCAGGGTCAGAGTGATGCTGAGGAGGAAGAAGAGAGAGGAGACCCTACAAACAAAATGTCTCAGCTTTTGAAAAGGTCCAGCCACCCCAAAGCAAACAGGGCCAACCCCCATCGCATCCACAGCTCCCATGCTGCCAGCAATTTTTGTTATTAAGGGTGATGGGACCTCATTAATGCTCGTCTGCAGGGTAATGAAAATAGCAAATGTCAGAGAGCTTCCTGCTCAGCCTGCCAAGGATTTTTCTGCCAGCCCCCATGGCAGGAGAGGCCACAGCTGGTTTTCAGATTGCAGGGCTCCTTTTGACACTTGTCCCACAGAGCTCTTTGACCCAGACAGCCCAAGGATGAATTTTTACCTCTGCTGCTGCCTTGACTGAGGATTGTTGGTACTCACTGCACAACTGCCCCAAAATCATTGGCATTATTGACCAGAGTTTGCTCTCACAGGGATGCAGAAGGAAGGGGTTGGGAGGGGAATTTCTGTGTCAGTGAAACACTACACACAGCCTCATAGAAGTTGGAAGGGACTCACAAGGATCATCGAGCCCAACTCCTGGCCCTGGCGCAGGAAAACCCCAGGAATCACACCAGGTGCCTGAGAGCATCCTCCAAACGTCTCCCTCCCTACCTGGCCGTTCCTGCCTGCATCTGGATCTCGGGCCAGGACCAGGGCCACCCTCTTGCCCACGGCGCTGTCCTCAGCCACGCTGACAGAGGAGTCGGAGGTGATGTCGAACTGGGGGCTGTTGTCGTTCTCATCCAGGACTGTGATGGTCACCTGTGAGGGGGGCACGGGGCTCAGGGCATGGACAGGAGCCAGAGCCCTGCCCACTGGAGGAGGAGGAGAAGGGATGCTTGGAGGCTGCAAAAACAGTGCAAGGCTGCTGCAGGGTATTTTTTTTGTGGAACACCCTCTGGTTTTTATCCTCCAAATAGCCCAATAGGGCACGGAGCAGCTTGGGCTGCTGCAGGGTGACCCCTTCCTGCTACACTTTTCACTAGCAGTGATTTCATCCATGCTCACAGGAGCAGGGTTGGGCAGGATTTGCTCTAAAGCTCAACGGGCACAAAGAGGGCAGAGCAGAGTGTGTTTAACTCAACCAGGGCAAGCTGGAGGAGACCTGAGCTCCCTCCTGGAAAAAGGCACGAGATGCTCGAAGGGGACATGGCTACCTTGGCCACAATTAGGCAGAGGAAATGCTCTCATCGAATTTGTAATCCAAGTGCTGCAGGGCAATACAGAAATGAGAGAGGAAGAGACTTTCTGTTCCCGGGGATTTATTTCTGGGTGCCCCAAGCTCCCAGGTGCGGCCAGGCTGAATGCGACAACATCCCGGGAGGAAGCTGGGGAGCAAGCTGTGAGCCCTGGGGTGATTCAGTTATTGTTGCTGCTGAATTCAAAACACAGAGCCAGGAGCAGGGAGAGCTCATTCAGCCACTGCTCAGATCCGGCAGCTGCTGTCCCAAGTGCCGGATCAGGGAGCTGGGATTCAGCAGGGTGGCTCCCGGGGCTGCCCCACGTCCTGGGGGTGGTGGGACAGCACTGAGACCTCCACCCCAGTCCCTCCCTGCAGCTCAGTGTGGACCTTGGAAGAGATTCTGGTCCCCAGCACGACGGACAGGCTTACCTTCTGTAGGAGGAAAGCAGAAGGAGAAACAGAGAACACAAACAATGAGGAGTTAGTGAGGGATGAGGAAGTGTGGGTTAACCCTGTGTCCTACCACAGCACTGCCAGGGGTCATGGGTATCCCTCTGCAGCAATTTGGTGACTCCACTTCTGGGGCATCCCTTTGTTTCTTTTCTAGCTATGGTTGGCATATCTGCCTGGGGAAGGTTCAGACAGGAGCACGGTGCTGCGTGGAGAGCAGAGCCATCAGCACCCATGGGCTGGCCTTGTACTCAGAAAAGAAATGCAAATCACCCCCTGCCCACTGCCTGTGAAACTGCTAAATATAACCCTCTGAAACACAAACCACTGTGGAGTATTTTGAGGCCCCTA
Organism: Toxostoma redivivum; assembly: GCA_013397375.1. Classification (NCBI taxonomy): domain Eukaryota; kingdom Metazoa; phylum Chordata; class Aves; order Passeriformes; family Mimidae; genus Toxostoma; species Toxostoma redivivum. Next base: position 119,572 of record VXBI01006154.1, read on the forward strand.
AATTTACCGCCTTCAAAACTGTTTTAGCAGGTTTTCCCCCAGATCAGGGTTTGTGGACCAGAGCAGAAAGCTCAGCTAGTGCAGGCTGTCCCACACCAGAGGTCGGACAGGGAGGTGATCCGAGGTTGACAGTGGATGATGGGGAAGCTGGGAAGGCTACTCACCACTGTGGAGTCAATTTTTGGTCCTCCATCATCAGCCACCACTGTCAAGGTGTAGAAATCCCCTTTCTCTCGGTCCACCTGGCCTTTGACCGTGATCACACCCTGCCAAGCATGAGCAACAGCTGTGTTGGCCACCAAAACCAAAGCTCACAGCACCCAAAGAAGGCAGGAGGGACCACACTGTGGCTGCTTACCGTGATCCCATTAATTTTGAAGAGGGAGAGCGCTTGGGGGTTGGTGTTGGGGTCGAACTTGTAGGTGATCTGGTTGAGGTTGTCGATGGAGCGAGCCTGGACGCGCAGCACCTCGGAGCCCAGGGGGATGTTCTCCATGATCACGGCCTCGTAGCTGCTGTTGGAGAACTGCACGGCCTCGTCCAGCTCGTTCAGCAGGCTGACGTACACGCTGCAGAAGCCCTGGTTGTTGGGGGGCGCCTGGTCCGTGGCAGAGACGTTCATCAGGTAGCTGGTTTTGGTCTCGTAGTCCAGGTACTCGATGGTCGTGATGAGCCCCGTGCTCTCATCGATCTCAAACTTCCCTTCCGCGCCAGACATGATTTTGTAGCTCACCAGACCCCCGTTCCCTGGGGAGGGAGCAGGAACCGTGGTGCTGGCCTCCAAGCACCCCAAAAAGGCAGGCACCGCCAGCAGAGCCTATCCCATGGGATTCCAGCCCAGCCCAGCCAGGATCCCCGCAGCGGCTGATCTCTGGAGCAGTGTGCTGTCCCCCACCCCGGTGCTCCTCACCCCGCCCTTCCCACCTGTGTCTCGGTCAGTGGCCCGGACCACGGCCACTGAGGTGCCTATTCCTGCTGTCTCCCGCAGCCCCAGGCGGTTGTACTGGCGCTGGGTGAACACTGGCACCTCGTCGTTGACGTCCTCCACGTACACGATCACCTGGGAATGCACCAGGAAAAACCGCCCGTGAACTGGGCTGGGGAGCAAACCCTCCGTGGTGCTCATGGAGAAAGGTCTCAGTGTGCTCAAAGCCAGGGCTCAGAGCAACCTGGGCTAGTGCAGGTGTCCCTGACAATGGCAGGGGGGTTGGAACTGGGGGAGATTTAAGGTCCCTTCCAACTCAACCCATTCCGTGATAATCCCTTCTTCAAACACCATGTGATGGATGGAGAGCGAACACAAACGGTTCAACATCACAGCCCTGAGGGCTGGCCTGAGTCAGGCTTTCCCTGCTGGGGGGGAGGTACACTGGGTACATTAATTAATAATACATTTATTCCTCCATCCTCTGGGATCCCCTGACCAAACCCTTGGAGACCTCACAACACAGAACCGCTGGCGACTCGGTGGGAAATTTTTGCTCCAAGTTCAGTGCTGTTTCCCCAGGGGACACATTTCCTTCTCCTGGTTTTCTGCTTGCTGCTGGTGCTGGGGGCACTTCACACTCAGCCAGAGCCCACCCCACCACTAGGTCTAAAAATAGATGCAACTATTGAGGGCTGGGCTTGTGGGAACCGTGGGAAGCTGAAGACTATCACCACTGGGTCCTGGATTATTTAAATAGTGCCTAGCCAGGATTATTTTCAACAGGATGAGGCTCAACTTTTCTTCCCAGCAGCAGAGCAGCAGGGAAGAGCAGAGCTCCCTCTGAGTGACTGCTGCACCACTCAGCAGCCTAATGGCATCAAAACATCTCGGGAAAAAGGGAAAATCAAACAACCCTCCCCACCAACAAGCTCTTCTCTACTCATGAGCATCCCCCAGAGACTTTCCATCAGCATCTTCATGCCACATCTTTGTGATTTCCTGCACAACTGCAAGCTCTGGGAAGGGCCAAGCACCCTCCAAATTTTGCAGGAGCGGCTGGGCTGTGTCTGCCAGGTCCTTACCCGCACGGAGCTCCTCATGGGCCCCTGCTCCGTGTTGTAGGCCTCCACCTCCAGCACGTGGGAGGAGTTCTGCTCCCTGTCCAGGTGCCTCACGCCTCGCATCACCAGCCCTGTGCTGGGATTGATGCGGAAGTGGTTGTGCTCATTTCCTGGTGAAGGGGGGAAAAAATGGCAGGAATGTCGCCCACTGCCTCAACATCCATCCTGGTGACACTCTGAGCCCTCCCTTGGGGGCTCTTTTGGTGGGAGATTGCTGAGCAAAACTTCAGCCCCATCACCCCTGGCTGCATCAGACTCAGCTACATCAGGGTCAGGCCAGGAGAAGCTAAAGAATCTCATCAAATAAGAAAAATGTGGATGTGTTGGAGTGAGTCCAGAGGAGGCCACAAAGATGCTCTGAGGGCTGGAGCAACTCTGCTCTGGATCCAGGCTGTGTTCTTCCTGGAGAAGGAAAGGCTCTGGGGACATATTAGAGCCCCTTCCAGTGCCTAAAGGGCTTTGAGAGGCTGGAGAGGGAGTTGGGACAAGGGCATGGAGTGACAGGGCAAGGGGGAATGGCTTTACACTGAAAGAGGGCAGGGATAGAAGGAATACTGGAAAGAAATTGCTCTCTGTGAAGGTGGGGAGGCCCTGGCACAGGGTGCCCAGAGAAGCTGTGGTTGCCCCATCCCTGGAAGTGTCCAAGGCCAGGCTGGACAGGGCTTGGAGCAACCTGGGATTGTGGAAGGTGTCCCTGCCCATGGCAGGGGGTGGGAATGAGGTGAACTATGAGGTCCCTTCCAACCCAAACCATTCTGGGATTTTAGGGTTCTATCTAGTAGTTCTATCATGTTCATCCATGACAAATCATTCCTCAGCAATGAGCCCTGAAGCTGAATTTTGCTTAGGGCCAGAAGAAATGGTTTTGTGGGCTCCAAAGTGCAAAAGGATGGCGAGCTCAACCTCTGGAGGCTGGGTGGAGCCTGGGAGAAACTCCCTGATGCACAAAGGGGCACCTGGACTTACCCTTGACAATCCTGTACCACACTCTCCCGTTAATGCCTTCATCTGCATCCGTGGCTTTCACCTTCATGAGAAAAGCAGAGGAGTAGAGGTGAAGGGCAGAGAATTCCAGACTAAGACTAGTCCTCCTTCCCTGCCAAAGCTGGACATCCTCCTCCTCCACCTGAGCTAGGGAGTTTACCAAATACAAAGCAAAGTTAATTACTCCATCAATCCTACCCTGCATTCCAATGCTTGTCCCAGCGGTGATGCTGGTGAGGATGGAGCCTTGCCGGGATGATTTGAGCTGGGCACACAGCCCATGGCACCCTGCTTTCCAAGCAGCAGCACATGGACAAAGCAGCCTATAGCCCCTGTGAGCCCCTGAGCAGGGGTGGGAGCACCCCCAGGCTCTGATGCACTGCACAGCCCCTGCACGGACCCAGTCTGCCCTGGGAAAACCAAGGCACGGCTCCCCTCTGGTGTCACTGAACAACACTGCAGTGCTTTCCCGACAGCCCCAGCCAGCTGGAAAGCGGGACCTGGCAGTGACCAGCAGGGCCAGGGCTTCCAGTCCAGCTGGCACCGAGCCCCTGCACTTCTCTCAGGGCAAAACCCACTCCTCACAAAGCCCCCAAAACTCGACTGCAGTGCAGCCACTCACAAAGCACCAGGGCGAGGATGCAGGGAGTGCCCGAGGCTTTATTCTCTCCCTGCAAGGCATCTTCTGCCTCAGCTTCTTCCTGTGATGCTACCCAGCAGTTTCTTTTTCCCTCGGAAGGTTTACATCCAGATTTATGCTGCAAAGGATGCACACGCAGAGGGAACTTTCACCCCCTGCCCCACAAGGAGTCAGAGATGCTCCTCTGAAACGTGGTTTTGAGGTACCTTCCACCAAGTCCCCCTGCATCAGCAGAAAACTTGGAAAATACTGACCTCTATCTGGATTTCTCATCCCTGTGCCCACACATGCTGCTTTTCTCTGTCCCAGACCAGTTTATCTTTTGCTTATGGCTTATTTCATGTTCCTGCAAGAACTTCCATCAATCCCATGGGATGGATGGGAGCAGCAGCAGGCAGGCAATGCCCAGGCAGACCAGCTGCCTTGGCGTGGCACAGGGAAAAGCTATCATGTCAGGAAAGGAAAAGCTTTCCATGTTTCCACAGGGAAAAGCCAGAGGAGGAAAAACAAAGGGATGGGAGGCAAATCTTTCCAGCTTTTTGTGCCATTCTTTGCCCCACTGTGCCCAGAAGAGCTCATTTCAGGATGAGCCAACTGCACCTTGGGCCACCCTCTTCCCAGCTCACCCCTGAAGCTCTGGCACATAAACTAGGTGATATGGGTCAGCCCAGGCATTTTTTTTTTAATTAAAAAATCAGTGGTTTGCATTAAAGAAAGGCATGCTCCTGCCAGCCTGCAGCCTGAGGAAAGCTTGGCTGCTGCTGGTTTGACCTGCTGAGATCCCGAAGGAAAGGTGGCACTTTGACAGACTGTCCCAAATTCGGGAAAACAATGGCACTGGAGGGCAAGCAGTGGGAGAAAAGCTCTTTCTGCTGCAGGTGGAAAGCAGCTGAGCTGAGCTCCAGCCTGTTTTATCCCTGTACTACAGAGTGGGCTGCAGGCACAGCCAGCCTGCCACAGCTCCCTTTCAACTACTGGAAAGGTGTTGGAAGAGGATGAGGAGGGGCGATAAAAGAACGGGAAAAAAAGGAGATTTTCTGGGAAAAGGGGGAGCAGGAGGGCAGGTGCCACTCCTCCCACCACGGGGGGCTCAGCCCACGACTGCACCACTGAGTCATCCCACAGGGACAAATCCTGAGGAAAGGCATCCCGGGGGGGTTGAACCCAGCAAGGGACAGAGCTGCAGCAGGACGCAGCTCCGGGCCCCTTGGCTTTGCTGGCCAGGCTGTCCCCAAAGGGAGGAGGGGGCTGGCAGCGCAGAGCGCGGTGGGAGAGGCAGCGAGGAGGGAGGCACAGCCAGGGCTCGGCCGGCTGCTGAGAGGTAGGGAGCCCAAAACCCCGCACTGCCAGCCCCTTCGGTCACCCCCGGGTGGGACTGCTGCCCTCAGCCCGGGAAAAGGGCTGAAAACGGGTGGGGATGCAAAATTCGGGGTGGGGATGCAAAATTCGGGGTGGGGATGAGGTCAAGCATCCCTCCTCCCTTCCCAGGCGCGTTGCTGTGTCTCTCCCGGTGATGGGAGAGGGGGAGAGCCCTGCGGATGCAACTCTGGGTGCTGGGGAGCAGCATCACTCACAGCCCTCTGCTCTGGGAGCCCAACCATCCGGGTCAGGTGTTTGGGACTGCCCGGCATCACCTCCTCCTGCAAGCTGGTGGGAAGATTTGGGAAAAGTTGGGAGCTGCGGGAAAAGTGTTGCTAAGCAGGCTGGGGAGGGGAATGAGAGCTGCTTTTCATGGGAGCTGTGTCACAGGCAGTGCCTGAAAACAGCCTTTTCTTTGCAGGAGCTGGAGGAAAGGGAGGGACAGCATATGGAAAACCTGCCAAACTAGGCAGCTGGGCCAGGCCAGGGAGCAGTGCCTGCTGCTGGGCACAACAACCCTCTCTGCTGCTCAGGCACGGGAATAATTATTTTATTTCTTCCTTTCCACCTTTCTCAGGGGCATTTTACCTTTTGCAATCTCTCTTTTTTCCCTCTGATGCTCATCTGCCTCTTGGCCAGCGCTAGAGCCCGAGTGCTCTTGGGGATGTGTCATATTTGGAGCTGATCAGGCTGGGGAGGATTTCCAGGACAGGAAAATCTCTTTTAACCCACCAGGGTGAAGAATATGGAGCCTGGGCAGGACAGTGATGCTGGGAAGGGGCAATGCTCTGAAAGCTCTGCTGAGCTTGGATAGGAAGCAAGAGGAGGACAGAGCATGGCTGAAAAAGCCTGGGAAAACGTTGGTGTGGTCCCTCCTGATGGGTTTCTATGGAACACTGTCAAGTGAATTTAAAAGACAAACCCTGCAGCCATGGGCAAGAAGGGCCTGAAGGAATTGGCCTGAAGGAATTGTCCACGCCTCCTGGCTGGCTCTTAAGGAGCAGTGTGAGGTCACCTCGCTGAGCACATGCGGTCAGTAAATGCCAGCACTTAGGTAGCCCTGGAAACCTTGATTGAGGCTGCCTTCGGTGTGGGACACACTGCAGCCCTGCCTGTGCCTGTCCATGGAGCTGGGGTCCTTGGGATTGCTGCTCTGTTCCCAAAGCTGAGGGGAAGGGACGGAGCTAGTTAAGGATAAAAAAATACTTTTGGGGTGAAGAGAGGTGAAAACATCGCTGTGGAGGGGGTAACAAGAGCCCCAGATCCTGGCACTGCCTGCAATACACACAGGGATTCACTCTCTCAAACGCTGACCCATTTGTTTTTGCATTCCCCATTTTCCAGGCTGTGGCCCATGGAAACAGCACCATCTCCCCACAGATCCCCAAGCTCTGAGCAGGCTGATACACCCTCAGTGATTCAAACCACGTCACTGATGTCTTCTCTCCACTTTTTGGAATGTTTTATGGTGAACGTTTGGCTGCTGCCTTACACACACTTTGGGATGCAAGTGCAGACCCAGAGACCCTGGCAGCTCCTGCAGCCCTGCCTTTCCCCTCCTAAGATCTTGGTTTTAAATTGGCACAATCCAAATCCAAGTCCACCAGGAGATTGCCCAGTTAGACAACTCTCCACAGGAAAGTCAGCATAATAAAGCTTCACCAAGAGGGTTGGCACAAACAGGATTTCCCCAGCCCCCATCTCCTCATCTCCACCTGGAGAGATGCCAGCCCCTGGCACAGCCTGTCTGGGGGGTGCATGTGATCAAAAAAGGGGGTGCAAAATGCTCTTGGGAGGATCTGACCTGTTGGGGGAAGGAGAGGACAGTCTCCACCAGGTGTTAGGTAAGAGCTGTCACTGCTAACACTTTGGGAAGCTGGTTTGCATCATCTGTGACATGTCTGAGCCTGAAAGCAGGTCAGCAAAATGCCTGACATGAGGATTTTTGGCACGAGGTAGGGTGAGGGTGTTACTCTTCACCCCTGCAAAATAATAAAATCATTGCTAGTACAATACCACAGCTTGATGGGAACCTATCAGGGCACAGGCTCAACAAACTGATTTCTTCAGGAGAATAACCACAAAAGCCCCAAATGACAGCCAGTTCAACAAACCCACATTTCTGGGGAACAGAGGAGAACCAAACCTCAGCAGCTTGAGGGGAGGGTTTTGAACTTTCTGTAGCATATGGATATTTATCTCTTCCAGAAAATCTTCATGCAATGTATGTGTGCTCCCTAAAAGTGTCCTCCCAGGGGCCATGGCACCACATGTAAATAGTGGTAGGTATCTTTGCCAGGTGGTTTTGCACTCCAGTTTGGGGTGATAGTTTGCCACCTGGCAAAGCAGATGGACACCTCCTGTCCCCCTTGTGCCACTGAAAACATGGCTGGGAGAATCTTGGGCATCAAGGCATGACAAGAACGCAGCAGTTTAACCAGAGGGTGTCTGTCTGTCCAGCTTCCACGTGGTAGCCACCTGTGCCACTTGTCTGTATCCCCTTGCACTGCAGGGAGGATGAGCACAGAGGACTCTGCCAACGGGACCTCTCCCACCCCGCCTCTCCTTGGCCTTCTGGTTCCCACCACGGAGCTGGTGCCACCCAGTGCTGCATCCCCTCAGGTGGCACACTGGCTGCCCATCATCATCGGGGTCATCTGCATCTTGCTGGTCCTGGCCACCCTCCTCAGCTTTGTCACCCTCTTCAAGCCGGCGGCGCTGGGCTGGTCCCTCTCTGGTCCCCAGGAGTGCCTGCCCCACCACCCCGTGGATGCCAGTGAGCCCCAGCTGAGGCTCTGGAAGCGCCTGGGCTCCCTGAGGTGCTCCATCAGCAGCTTCAGGAGGAGCCAGCTGGTGCCTCAGAGCCCGCTCACCCCTCCCACGCAGGACTGGGACATCATGGAATCCACCAAAATGTGACCTTGCTACTCTTTCCCAAGCATCCCTTGGCATCCTGAGCAGGCAGAGACCCTTGGAGCAGTTCATTTCCAGGCAGCAGCTCTGGAAATTTGCAGTGGCTCTGCAAAACCAGGAGATTTTGCAATGCCAGGTTCCCAAATGCTTTCCAGGTTACTGCTTCCTGCCAGGGAAGGTGGAGGCATCCAAACTACACCCACACACAGCTACCAGCGGGCGGTCCAAAAAAAATCCTGCTGCTTCATTTCTTTTGGAAAACATTGTGCAAGTTGTGCTCCACCTGAGCAAACAGCCTGGAAGAGAGCAGGAGCAACCTGGCTGCCTGAAGAGAGGCAACCCAGGGCAAGCCTGCTCCATAGAAAGCAATCCTCATGGAGATTTCCCCCAAATTGGTGGAAGGAGGCTCGTGCCCCCATGTGCTGCCTGGTCCCTGTCACCCCCTCCATGCAGTTAATGTGGTCAGTGCATTCCCATTCCTGCTCTCTGGTCTGCCTGGTTTTAGGAGAAAGGGATGGGGAAACATTCAGAAACTCTTCTGCTGCTGTGGGGATGTGGGGATGCATTTGAAGGGAGAGACCTTCTGTACAAATGGTTCACACTGAAGGTGTAAATTAAACTAAAGCCGGGTGATGGCTCATTTCTGTTTCTCTCCCATGTTGTTCTGTGGAAAAACAACTTCCCCCAATTACTTCCTCTCTTTTGCCATGGACTTCCAAGGCCATCCCCCTCTTTTGGGAAGCAGGTTCTAAGAAAAGGCATTTTAACACCAGCCAGACTCGAGCTCCCTCCATTCCTCCAATTCGCCAAACCGGCTCAATTTTAGGAGTGCTGTGCAGGGTCACACCTCCATCCTGGGGTTGCAGACTGATGTCTGACCCCAGAGACATCGGGAACACGGCGCCACGGCACAACAGGTGATGAGGAACCACAGGATTTTTTGGTGACTGGCTGCCCGGAGCAGACACACGGCTCCCGGCAAACCTTTGTGGCAAAGGAGGCAAAGGCTCCTTTTTTCTCTGCCGGTGACTCATGCTGCCAGCTTTGTCGGGGACAAAGCTGCCCCTTTCCCTGTGCCGGCAGAGGTATTGAAGGCAGGAGGAGCCTTCCCAGGGCCCTCTGCAAAGAGCCTTTGGTGCCCGCTCCAGAAGAGCCCGGGCTCGGGAGGGATGCTGGAAGCCCGTGTGAATGCCCGCATTCATTCGGTGCTCACTGAGCCATTCAGCTCTGCCCACCGCTCCCTCAAAGAGCAACAGAAATGAAAGCAGAGCCCGAATGCTTTTCTCCCTCTCCGAGCATCTCTCTGCAGGCACTCCTCTCCCTCCCCATGGAGATCTGTGTTTGGGAGGAGGCAGAAGGCAGGGATGCAGCCAAAGGGGCCTCGCCAGCACAGGGCTTGGCTCTTCTCCTCTCACCCCCTGCAGAAATGGGGCGAGCTCCTTAATTTCCCTTGTTCTTCGCTGCCTTCTCCCTGGCACTCACAGCCTGGACTAGCAGAGGAGTGGAGGAGCAGGAACACATCTCCCCTGCCCCGAGGGAACAGAGCACTGAAGGGGAGAGAAAACCTCCGCCCTGAGCACCAGAAAATCTCTGGTCAGGGCACATTTAGTGGGAGACTCCCACTCCCACCCCAGGGAAGAGCCACGTGCCTGCACGATGCTGCTGGCAGCCGGGATGTCCTCGGGGACGCTGACTTCGTAGCTGCTCTGCAGGAAGATGGGTCTGTTGTCATTGACATCCAGGACGGTCACGTACACCGTGGCAGTCCCGGTGCGCCGGTTCCCGGTGGGGCCATTGTCTGCAGGGAGAGAAAAGTGAGGGAGGGAGGTTTAGCCACCCCCTCTTTGCTCAGGTGGTGCCCAGCCCATGGCTGCTGAAATAACAGGATCAAGATTTCTAAGCTAAAACATTCCGTCTTTTTGCAGCTTTCAAATCCCACACTGAACCATGGGGTTTTAGGGTGGTTTTTATTTTTCTCCTTCCTATATTTTGAATGAAAAAGGAAAAGCCAAACCACCCCCAAGCTCTGCCATGGAGCCCAGTGGGGCTAGAAATGCAACTGATCATTAGAGAGGATTTGCAATTCCATACACCAAGTGAAGGGACTGCTGGAGGCCAGGGATTTGGGAGGTGAAAACAGCCTGATGAGTTTTCCATGGCCACAGCTCAGCTCAGAGCCAAAGAGCAGCAGGATGGGTTCACAGGCAAGGACGTGGCAGCACAGCTCTTGGATTTTCCAGGCAGAATGAGATTGAGGATTGGGGTTTTTCAATATGCCTGCTTTGCAGGCTAAACCCACCCAGCTGGGAGCCTGGGGGATCTGAGAAAACACAGACATTGTGATCCCCATCAGAGGGGCACAACAGACCCTTTGCCCCTCGGGATCCATCCCTGCTGCAGCCCCTGTGGCACCTGCAATGCTGTGCCCCCAACATTTCTGTCCAGGCCACTCATTCCTCCTTTCAAAAGGGACATCCAAGTCATCTGTGAACAGGCACATCATTATAAAGCTCTGGGGATGACAGCCAAGCTGCGTTTGGCACACAGACCCTCTGCCTGTGCCAGGTGGCTCAGGGTTAATCAGCAGCCACAGAGCCAAGGGCTGGCATGGCTTGAGGGGAACGATGCTGTGGTGTTGGCATTTTTGGGTAGAGGGCTGCCCTGGACAGTGTGGAGCCTCTCAGGAACAGGAAACCTTCCTTCTCTGGGTGAAAGGGAGAACCCTGGGCAAACCTGAGAGGAGAATACACCCTCTGCAAAATCAATGGGGCACATTAATTCACATGGACTGTGTAAAGCTAACACCAGGCACAGGCTCTGGTTTGTAGAGTGCCTTGAGGTTGCTGCCCCTCTGACACGGCTGCAAGAGAGCTTGACATGTGCATGGCCACCACGTGGGGCTGTGTGGCAGTGGTCCCACGGGGTTCCTGGGAAATCCTTACCAATGGCCTCCAGGATCAGTGTGTAGGATGCCACGGTCTCCCTGTCCAGGCTCACGACTGTCCTGACCACCCCGTCCCTGAAGCCGACGCTGAATTTGCCATCCTGGTTCCCACCTGCAGCAAAGGACAAGTGGAATAGAAACTGGGAATGGGTTGGGTTGGGAGGGACTTAAAGATCATCTTATTCCAACACTTTGCCATGGGCAGGGACACCTACTAGACCAGACTGCTCTAACCTGCCCTTTAACACCTCCAGGGATGAAGCATCCACTACTTTCATGTTCCAATGCCTGGCTACCCTTTCAGCGAAGAAATTTTTCCCAGTCTCTAATCTGAACCTTCCCTGGTGCAACTTGAGGCCATTTCCTTGGATCCTGCAGCCTGGGCACGGGGTCAGCCCAGCTGTGCAAGGCTGGCTTTGTGTCCGGTCCCCTGGCAGAGCACAGGGAAAATCCAGTGGCTGTGGGAAAAGCTGAATCATTTCCGGAATGCCTGGGAAGCAAACGGGGCTGACTTTGCATGTGAGCCGTGGTACCTGCGGGACAGCACACCCCGTCTGGGGGCCCTGACGTGAAACAGCAGGCTGCTATTGTGGGAAAAACGCCTCTCTGGTGGCACTGCTGTCTTCTGCCCTCTTCCTGAGGGCTCAGTTTGCAAGTCAAACCGTGGCCAGGGGATTCCCCAGCCTCCTGCTGCAGGTGCAGCTGCGGAGCGAGCCGGGCACTGCACCGCTGCCCAAGGGGCTACAGAAACACCCCAAAATCCCATTTACGGCTCCCAGGCCATGACAGCCACCCCAGCCCTTGCTCCTTGGTGGCGTTCTGGTGCTTTTCTGGGGTCAGCAGAGTGGTCAGCGTGGCTGGAGCCAGGCGGGGCTGTTCAGCAGAGGGCGATGCCGGACAAGGTTTGGAGGGGCTGGGAAAGGCAGCGCTGCTAGCCCGGCACACCCTGGGCATCCCGAGCCCTCCTGCCCCCAGAGCTCCGTTCTGCGGGGGCTCTCACCTGTGATGAAGTAGCTGAGCTCGGCGTTCAGCCCCACGTCGTTGTCCGTGCAGTTGAGCCGCACCACCTTGAAATCCCGGGCCACGTCCTCGGGCAGGGACACGTTGTACACGGCGGGGAAGAAGGTGGGGTTCTCGTCGTTCACGTCCAGAACTGGAAAAGGCGGAGCAGAGCTGAGTGTGCTGCCCCTCCTGCACGTGCCAGGGCTCCCAAATCCTCTTCCTGCTGCTCTCAGCATCCCGGGGAATGCTCTGCCTGGCTCTCCCTGCTGTTTGTGCAGTGGGGGTGCCTGCAGCGTGGCTGTAGGCTGTATTTGGTTGCCTCTGGTACCCATGGATCACCCTCCTCACACCCAAAAAAACATTACATCACTGAAATTCAAGTCACTATTTTCAGCAAGCCTGTTTCCATCCCCACTCGAAGGAAAATCCGGGGTTTAAATGTAAGCTCAGTGTTTCCTGGGGCATAGCAGAGCGTGCTGAAGGTACAGGACCAGGACCTTCTTTCCCAAACTCAGGCCTGGGGACAATCCAGGGTCAGTTTATTTCCAGATGACACTTATCCTTTTCCAGCACTAGCCTTGCACCAAGCCAGTAAACAGCAAGGCATTAAATTAAAGACAGGCCACAAAATCAGGCTCCAGCTCTGAACTGGGATTGCGTGGGCTGTCCAGGCACACAGCTGATGGGAATCACATGCTGAAGCAAAAGAAAAACTAACACTGGGGATGGGAGGAAAAAAAAAATAGAGATTTTGGGTAGAAACACCAATGTTTTCCCCATCTCTGCAGCGTGATGGGAGCTGTCCCTATCTCCTGTTGCACACAAAGCCAGACCTGATCCTGTTTTCAGGTCTCCTACAGAAGCTGCATTTTGCAGGGAGGTGTCCTTGTCCCCGTGGGGTCTGGGCACACCCACCTTTGACAGTGAGGGTGCTGGTGGAGCTCTTGGCAGGCGTGCCAGCGTCACTGGCCACCACCCTGAGGTAGTACTGGGGGATCCTCTCCCTGTCCAGCACGGCCGTGGAGCTGACCAGCCCGCTGGTGCTGTTGATGAGGAAATCCATGCGGGGCATGCCCACCTGCATGCGGTACCACACCTGCCCGTTGGGGCCCTCGTCCAGGTCGATGGCCAGCACCTGGTGGGGACAGCACCCTGATCACCTCCTGCCTCCAAATCCCCTTTGGAATGCAGGGATGAAATGGCCTTGGAGGATCCGTGGAGCAAAGATGCACAACGCCTTCTGCGTCCCCCCTGCTCCAGTGCTAGGGGATGGCAAAGGGAGGGAGATGGAGAGGATGGAGGAGGTGGAGGGGATGAGGAAAAGGGAGAAGATGGGTTGCCAGCCCGCTTTGCATGGCAGCACAGCAGCGTGAGGAATGGCAGCAGGGGGACAGGCTCACCTGGAAGACAGAGGAGCCCGCGGGAAGGCCCTCGGCGATCTCGGCAACAAAGGGCAGGTTCTGGAAAGTGGGGTCATTGTCGTTCAGGTCCAGCAGGTTGACAAAAACTGTGGCACTGCTGGTGGCTCTCAGGGGGGGCCTCCCACCTGTGGAGGCCAGGAATGGGGTCTCAAGGTTAATGCTCGAGCTGTTTCCATCCCTTTCCCCCTAAAAAGGAGCAGTGCAGGATGGGGTGATGGCCCTGATTTGTCATGGATGATCTGCCACGGATGGACAATTAAAAAGAATCCTAGAATGGTTTGGGTTGGAAGGCACCTTACAGATAATCTAATTCCAACCCTCTGCCACAGGCAGGGACACCTTCCACTATCCCAGGTTGCTCCAAGCCCTGTCCAACCTGGCCTGGGACACTTCCAGGGTTAGAGCAGACACAGCTTCTCTGGGCAGGCTGTTCTGCCACCTCCTTAGTAAAGAATTTCCTCCCAACATCTAATCTCAATCTCCTCTTTTGGTTTAAAACTGTTCCCCAAATAATCCCCAAAGAATTACATTTGTATATCTACCTTTTTTTTTTTGCTAAGAGAAGTTACCCTGCTGCAATATTTCCAGGGAAAAACCCATCAGCTCTGTTTCCCTCACCTGCTCAAATTGATTTTCTGGGATGCCAATGGAGCAAGGCTGAGGGGAGGGAGAGTTCCTGCCTCTCAGGGCAGCTACATGAATGACTGAGAGGGGTTTCTAGTTTGTTTTATCAGCAGCTTTCAAGCTACTCCCATTTTTTTCACCTCGGGAACACTCCTGCTCGAAACAGGAGACAAGAAAACAGAGGAGGCTTTGTCATAAAGGCAAAAGGAGGCTGGGGGGAGGTTGAGCTCAACAGGGAAAAGATCCAGGGTGGGGTGGGAGCTCACAGTCGGTGACAGACACCACGATCCTGCGCATGAGCTGCGCCTCCTGGGCGTTGGGATTCTCCCGGTCCAGCAGCACTCCCGACGTGCGGATCTTGCCCGTGGTGCTGTTGAGGCTGTAGAACTTGTTGGGAGGCCGGATGCTGTACACCACCGTGCCATTCTCCCCCAGGTCCGGGTCAACAGCCACCACCTGCCAAAATCATGGGGACAGCACGGAATTACAGCAGAGTGCTGAGGATTAACTCCTGTGGAGATTTGGTGTTGAGCTTGGCCTCCCTGCACCAGCAGCAAGAAGTTCTTCCTCCATCCAGCTCTGTATTTTCATGACTTTTTTTTTTTTGGCACAAAATTTGCAGGGATTTTGCACCCTCAAGATCTCTGCTGTGGTGTTAAATCTCCCCAAAACTGGCCCGTGAGCACAGGAGGTAACGGCACGACACAAGGCACGAACGCGCAGCAATCAAACTGGATTTTCCTCCTTTTGAATAAAACAAGGAGCCCTTGGAAAAATAAAGTAAATGGGACAAAGAGGCACTCTGAGGAACTTGTGCTGCCACATCAGGAGTGCTGGGAATAATTCCTTGGTGGAGGTCCACGCCAGATATTTTGTGCTTTATTGTTCTCCCCGTGACGTTTTTAATTACAGGGGACATTTACATTAAAAACCACCCCAATTTCATTGCCCTCATAACTTCCCCAGCTCCTGCTGCTTGTCCCACAGCTGAATTTACATCAGATCGGTGGCAAAATAATTATTTTCCCAGCAACTAATTGGGTTGTCAAAGGCAAGATGACTTCAAGCTGGCTCTGAGCAGCAGGGCTGAAGGAGAGAAAAACTGTGCTCTGGCTCGGGCAGCGCTGCCAGACTCTTCTCCCCTTTCAAAAAAAATCCCTTTTTTTTTTTTTTTTTTTTTTTTCTCCTCCCCCCTTATT
>VXBI01006154.1:134721-240649 GCA_013397375.1 Toxostoma redivivum
TTTTTTTTTTTTTTTTTCAGCCTCCCTCCTTATATGATTTTGTGGATTCTCTTCACTTTTCCCTCATTTATTTTCCATTTTGTTCCCGTCATTTTTCTCTCGGCGTGATGGAATAGAAGCCTCCCCCTCTCTTTCTCTTTTATTTCGCCAGAGGGACTTGAAAGACTGTAAATCAAAGTCTTTCAGAGAGGTCCTTGAAGGAGGTCGCAGGCGAGGCTAAGAGAAGGAGGATTTGGCCAAAATCCACACAATTCGGAGAGGGAAAAAAAAAAAAAATCCCAGGAGGGAGAAGAAACACAGGGGATGGTCAGCAGTGGGGAGAAGAAGCTTTTAAATGGAATTCTGCAAGAGGGTGCTGGGCTGGAGGTGACACCAGCTTGGAGGTGACACCTGTTTGGAGGTGACAACTGCTTGAAGATGACCCCCTGGTCCAGCCAAGCCTTTGGCACAACCTTGCCTCACACATACCGTGGTGACATCCGAGTTGGGAGGGGTCATTTCCACCAGGTTAATGAAGTATGGCTCGTCCTTCCAGGTGGGATAGTTGTCATTGATGTCCAGCAGCGTGATGTTCACCTGTGGGAGGGCAAGGAAGCAAAGCTTCTGCAGGAGGTGCAGGTTCCTGAGGTGTGGAATATCCCCTGGATGTTCCCAACACGTGATCCAGGCAGTGGCAGAGGCACCATCCCTCAGGGGGTTTAAAAGATGTGGAGTTGTGGCACTTGGGGACATGGGTTAGTGCTGGGCTTGGCATAGAGACCTCTCCCAGCCTGAATAATTCTAAGGTTTTGTGATTCTGTGTTCACCTTCTGAAAAAAAATCAACATCCTGCAACTCTGCAGCCAGGGCTCCTTGGCATAGCTGAACTGGGTTTTGCTCCTGTGTGTTTATCACAGTTCAGAACAGCCACAGGGCACCAGGTGTGTCTTAGGCAGCTCCTACAATGGAAGGGGGATGAAAATCAGTGGGGGGAGAGCATGCAGTGGGAATGTGGCAGGAAAAGAAGGAAAAATCTGAGTGGCTGGTGAAAAGCAACAGGGAAAATCCCCAAGAATAAATGAGAAATCAGGACATCAGGGTAAACAGGGGGTGGGAGGTGTGAAGACAAGAGCAGGGGCGAGGATGCTGCCCCAAAGTGTCCCCTGCCTTCATTTTCAGTGTGACAAATGGCATCCCAGTGACAGCAGTGAGCCTGTGGGATGCATCCTGCTGCCTGGGAGCCTCTCACCGCCCCACAGCACCCATTTCAGCCATTTCACCCATTTCAGCCTGTGGGGCTCTGCAGGTGTCTGAGGGAAAGGGCTGCAGCTCCAGGGGAGCCCCCCATCCCTCAGCAGGTCCGAGTGCAGCTTTTCCTGGGATTTTCTCTGCTCTGTGTCCCGCTGTCACACCAGGCTGAGCTGCTGGTGCCACCCCGTGGGCACTGAGGACAAGCCAAAACACCACGGTGGCCCCTGGGGAAGGGGGCCACCCCTACTCCATGCTTTACATCACCTGGGCACCTTTATTCCCGATCCAAAATGATTATTTTGAGTGCCAGGTGTATATCCCAGCAGACAAACCTGCTCAGCTGTCCTAGTCTCACTGAGTTTTAATGTTCTTTAACTTTTTAGGGATCAGGAGGGATGTTCTTTCCCCTTGTCTTGCCTTTTAACAAGGTTATTAGGAGAACACAGTCCCACCTGGAGCCCCAGAGGAGATCTCAGCATTCCACAGGCCACGCTGGTGCCTGGCCAAGGCTATCACACTTCTCTGGGAGGTTCCACAGGGAGCTTCCAGTCTGCTACCACAGACCCCCTGATGGCCCTCAGCAGGAGGGACAATTATTTTAGGGCTATTCCTCAGCACAACCACAAATTTTTCTTCATTGCCCCGTGTTGTGTGAGACCTCTCTCCTGCAAGCCAACCCAGCATCCCAGGAGCATCCAGACAAATGAAATGTCCAAAGAAATGTGATGCCATGAGCAGTAAAAGAGAGAATCATGGAATAGTTAAGGTTGGAAAAGACTTTAAGATCATCAAGGATGGGTTCTTGGCTTTTGAGATCCTGATATTTCCTGCTGGCTTTGCCAACAATGGAGTTCCCTGAGGCTTGAAAAGGGCAAGACAAAGCACAAGGCTTCAACCTGCAGCTCCACCAGAACCTTCCCAGGAGCAGGAACATTCTGGACTGGCTGAAAACCCTGGACCCAGCAGCATGGGAATATTCTAAGGAATAACCACGTGTACCTGCAGGCTCTCTGAGTAAACCCCTTCTCAAGAGGAACAGAGGGAACATTCTGCAGGTGGAATAGGACTCACAACCACAGGAAAGCCAGGTGGCTCCTGTGTGAATGGTTTTCCAGGAAAGCAAGCTGGTTTCAAGGCCTACACCACCTGGACAGTCATTTTGGGAGCAGCAGCAGGGGTAAGGCAGAGGGCAGGAACCACAGCGTGCTCTTCACACAGCGAAAATGAAACAGTGCAGCTCCCCACAGTCCCAGCCCCAGGTGGGCAGCAGAGGCTCAGGGAGATGGGAATTGTCCCCACACTCACCATAGCAATGCCTGTCTTCTGGTGGTGCCCCACGCCTCCATCCACTGCCCTCACAATGAGGATGTACTCGGATTTGGCCTCCCGGTCCAGCAAAGATGTTGTTGTGATTTCTCCTGCAGCCACAGGAGGTGACAAGGTTAAAAAAGAAACACTTAAAACCGAGGTCAGGATAGTCCACAAATGGGGCCCTTTTTTGGCTCCAAACAGATGGATCTTGGCAGCTCCTGAGCTAAGAGGAATCTTCATATCCAAGCCTTTCCTTAGGCTGAGGAGCTGAGATTCCATGGAAGCCTCTGCTGAAGCTCTCAGGGTGACCGAGCAAGTGCTGGTGTCTGAAATTTGGTGAACCCCTTAAACTGTGGGACACCTAAGCAGGCTGATGGGGGAGAGGTGGGAAGGGTGGGGGTGAAAGAGGGAACTGAAAGGAAAAGGACAGAGCAGGTCCAGAGGCTCACCTGAGCGAGCATTGATCCGGAAATGCGAGGAGCCTTCCAGGGAGTAGATGATTGACTCCTGCCCGTATTCCCTGGACCTGTCCATGTCCGTGGCATTGAGAAACAGCACTGTGGCTCCTTGGGGGAGGCAGAAATGAGGGCTGGGGTGAGCCAGAACTGCCCTGTGCCCCCAGCCAAGGGGTCCCTTCTCCTGCATATATACAAAGTGCAAACCCCCAGCCCCACAGCTGTGAGACTTTACCTCCCCAAAAGGGATCCCCCACCCCATTCTGGCTGTGAAACACCCAGGGCCCTCCTGGGGGCCCAGAGAAGGAGCAGGGGTGTGGCTGGTACCTGCCATGATGTCCTCCATGATGGTTATCACGTAGGAGGGCTTGCTGAAGGTGGGGGGATTGTCATTTTCATCCTGGAGCAAAGACAAGGTCGAGAGGCTGGTTGGGAAAAGGGCAAAATGGTCAAGCAGCTGCAAAAATCTGGTATGGGGATGCTCCTGGGTGGCTGCATCTCAAGGTGTGACCAGTTTATGATGGCAGTGAGGGGAAAGTGGCCCTGGGGGGAGGCATGGGGGGGCTGAGCACAGGGACCCACAGTGGGAGCAGCTGAGGCTGGGGTGAGATGATTGCCAGCACCACAGCATCGTGCACAGACCTGATCCTCCCTCCCTGAGCACTACAGGGGTGGCTTCAGTGCTCTAGGTGATCCTGGCCACAAGGTCATGAGGCAAACTGGGCTGGCCAGGGGAGCTGCTGAGCTTTGGATGCCTCCCTTCCAGAGGAGGAATGTTGTGGGTGTTTGGGCAGAGGGCAGCCACAGCATTTTTGGGGATGGAGCTGGTTTGCATCCCGATGTGCTCCCTCCAAGCCTGTCTTTGCCAGTGACTACGGCCATCCTGGAGAAACCAGGCAGGAGCAGTTGCTTGCAACATCCCTCAAAACAGATTTTGGACTGGTTTAAAGCTCCCCCAGGGGGCTTTAAGTGCTGTTTAAACATTGTTAAGGGTCTGCCTTAAATGAAGCAAACCCAACTGCCTATGGAGGGAAGGACAGAGCTGCCAGCACATCAAAACACCTTTATGGACCTCTCCATTTCCCTGGGGCTGCTCTGGAGACGTTTCCTACCACTGATGGACCTGCAGGCTCAGCTGCTCCTGCTGCCACTGAGCTTGAAATTTGAAGCAATTTCACATGCCAACGATGCCCATCGTGCTGCAATTAAATTGCCAGCCCCTGCTTCAGTTTCTGTAAGCAGGTGGTCTTTAATCAGCCTTTAAATCACTCAGCTTTCCTGGTGCTACCTCTGAGGGTAATGAGGAACTTCTTGAGGGTGGTGTCTTCACCATCCCTCTTCCTCCTCCTCCTCCCTGGGATTGGTGGGTCTCATCCAGGGCAGACCCTGGAGGCTTGGGCAATGGGTTAAAGGCGATGGAGAGGCTGAGTGTGCATCCACATGCAGCTGGATAGGGCTGAGCTGGGCTCCAGCTGGGTGGACACGAGCCAGAGCAGATGCTGTGTCGTGTCATTAATGTTCCTGAGATCATCAGGCCACGCTCAGCAAGGCCACAGCCCGGCAGTGCTGGTCCCAAGGAGGCAGGGTTTGCTTCTGGCTGGCTCTCCATCTGGCCAGAGCTGGCCTGCACCTGCCTTCTCCTGGAGAAGGACATTTCCCACCTCAGCCACGGGAGCTCCAAATCTCCCCAAGGCACCTGCAGCGATGCCAGACAGAACCTGGCACTCCTCCACTCCCACAGAAAATATTATCCACCTAACCAGCTAAAACCAGCTTCCTGTGCTCTCCTGACCCTCAGCCTTCCTGCCTACAACTTCACCCTCAGACAGCCATTGTACCACAGATCTCCATTGTACCACAGAATCTTAGAATGGACTGGGTTGGGAGGGACATTAAAGCTCAGACACTATCCCAGGTAGCTCCAAACCCCATCCAACTTGGCCTTGGACACTTCCAGGGATGGGTCAGCCCCAGCTTCTTTGGGAAACCTGTGCCAGGGCCTCATTACCCTCACAGGGAACATCTTCCCAACACCCAACCCAAACCTCCGCTCTCCTCCAGTCTGAAGCGGATCCTACCGCTCCCCACCACCTCCAAGGAGGCTGAGGGTGGCAGACTATCATGCCAAGCACACAGCCCCTCTCCTGCAGGCACAGGCAGGCCTTGAGCCGCTGGCTCGTGGCTCTGAGCGGGGTGTTGGTGGCAGGGAGTGAGGCAGAAACTTATTAGCGGTGCTATTTCCTGGGATCCTGGCGCGGCGCGCACTATTAGTTCTGACTCGGCGACTCCCTCTACAAAAGCGTATTGTCCCCTAATGGGAAATCTACAAGGTGAGTTTGACTTCTTTATTAAAAACCAACAACCAAAGGATGGGAAAAAATTACCTCCCTCCACACTCACTCTGGTTCTGCCTTCTTGCAGCTCTTGTTCCTCAAGTGCTGTCACAAAACACTTCCCCCTCATTTTCTTCCCAGTTTTTGGCTTTTATTTCTTTTCTTTTTCCAGCTGAGAGAAATTCCCTTCGGTTGAGAGTGGGAAAAGTGACAGCTACTTCAACCCTGGCAGCGTACAGACCCAGCCTGGGGAGATGACCCGCTGGAGTGTGGTGTTGAAAAAGAGGTGTTTATGCTGTCGGAAGCACGGTGTGGGAAGGATGTATTTAACCACCACCAGCTCCCTGGGTGCTGCCTTGTTCCCCTTCTCCCCAGCACAGTGAGGGATCTGAAGGAGAGAGACACACTCATGGGACTTCATTCCCATCTTACATCTCACAATGATGATAAAGCATCATTGGCTTTATCTCCTTCACCTTCCCAGACTGACGCTGCCGCAGCTGCCAGACTGACACGTTATCAGCCAAGCTGTCTCCAGCACTGATCCCTCCCTGCAGACACCCTCAAACCACAACGTGCCTCAAAGTGACACGCTGATCTGATCCTCCCCAGGAACGCTGCGATGCTTTGAGTCTCCCAGCAGAAACCCCTCATCCAGAGGGATTCCCACACCTGCTCCTGCTCTGCTCCTCACCCTGTGGTTAGCTGTAGCGTGAGATAGGAATCCGCTCATACACATCCACAGGGTCTGGATAGTCTTGTTGGGTTATTGATGAATGAACAGCACTGCTGTGGAGCAGGGGAAGCATAGAGGAATGCCAGGCACTTACAAACACCTCGATGGTGACAGGGACGGTGCTGTTGAGCGGCGGGATGCCGGCGTCCTTGGCCATCACCGTCAGGTAGATCACCCCGTTGGCCACCTGCTCGTAGTCCAGGGGGTGGTTCACACTGATCACTGGAAGGAAGCACAGTGGGGAGGGGGTCAGGGGAGCACCTGCAGGGTGTGGGCACGCTCAGGGGTGCCCCTGGGCAGCACCTACCTCCGTACCCTTCCGACACCGTGATGTCGAAGTACTCGCGGAAGGCAGACGCCTGCACGATGCTGTAGGAGATCTGGTTGTTTGGAGGGGAGTCCTCATCAGATGCCTAGGGTGGGAGCAGAGGGAATGCATGGGCATGGGAGCTGTGCCAGGGAGAGCTGAGGGGGTGGGGGTGCAGGCTGGGCCCAAGGAGACTGGAAAAGTGATAGAGGGAGCTGTGCCCATCAGGGGATCTGTAAACCAGCCTCCTCTCGCCTGCTTCTGTCATGCAAGAAGGAAACTGTTGTAGGGACCTGCTTTGGAAGATGTTTTTTAAACCCATCACAGGCATTGATAAATTGACAGAGGGAGGTTTAGATCAGATATCAGCTAGAAATTCCCCCCTGTGAGGGTGGGGAGGCCTTGGCACAGGTTGCCCAGAGGAGCCGTGGCTTCCCCATCCCTGGAAATGTCCAAGGCCAGGCTGAACAGGGCTTGGAGCACCACGGTGTTGTGGAAGATGTTCCTGGCCATGGCAGAGGGTGGGAACTGTCTGAGCTTTAAGGACCCTGCAACTCAAACCATTCTGTGGTTCTAACCCAGTCCTGTCTCCCTGCTTCTGCACATCCCAAGCGGAGGAGCCACTGCATTCCCTCACCCGGAGCCGGACCACCTGGGCCACGGAGGGCTCGTTCTCACGCAGGGCCCCCAGGTAAGCCTCCTTCTGGAAGGTGGGGACGTTGTCGTTGACGTCGAGGACGTTGATCCTGGCGCGGCCCGTGGTCTCCTCCCCGCCGCCGTCGCGGGCGATGACGGTCAGCGTGTAGCGCTGCGTGGTCTCAAAGTCCAGCCGAGCCGTCAGCGTGATCACACCCGTGTCCTTGTCCAGGGAGAAACTGGGGGGGAGCAAAGGAAGGGGGAAAAGCCTCTCTGAGCACACACTGGAGAGGGAGAGGCAGCAGCCTGACTGTGTGAAGTTCACAGCTTTTTTTGGGTCCTGGGACACCTTCAGAGCTCCACACAACTGAGCAGTGAGAAACCCTCAGTGCTGCTCCACAGCAGAATGTGTGCAGAAGCCTCAGATCCCGGGCAGCCCATGTATGTTCCCCAGCTTTCCACCACAATTGCTGCTCCAGGACCAGCAACTCACTGCAAAACCATTTACTTATGTCAAGCAATGCTGGTCCCAACTTAGGAAGGCAATTAAACATGCTGAGCATCAGGCCCCTGCTGAACTCACACCTCTGGGAGACAGCACAGACAGGCAATTCACAGGGAGGACATAACCAGTGCCTTTAATCACCCCAAGGCTGCCCAGTGAGGTTACAAAAGGATTCTGAAGGATGAAATTCCTGCCAGGCAGTCACACTTACCGGTCAGGGTCATCGCTGAAGAAATAACTGACTTTCCCATATGTGCCCACATCATTGTCAGTCGCCTGGAAAAGATAAAATTTAATTAATGAACAAAGGTATTTATGGAAACATTGCATTGAACACACCACTGTAGACCTGGTGTGGTCCATTTATGGTCTCACAGGGAAAGGACTTCTCTCCCTGAGCCAAGCAGAAGAAAACCTTGGGTGATGAACTGTCCAAAACCTCCACTCCCTGTCCCCTGTGCTGTCAGTGGGAAGGAGGGAGGGATTGGGGGAAGAAAAAGTGTTTTTTTAAGGACTTATTTTATTTCTCATCTTCCTCCTCTGATTTTGTTAGTAATAAACTCACTTTGTACCTGCCCTTGGAGTGTTTTCTCCCTGTTCTTATCTCATGAACCCTTTGTTATTTTGTTTTTCTCTGCTCTGCCCAGCTGTGGCAGGGGAGGGTGAGCGAGCAGCTTTCGTGGGTGCCTGGTGTTTGGGAAGGTCAAACCACGACAAGAGCAGAGCAATAAAAACCTATCACACTTCAGGTTTAAAAACTGATCTGGAAAAGCAAAGAATAGTGATTTTGGCCTTGCTTTCCACAAGGACAGCCCTTCTGGGGGTGCAATCTGCTGCATTCCCACGGATGGAGAGGCTCGGGATGCTGCGGGATTCGCCTGCTCCACAGCAGCTGCCGGAGCTGGAGCAGGCTGGTCACGGCTAAATGACCAGCACCTTCTGGGGAAGGTGCTCACAACTCACTGTGTCAGCTCTGGATGAGCACAGCAAGATTTATTTATGTTTTAAAGTCTTTGCTCTAATGAATATATAAAATATGCATGAGCGGCAGCAGGAAAAAGGAGCAAAAAATTTTATTTTTAGGTGAGGAAGGCGGAATGCAATCCCCAAAAAATCCTTTTTCTCCCCCAGTATATTTTCTAAATTGAGCCCTGTCTGGATTACTTAGAGACCAACAGGTCTGTGAAGAAGCAGGGTCAAAGACACATTTTATGTCCAGATACCAGGAAAAGGCTGTATTTTAGGAGTGGCATGGAACACAGCCTGTTCCTGAAACCTTCCTGATTTATCCATGGCCTTGATTACACTTGACAGCAGAGTAGGAGCTAGAGCACAGCTTTACCCCCATGTGCTGCTGCCCTGCCTCATCCTGGGGTGACAGAGAGCAAAAGGCACAAAAATCACACAGGATTTTCAAGTTTTTCTCCCCAGACATTTTCCTGCTGCTTGATGCCAGCCAAAGGGTGCTCTGGTGGATCCAGCCTTCCAGACCTACTGATTTTGCTGATTTTCCTCTCCACTGCTACAATGTGATTTCCTTTCTGTGGGCATTGGAATTTGTGTTTGGTAAAATGCAAGAAAACTGTGGAAATCTGCCTGGAGAGATGCCCAGAGTGAGCAGCACCCAGCATCCTTCAGCCAACTCATTCTGGGGTTAATCCCCCACCCTAACACCTGCCCCAGCCCCTTTTTTGGGTCCTCTCTCCCAAAATCCTTGAAGGCTTTGAGCACCCTCAGCACTGCCAGCGCTCAGCCTCCAGCCAGGATTTTTCCCATCCGTTACTTGTGATCCCACAACTGCTATGAATCCCTCGGTTCCATTAATTCCTAAGTGTCTGGTGTGAGAGCAGAGCCCAGAAAAAGCATTTTCCATGCACCTGGATGGGCTGGTGATAAGATAATGATTTACAGGGGGTCTGACAGTACCAGAAAGCACGGGCAAAACGAATTCCCTTCATTTGGCCCCATACAATTGCACTCCTAAGTGCTTATTGCTGTGACAGACAACACTGGGAAAGTGTAATTTTCTTCTGACTAGGGGAAAAAAAAAAAGATAGGGAAGGAGGAAGGTTAAAAGAAGGTTATCCAGGAGGGAATGGGAGCCCTGGGGAGATGGGAGCCAGGAAGGTGGCTGGGCCACAAGCTGTGATGACATCAAAAATGCCAGCGAGGCAAAAAGCCCTTCTCCCGAGGAGCCAGGAGGATGGGCAGCCTGACTCTGCCCCATCCACCACCTCCCCAGCCAGGGCTAATTAATGTCCCTAATTTACAGCAGGGAGGTGGAAGGTGAGGCTGGCTGGATGGCTTTCCTGGCAACTGAACATCATGGAGATAATGCTGGGCAATGCAGCAGGTTAGTTGAGCGTGACAGGGAACATGCTAAAAAAAAAGCCAAACCACGCACGCTCAGCATATTTAATTTGGGATCTTCACCTGTTTCTGCATTGCCAAGCTTTTATTCCCCTCTAAGGGTAAAAAGCATGCTCAGCTGCTCCAGCCCCTGGGGAGGCAACACACACTCCCTTTGCAGAGTGATGCCAAGGGCTCTGAGAGAGCCTGCACAACACCCCAAATCCCACCGAGCTGTCAGCAATCCCAGCTGTTTTCCTGTGGCTTTTCCTAACCACTGACTTGTTTCTCCCCCCAGCATGCAAGCATCCATTCCCAGAGCCCGGGGAGGAAAGGCATCTGGCTGGAAGTTTCTCGGGGTTCCACCTGGAGAAGCAATCAAATGGCTTTTTACGGCTCTCCTCTCCTGCCCGGAATATTAAAGCGGGATTTGCCCACTGGAGCCTGCAAAAGGGCAGGATGAAAATGCTGGTCCACATCTGTACTTTTATGAGCTGTCACCAGTGCAGATTTCTAAAAAAAACCCCACATTTGTGCAGCTAAACTCTGGGAGAGTGGCAAGAAGAGGAATCCTGGATAGCCCAAAGGATTAATTCACTGAGCTGCAGCACACGAATCACACAAAAATACCAAAAATGCGCCTGTCTCTCTGTCCATCTGCATCCCCCAAGCACAAATATTTGGGATGTCTCCTTTTGTCCCACCGAGGGCCGTCACATCCACCCTTCCCCGAGCTGGAGACAAAAGCGAGGAGCTGGCTCTGCTGGTTCTGCTCTCGTGGGCAAATCTGCAGGAAAGGGCATGTCGTCCAATTTGTTCGGGGAAACAATAGCAATGTTTGACATGTCATCAGGATTGATGGAGCAGAAATTTACATGGGAGAATTCAGCTTTAAACAGCTCCATGGAGCTTCACCCGGTAATGGTTTAGACATTCATCATCCGCCAGACCCACTCAATGACTCCTTAAACTGCCGGAGATTAACTCTGCTCGCAGCAGCTTCAGGAGCAGGGTTTGAGGAACCAAGAGCCCTTCCAGGAGGCTCAGATCCCCCATGGAGCCCCTGGGACACGGCAGTCCTTCCCCCAAAGCTGTCAGACAGGGATGAGCAGCTGGAAGCTGGATGCAGGGGTGAGCAGAGAGCTTTGGGATGATGGTCAGAGCTGAAGAGCCAAACCCTTCCCACCTTTCCTCAGCACGCTGCTGCCCGAGCAGGTCCCAGCTCTGTTTGTTCTCCCTCGCCCTCTTTGTTTTCCCTCCCTCGCATGCACATAGCAGGAAATAAAAATTGATGGGGAACAAATTGCTCTGGCCAGGAGCTCTCTGCTTAAAAGAGTTGTGGCAGGAAAGCAATTACAGGACGTCAAAAAGCTGTCAGGGTGCTGGAGTGACCGGGCAGAGCCTCGTCCCTGATCCAGCAAGATGCCTGTGGCTTGGGAAAGCAAATAGAAAGAGGATTCCCATCTGCTTCCTAGCTTTTTTTGGTTGTTGTTGTTTTCTAGGGAAGTGAGGCAGATGTGGTTGCTGCTTGGGGCTGACAGGGCTGCCACGGGCTGCTCGGACTGTGGTACAGGAATTCTAGGGTGGGGAGCCATGCCCTGGCATCCTTACTGATTTTTGAAACCCAAAATGTATAAAGTAGGCAGCCATCCAAACATCCCTTCCTCTAGACAACCTCAGGTCCCAGGGGAGCAGGGGATTTGACTTGTGATTTGGAGGAGACAAATGTGAAAGGCTTCCATGGGATGCAATCACTGGGCTGCACAAGCCGAATGGAAAACCAACAGAAAACCTACTTAAAGTTGTTATGGAATGACTTGAGTTGGAAAAACAGCTCTTTTGTCAGCACTGCCTGGCCCGGCCGTGCTCTCTCCCAGGATTTTAAAGAGAAGCTGCCTGGTGGGAGGTGGCAATCAGGCTGCTGGCTGGCCGGCCCAGTGGCTCCAGTGATTAGCTGGGAAGGAGGGAGTGGGGAATCAAGGCAATGCTGCTGCCAGCGCTCCCCCAGCAGCTCCAAACCCTGCCCGGAGCCAGGCAGCTCAATCGGCGCTAATGACCCCAGAGGGCTGCGCTGAACCGGGCCAGGGGGGAAAAAATAGTCAATCAACCCCCCTGGGAATGGCAGAGCTTTTCCACACCTCTTCTGCCAGCCACCAGGGAAAACAAGAGCCTTCCTGATTGTGTTTTATAACAGCAGCCCCTGCAACATCAGCTCCACACAGGCAAGGTTAACACTTGCCTGGGCAGCCGTGATTTAGTGGGCAGTGATTTACCGTGGCCAGGCTGCTGGAATGGCTGGGCTTTAAAACACCAGAAGATGGCCCAAAAGTGAGGCTTTTCCAGCGTGGCTTTTCACTGGTGGCACCCAAGACCATTTCAATGCCCACTGGTTTTACTGGAGCTGGGTGCAAGTCCCCTGCCAATGAACCATATTGAATTCATATTCTGTTGTCCACCTAAATGGCAAGTGGCACATCTCAGCGATTAAACAACCCCACAGCTGCCTGCCTTGACATCTCAATCACCTCGCTGTTGGGTCTCTAATGAATTTTACAGCCCAGCAAAATGGAAGAAATTAAGGTCAACGTCTGGTGGAAGGAATATAAATTCTCAACAATCACTAATGTGCTTGCAAGAGCGCTGGGAAGCTGATCACGCCACCCACCATCTGCAACTGCACCTCACCCAGGTGAGAGGGGACAGCAGGCAGAGAGAGGGTAAAAACAAAGGAGGAGGGATGGGCTGAGCAGGTCCTTGCCACATGAACACCTTGCGTGCCAGCCTGGAGAAAGGGAATGGCCAAACCCAACTGATTTGCACATTTTGTGATTTGTTCAGGTAAATCACCCTTCTCTTCACACACCAACCCCAGCGTGTCAGCAGCACCAGGGGCAGCTCAGGGTCATCTCTCCAGGGCTGGCATTGTCCCTGTCACAGCACCACCCAGCCAACAGCACCCCCTGGGTGCTGATTCCCTTCTGCTGGAGGAAACACAGGCTTGGATGCTTTGGGAGAGACATGGGGGCTGAGGGCAGCTTTGAAAACAGATTAAAATCCCAGGAGTGTTGGCTCTGTAGGAACTTTGTGGGTGTAAAAGCATGAGGAGGATGTATCAAGGTGAAGACAGTGATGGCCCTAAAGGGACTGCTGAGAAGGAGGTGTGAGGCCAGGGTGTTCACATGGCAAAGAGCAACACCTTGGGAAAAATCCTCCCTTGAACTCCCAGCCACATCCCAAATCACCAGGCAAAGCCAGCAGCACAGGAAAACCACCCAACCCCATCTCCTACTGGCAACAGTGGGAGGCATGGGGGGAATTCTGCTGCCTGGCTTGTGCTTTGCAGAATGCAGCTTGGACAGGAGCAGGGCTGCATTTGCTCCCTGATTTTCTTTCCCCTCTCATGGGCTGAATTGTTGGGTTTTTTTTCGTTTTTTTTTTTTGGTTTGGGGTTTTTTTTTATTTTTATTTTTGTTTTTTTTTTTTTGGGGGGGGTTGTTGGTTTTTGGTTTTTTTTGTTGGGTTTTTTTGTTTGTTTGGACACGAGGAAGAGGCCAGGCTGTGATTTTGCTCTTTTCCCACCTCTGTGCTCTCGCTGTGCATTTTTCCTGACAGCTCCATCAGGACAGGGAGAGGCTGCACAAGCTGCAGTTAGTCTCTCTCTCTTTTTCTCCCCTCAGAGCTCGGGCTGTCATGATTCCTATTCCACCCCATTTCAGTCTCAGGGATTGATATTTAGATTAAAGAGATAAACACAGCCAAAGAGCACTGGGCCCTGACAGAAAGACAGGGACTTCAGATCTGTCAATCACGCCTGGTAACTCCCTCCTCCCCTTCCCTTTATTTACAGAGCTGGCTTGATAAGAATATTTAACGGGAACAAGGAGTGCAAGCATATTTTTATACTTGTAAAAACCCAAGGAGCACGCAGGAAGAAGCCAAGCCATTCATGTTTAACTTTCCAGGCAATTTGGAATCATCTGCTTTGATTATTTAACTCTTTACTGTTTCATGTGTTTGCAGTTTTCCTCTCCTCGTGCAGATAAAGGATTCAATTTTCTTTTAAGCAGCAGGGAAATTGGAGAGATTTTTGTTCTGTCTAAGCACAGCTGGAGATGGAGCACTGGGGAGGGGGATTGAGAACAACAAGATCAATTAAGATGCTGACAGGGAGGGAGAGCTGTGAGGGCCACGGGAGGGGAGAAGGGCTGGAAGAAGGGACAAAGCCCAGGCTTGGAGGACATCAGAAATGTCTAGCTGAGAGTTCTCCAGCCTCCCCCAGCTGCTGCTGAGCCATGCTTTCATATTCCCACCAGTGCCCTCCTGCTTTCTCAGATCCCCTCTGCATGTCTGATGCCTCAGATGCTCTCTGCAGCTCCCAGCTTGCCCCAGACACTTGTCTGGCAGTCCCAAGTCACCACCACCCTGTCCATTCCTCCTCTGCAGCAAGGACTTTCCAAGGCATTTTCCACTCTCATAGAGCAGAGGGAAAGGAGGAGGCTGGCCTGGGAGTCCTCCCACTGTTTCCCCATCCTGTACTTCCACAGCCCATGCAGGAAGGTAGAGGATGGAAGGGACAGGGGATGGTTTATCCCACACTGATTCCCCATGGATCCCTAAATTTTTTTTTATCCATCCATTGATTTGCAAGGTGTTTCCCCACCTCACTCCCTGCCTTCAACTGCTGTGTCCTTATTCCTAAAATCAGGAGTGTAGATTTTATTGAGGCTGGTCCACAAGTCACCATCACCATGAGAGGGAAACACAGCTCAGGGTGAGCCCCTCACCCACCAGCACCCCAGAGCTGCAGCCTCCACTGCCTTTGATCCACAACTGCTTCTGCACCCCTGCATCCATTTGTTCTCCAAGAAAAAGGGGAAAGAAAAGCTTTGGAGATCACCAAGAAACAACTCCACAGATTTTGGGAGACAGCAAGTGGCCGAAGGGATGGCGGGAGGAAGGGTGGGGTGAGTCCTGAAAGGAACCAGAAGAACTCCCAAAGGTCTGCAAAGCCTCATTCCACCCATATCAGGACTTGGAGTGGGACAAACCCAGAGGGATGCAACTCTCTGAACACCCCAGAGTTGCTCTGGGATGGGATGTGGGATCCCACAGACCATGGCACCGTCCCTGCCAAACTCAAAGGCTGATGGCTGATTGGGAAAGTGATTTGCATCCTAAGGAGCTGTTTATTGATGTCTGCAACTCTCCTTGCCAGGGTGGGAAAAGTACATTATTGCTTTCTTGTTGACTGGTGTTCACAGCTGGCTGGAAAGAAGGGGAGAGAAAATCAGGCTGGGATTGATTTTCCCATCCCCGACACAGGGCCAGAGAGAGATCGAAGCAGCAGAAGAAAACTGACAGCTGGGTGGTAAAGGAGAGGAACTCTGCCAACCAAATTAAAGGTTGATTTAATGAGGAGAGTAATGGAAGTTAATTAGCACATTTACTTCATTAGGTCCTTACTAACAAGGTTTCTCCCGAGGAAGTGCAGTGGCAGGGAGGGGGGAGATGAAATCCAGGTGAATGGAGAGATGTGCTGGGGATGATGTTCAGGGAGGGGACAGCCCATGGAGGGCTCAGGAAAACACAGGGAGACCATCTCTTCACCTCTGTCAAACAATCTGAAAGTTTTAATCCAGGTTTCATTAAAAACCACGGAAAGTAGTGGGGTTTTTTTTACACAAAAAACTGCCTTAGAGATTCAGGTTATCAAGCCCTGAGGGAACACAGTGCTTATTTTACCTGCCTTGCCACATATCACAAGATACAGAGATTCATTCCTGTGCTGAAATCGATGCCTGCTGGTTGAATTGGGCACCACAGTTTATGATCTGAGGTCTGCTGGAGATGCTCACAATGTTTCTGAGAGTCTCCAAAAGACACCTCTGGAAAGCCTACCAGCAACTTGCCCAAAAGTATTTTGTGTGTATGTTTATTTAAATCTCTGAAATGTCTCCACATCAATTTCAGACTTCTTGAGGGTGGTTGTGGTCAGGAGAAACCCATCCTCACTCCAGACCAGGGGTGTTTCAGGACAAGGACACC
This sequence comes from Toxostoma redivivum, assembly GCA_013397375.1. Taxonomy (NCBI): domain Eukaryota; kingdom Metazoa; phylum Chordata; class Aves; order Passeriformes; family Mimidae; genus Toxostoma; species Toxostoma redivivum. The sequence continues at coordinate 150,629 of VXBI01006154.1, forward strand.
AAGAGCATATAACCTCACAGGGATTTGGGAGGAGGATATCCCACAGAGAAGGAATCATTCACTCAGCAAGAATTTGGGACAAACCATCCCAGAGAGATGCTGGTGTGGTTTCCAAAGCATGGCTCATCCATCTGGAGTCAGGAAGAGCTGGTAGAGAGGATCAGGAGCAGCAGGGGCTAATGCCTGCTGGGGGATGCTTGTGTGGGGCTTGAAGGAAGGCAAGTGGGCAGTTCATTCCCTGAATTCCCTCTATCCCAGCCATTTTATAGGGTGGGGGCTGGCAGCAAGCCCACAGCCTGCTGCTGCTTGCCAGCTGCTGGAGCCCACAGCCAGCGATCCCAGCCTGTGCAGCCAAGCCAGACCGGGGCAAATAAAGCAGAGAGGAGGGATCACGGAGCTAGGATTACTTTCCACACTTCCCTGGAGAACCATTTTTCTCCAGACACTTCAAGGCAAATCAAATGCATTGTTGTGTTAAAAACAAGTTACTCTTGGCTTGTTCGGGCTTTAATGATTTTGGTTATCGGAGCTTTTCAGGAGGACTTTGCTGTGCAGATCTGTAGAGTACCAGGAGCTTAAGGAGATCTCAATTCCCACCTCCTGCTGGGTCGTTTTCAGCCCCTTCCCCATCCTCCAGGTCCAGCAAATACATCAGCAGCTGGAGCACAGCTTTTGGAGGCCCCTGGCAAAGCAGCAGTGTCCAAAGGCAGGTTTGGAGGGGCAGGGTGACAAACACAGCTTGTACCTTCCCAGGGACAGGAGGGGATGCTGGGCTGAACTGCCCCCTCCTCTCCCTGCTGGGGGGAGCTCACTGGAAGCTGGGCTGGGTCTTGGAGACTGTTGGATCCCAGAAGCCTGAGATTTTTGGGCTTTCTGTGCTTTCTGGCACTGACCCCCAGGAGAACACTGCTTTTGACTTGAGGCCTTGGAGAAGGCTTCCAAGTTTGAGTGATAGAGTTAGAGTCACTGAAGTGTAGTTAAATAGAAGATTTCACATGGTGAAGGGTTTTAAATTTCAGGTTTTAGAATATATTAATAGGGATGGGACAAGATGGAGGTTCTTGGGTGTTGTCTCTTTCTGCCTTCTTCCTACTTCTTAGTTTTAGGTAATAGTTTTTGGTTGGATAGTTAGTGCTGCACTGGAGGTCACAGATGTTTGGTTATTGGGTCAAAAGGGTAAATAATAAAGGTGTTAGCTCTTTATTGGACTGTTTATCTTTAAAAGGCCTTGTAACTAGCTAGATTCAGCTCCATTTTGCTTTTAGCTGGTAGCTAGAAGTGCTACAGAACTCTGTACTTTAGATAAGATTTAATAAACAATGGAGCCCAAACACGAGAAAATTAATCTCCTTTGTGTATTTTTTAATCCTGACTCTGAGTAAAGACAGAAGAAAATTAATACAAGCCATTAATTAGGTGGTGCAGCTAACCCACTACAGGTGACCTCAGAAGCAAGGCCACATTTATGTAGCTTTTTCCATCCCAAAAAACTTTCCAGCTGGAAGCTCCCTCCTGCTCTCCCCCTAGCCAGGTAGCAGAAGAGTTCCTTGGGGGAGCCCCACCAGAAGGAGCCCAGGGGATTGCTCCAAACCCTCCACACCTGGGAAAGGAAGGAGCAGAGAGCTGGGCAGCTATGTCTGATACCAGACCAGCATCAATCCCCTTCACAGCCATTGGGCACAGAGCCCTGAGACTTCCCTTTGCTCTCCTATCCCAGCTGAGGTGCTAAAGGAGTGAAGCAGTGGCACTACTCTGGCAGTGAGGCAGCCTGGAGCAGGATGGAGAGCATCAGGCTTCTCCTACCTCTGGACAGGACCTAAGGATTAGCAGAAGGTGTCCCTGCCCACAGCAGTGGAGCTGGAATTAGATGACCTTTAAGGTCCCTGCAGCATTCCATGGCTCTGATCATGGCTCCAGCTGGACACAGCCATTCACCCCCCCAGCATGGTCCTTCTATCCCAGAGCCCCACATCCTCTGTCCTGAGCCAGAGCAGGCACCACACCTTCCCACACCTCTCCAGGGCCCATCCTTCCAGCCTGCTCCTGTTGGGAAAGCCACTGGCCACCAGGCAGGCAGGAGCTGTTGGGGGTGCCAGAGCCCCCGTTAATTTGGGGTGCAGTGTCTGCTCTCACTGCCTCGTTCCTGGAAGGCATGAAGTTATACTGGCTGCCTGCTTGCTCAAGAAGTGTGAAATTCTTTCTCTGACCTTTTCTGTTATGTTATTAAAAGCTTCATGGCCAGTTGTTTCAGAAAAAAAAAATATAGTATTTCAATATCTGCTGGTAGCTGGGGCAGAACTGGCCCATCTCTTCAGGATGAGCTCTGCTCACCTCTCTGCTTTGCTTCCTGCTTCACAGAGGGTGTTTGCTGCTGTGTGGGACTTCAAGCCTTTCCAGCCTGCCTTTTCCTGGCACAGCAGAGTCTGGGGCAGGGAAAAAAAATGAAGATTGCATCGAGAGAGGCCTCTAAGAGCTCTGGACAGGCTGCTTGTCCTTCAGTTGTCCTAGAGGTGCAATGGACACGTAGCTCCAAACAGCCACGATTTATGTGACCTGGAAGCTTTGGCTGGAGTTAGGAGCCCTTCACACTGGTCTCTGCAAAAGCAGGAATCTCTGGCCTAAGGGGCTCATCACATGTGTAAACAGTCATGGAATCATCAAGGCTGGAAATGGCCTCTGAGATCATCCAGTCCAATCATGAACTGCCAAGCTCACCATGCACTCACCACTCGTATTTATGTGTTTTTTGAACACTTCCAAGGATGGTGAGCCCACCACTTGCCTGGGCAGTTTGTTCCAATGAAGAAACTTTTCCTAATATCCAATGTAAACCTCCCCTGGCACAACTTAGGGCTGTTTCCTCTTGCTGGGAAGAGAGCCTGATCCCCCCTGGCTGTCCTCTCCTGTCAGGGAGTTGTGCAGAGCCACGAGGTCCCTCCTGAACCTCCTTTTCTCCAGGCTGAGCCCCTTTCCCAGCTTCCTCAGCTTGTCCTCATGCTCCAAGAGCATGGAGGCAGGAGAGGAAGCTGCCTTTGGGCACACTGTGGGCTCCCTGTACAGGGCAGGAGCTGTTCCCATGGAGCCTGGACTCTCCAGATGTTCTTGTGCAAGCAAATGACCACTTGAGTCTAAATAATAAATGCCTTTCAGGGACAGAATTGAACAGATGGATGGATGGACAGGGAGATGGAGGGAATGCTAAGCAGAGAGCAAACAGTAATCTTAAAGGGTGGACAAGGTTGTGCTGTGCCAGAGAAGCAGCTGAGGTTTAACCAGGAATCCATGGATCCGAGCCCACTCATCCCTGGGCAAAGAGGCAGGGAGGAGACAGCAGGCAGCAGATCTGCCTGCCTGCACTTGGGGTTGTTTTACAGTTGATTTATACTTGTAACAGGCAATGTTTCTCTGCTGTCACTGACATTAGCAGCTGAAATGCTGCAGAAACAAATGGCCATTTGTCACCGAAAATGAAGTCTACTTGCTCCTTCCTTTTGCTTTTCCCTTTCAGCTGGCCACGCTGAGGGCAGCCTGGAGAGGGTGGCATGGAGGAGAGCCTTTCCCCTCGCCTACACACAGCCCATCAGCCACAGCCAAGGTGGGATAGCTGGATGCACTCACTGGAAGATGGGCAAACAGCCCTGGGGGCTTTTGGGCTGCCGGGAGCTACTGGTCCTCCTTCCCCAGAAAGATGGGCTGGGCAGAAGACCAGTGACCTCCCCTTGCCTCAGCTCCTGTGGTTTTATCTGCTCATCTCCCTGCCAGGAAGGTGCTGCAGGCACTGCTCTGTCCTGCCAGCTGTGCCTGGCCATCTCCAGCAGCAGCTGGCACAAAGCCTCCTGCCACCCTTCAGCAACCACTCACCCAGCCCACACACTCCCCTGTTCATCCCTGTTCAATTTCCTTGACACCACTTGATTTATCCCCAGCACCCTGATCCCCACTGTCTCTCCAAACCTGCACTTATTTGCACAAAGGAGCACAGAAAGAGGGGAGCCAACAAAAGTCCCCTTTCGTGGGGATGTCATCCAGCAGCCACCAAAGAAGTGGGCATGCCATGTGGCTTTCTCCAAAACTCCATCTCTACGTGTGAATATCCAGGAATATTCTTGAGCAAGTGGAAAAGAAGGAAGAAAAGGAGAGGAGGAAATTATTAGCAAGGAAAGCAGGCTTTTGTTTTGTCTGCAGCATGTGGGACAGGTGGAGAGACATGGCACAGACAGGCAGCGACCAGAGGGCTGCAGCTCAAAGGCAAGGGGCCACTGCAGGAGGAGCTGGTACTTTATGAGGGCTGTTAAAAGTTTGGGATCAGCTGGGAGGACAATTTGGATTTCAGTGCTAATTGCATCCATTCTGATTTATCATAGAAGATTCAACTCCTGGCATTTAGTGTTCGCTCTGAAATGCTGGCATAGCTGGAAGTTGGGGGAAGAGGAGACGCAGTAACAATCTCATTGTTTAGTGTCTGACGGCCTGACTAGCTAAACATCTGCTTGAAATATTAATAACTGTCAGATGGGAACAGCTCGGGGGCTCTATACAGTTTCACACCATCTGTTTGTAAAGTAAACACACTTACACACAGGCACATACACACAACTCTTTTGGCTGGGCTTTTATCCTCTGAGTGGGCATTCCTGCACAGGGGCTGTGCTTTGGGAGAGCAGGGGGACAAGGAGGGGCAGAAGGGCAGCTGGAGCAAATTCATTGGAGAGGGAGCCAAGCAAACCCATTCTGGACTCATGGCAGTGGCAGTAACACACCCAAAGTGCAGCAGGGGGTTTGGTGCTCCCTGCTGAGATATTCCCCATCCCAGGGGAGCTTTGATACCTTTCCCAATGGCATTTCAGCACAGGGTTTTGTTGTGGTTCTTGCTGTGCCCCACACTGGCACTGACATCGCTGTCATGCACCAGTAAATGTGGCTTCTCCATGAGGATTCCAACTAACCCACAGGAGAGGGAATGGAAATGCCCTCTGCTATCACCACCACCTCTGCCAGCCTGCTCTGCTAAACAGAGCCACTCCTCTCCTTTTCTATCCTTCACCCTTTTAATGGTGAAGGTTTCCTTGAGGAAGATGATGCTTCCAAAGAGGGCAGTGAGAAAAACCACACCAGGGGCACCGTGACCGCTTGGATTGGCAGATGAAATGCAGTGCAGGACTCTCTTTGAATTCCAGGAAACATACACACATCTTCCAGAGAACAGGAAAGGTCACCACATCTGCTCCATCAGGAGTCTACAGCCCACCACCAGCATCTCCAGATGCTCCCTTCCCAGGCTCGCCCTGGGTGAGGGACACCCCAGAGCCACCACAAAGGTGCAAAGGTGTGAACACTCACTTAAGAGAGCTAGCCTGGAAAATCTTCCAGGCTGGAGCTTCTTGGCTCCATTCCCAGGCTGATAAACTGGTCCAGCTGAAGGCCAGGGAAAATTTCTCCCAGGATGATAAAGTTGGTCAAAATAGAGCGGAATTAACAACAAAGATAGAACACCTGTCTTGGTGTGTGACCAGGCCTGGGAAAGAAGTGTCTTCTCTCTGCACCAATCATCTTTATTCTGCCCTTGGAGCTGTGAATCGTGTGTTTAAATAAAACAGTGAGTTTCTGAATAATCTCCTTCTTATCCTGAGGGATGACCGTGTACCTGTGTCTTTTCTCCGCCACATCTGAAGGGTCAATACCCTACCCTAGCAGCCACGCAGAGGGAGCTGGGATGCTCCTACTCACGTGGACCTGGAGGACAGTGGTGCCCACGGTGGTGTTCTCCAGGAGGCTGACGTTGTAGAGCCCCTTGCTGAACACGGGCCGGTTGTCGTTCTCGTTGATCAGGCTGATCTTCACCCGCGCGAAGCCCACGTGGTCCGGGACGCTCTCGTTGGCGAAGAGCTGGGAACAACCACGGGGCAAGGTTGGAATGCTGGGAAGCTTGGGAGAGTTACCTCTCCTTCTTTAGTGGAGTAAACAGGGCTCTCCTCACCAGCTGAGCCAGCTGAAGGCAAACCACTGACAGAGCTGGAGCAGGAGGATGGGGAGGGTTTTGGCACCTGATAGGTGCTCTTAAAACAAAGTTTTATGCTCTATAAAGCTTTTATGGCCCTGCTCTGCTTAAGCTCTTGCAGCTGAGCCTTTGGATGTTGGAAAGAGAAAGCGCAGAGCAAATCTCTTCCCTGCCTCCTTCTTTATTGTAATTTCTGGTTTTTTGGCTGCTTTGTAGTGCTCCACTGCTTCATAGTGGGGAATGTAACAGAATGGCTTGGGTTGGGAGGAACCTTTAAAGGCCACCTAGTCCAACCTCTGCCATAGGCAGGAATATTTTCCACTAGACCAGGTTGCTCAGAGCCCCATCCAACTTGACCCTGGATTTCCACCTCTCTGGGTATCCTGTTCCAGTGTTCCACCATCCCCATGGAAAAAACTCTTCCTTACATCTAACTTAAATCAACAACCAGAAGCCATCTCTCCTTGTCCTATTGCAACAGGTCCTGCTGAAAAACTTGTTCCATCTCTCTCTTCAAGTACTGGGCAAGAGAGAGGAAAATGTTTAATGGTCTCTCTGAGGTCAGGCTGAAAACTGTGTCTGTCCCACAGAGGCCAGGGGTGCAGCCTTACCGAGAACTCGTAGCGAGGGATGGTCTCGAAGTCCAGCGGCACGGCCACGCGGACACGGATGTCCGCCTTCCCCTGGATGGAGGTTGGTGAGATGATGAAGTGGTTGGAGTTGTTGCCCACCAGGTAAACCTCAAAAACGCTGTTGGGACCCTGGGAAAGGAAAGAGCAAGGTCTTTGTTTTATTTACAAAATCCACGTGCACGTGAGAGGAGCGGGAATGCATCCCTGGGATGACCAAAGGGAAAATCCCTTTGCTGGTTGAAGGTTCACACACCACACAGGGTGGGATTTCCCTGCCTCGGGCTGGGGGCACAGCGTGGGTGCCTCTCCCATGCAGAAGGCTTTTCCCAGTAAGGCAGCTCCAACTGGGAACTGGAAAATCTCCTCCTCTCCTAAGACCTGGCCAGCCAAGCAGCAAGGCCTCCAACATCCCGATGCTTTCAGATCCTTGCTCTGAGCACTGCCCAGCAGAGCACATGAAAAGCAAGCTCAGGAGCTGCCAGAGGTGAATTTCCAATTTTCCCTGAATGACCTCCCTCCTATCAGGAAAAGTGGCCAATTAAATGCACGAAGGGGCACTAATAGTGAAAGCTGCCTAAGTGTGACCGCCGAGAGCGGGTGACACCAGCAGAGTCTGTGCCTTGCCTTTCTCCTTGCACCCCTCCGTGCAATCCATGGAGCTGAGGGCACGCTGGGCATCTCCCAGTGGAGCCCCACAGCAGGAGCAAGCCCTGAGGACACCCACAGAGCCACACAAGGGCACCCAGTGCCTCAGGGGCCCAGCAGTGGGCAGTGGGAGCATCTCAGGGTAGAAATTTTGTGTTGATTCCACGAGCTGCTTCAGTGCCAAACGAGGAAGGGAGGGATGCTCCTGACACCCCAGACACACCCCTGGGAGGGAGGTAGCAGAGGATACAGAAAATGGAAGCCTTACTTCCCAAGCTACTTTGTCCCCTATCCTCAGGATGTGGATTTACAACAAATGACCATTTCCCACCAGTGACAAAAAGCTGCTTCATTGAGGAATTTCTGCCCAAGCCCTCAGGATCTCTCCCAGGGCCTGCACCCTCCTTGCACTACACGAAAGCACCTTTTGTGGCAGCGAGATGCGAGGGATTTTCTTGGAAGCCAGAGAAGGGTGAGTTTGTTGGAGGCACGAGATAAAAGTTGAAACATCAAAAGAAATCCAACTATTTGCAGGAAGAGAGCCGAGTGGATTAATTCCCTTCTATTTGGGGAAGGAGATCAGCTCCAGATACCCACAATCCCTAATTATCAGCCCCTTGAGTGCCTCAGTCTGCCCACGTGAGGTCTGGAGAAGGGGGATACAGCTGCCTCTGGGGAGGGCTGCTGTGAGTTGCCAGTTATATATTTATTCAGCTATTTATTTTTTTTGCCTCTGCCCCCATGCTGCTTTCCTTGCTCCTGGTTTCCGGAGCTAGCGAGCCCCCTGCGGATGCCTGAAAGCAAATCTGAATATTCAAATTGTTATCAGCTGCCCAGCAGAAGGGCCTGGCTAAGCCCAGCTCACAGCAAGGACCCTCCACTCCAGAGGAAGCCACAGGGAGCTGCTTACATTTCCCTCACCCCTTCCTACCTGCTCCTGCCACCCAGAGCAAACAACGGATTTGAAACGTGGCTGGGAAGAGGAAAAACAAGATTTGCATCCCTGGGCTCTCAAAGGTCCTGGTGTGCAGTGATCACAGCCAAGCACCATCATCTCCTTGCAGTGCCCAGGATGAGGATGAGGATGTTTTCAGTGATCTCCTTTACGTGCTCATTCCCCTCTCCATCCCCTGACCTCCCAGCTCCTCCGCAGCTCGAGTTTTTCCCCACCACTGCAAACAAAACCGAGTCCTCTGCCTTCCTTTAGAGCCACAAATTAAGGAGCAGCCTGCCAAAGCTCAGCAACCCTACAACAATAAACCTGTCTCCTTCTGAAACGAATTGACCCATAAAAAGCAGGTTTTGGAGGGAAGTTTGCTACCGCCCAACGCCGGGATGCAGCCACACGTTTGCCAGCACTCAGGGCTTGCCCTCCTCGTGGCTCAAGGCTGCTGCCCACTGCCTCCTTCCCAGCAATCAAATCTCTCAGCCAGTACCACAACTGATGGAAATTCCGTGTTGATTCAGCTAAAAGACAATTGGAGCTGCAGTTGGGCATAATTACGGGCTTTGTGTATTCCTGGGAGCGCAAAATCGGAGCCGCGCCGTGGCCCTGCTGCCACATCAACCTCACACCCACACCCTGCTCCCAAAAAAGCCACCCCTGCCTGATCATGCGGCACTTTTGGACAGCTTGTGGTTGCCAGCCTGCTATCCCTCTGAAATTCCACCCTGGGCACGGGTAGGAGCCTGGCAGGCAAGGGCAGAAGCTCAGGTGTGAGGCTGTGAGATGGCAGCAGGTGGGCACAGCTGTCACCACAGAGCTCTGAGGCTGCAGGTGGGACCCACTCATGCACCTGGCTGTGAATCACAGACAAAAATCTGCTCTCCCAGCTTGCAACCCACACTCATGAAGCAGAATCAAGAACCAGGAAGAAGAGCACAAAGAAGAATCACCAAGAATCAGGGACTCCTTCTCCCATCAGCAGGCTGGGGCAGCCACATCAGCTATTTCAGCTGGGACTGAGGATGGATCATATAATTTTTATGGCTGCTTTTTCACCCACTATCACCTGCTGGCTTCATCCATCACTAATTCTCCCACTCAGCCCCTTCCTCGTGGCAGCACACCCAGAAATGCTTCAGGAATTATTCCACCTTCCAGCAGTCACAGCAAAGATTTAGCATCACTTACCAATGGCTACACAAGAAAACAAAGTAAAAGATAAAATATTCCAAATGCCTAGACAAGCAGACAACTCTTCCTCTATCACACCATTCCCTGAGGTGCATGGGGAGGTTGATTTCCTGCAATCATTTTCAGCACAAAATGAACTAGACTTGGGAAAAGCAGCCTGGGAATCCTCTGGTTTTGCCCTTTTCACGCTGCCTCGGTACAGATCTGCCTTTGGGTCCCTCAGTGCAATTTGCTTTCTCAAAATGGAGAGTCCTGCCTTCCTGAAGCACAAAATTCAGCTTTCCTCCCAGTCACTTTCTAGGCACTTTCTGGGCTATTATCTACAGCAAGCTAAGGAGGATTTAATATTGCTCATTCTGGGAATTCCACAAAGAAAGGAAAGAGCTAAGAGTTTGGGAGGGGCAGTGAAGGAAGGGGAAAGAAGTAGTTGGGGTTTTTTTTGAAAGCAATTAGTGCCTTTTTGTAGGGCTTGGATAACTTAGGCCTGGCTCTAGGAGTCAGGCACAAATGGTCTTTAATCCCTCCTCTAAAAACATAAGGCATGAAGGGAGTTATTCCCTGCACCCATTTCAGAGCATTTAACTCAGAACAGCCTCTCTGGGTGTTGCCTGCCTCTCTCCCATGCCCAGCCAACTTGGGATCCCAGCACCCCTCTCCCAGTAACCCTTCTGAGGGCTCACTGGGCACTGTGATGTCCCCTGCATCCCTAAGGAACTCACTGGGCCGGCAGGCAATGTGGGATGCCTGGAACAAAATGCTCCCCAACCCTCCTCATCCTCCTCCCCCCACTAGCAGCCCTGTTCTCCCACCTTTTTGTCCATCCTAAGTGTCAGTCCCTGCCTGCTCCCTCCCTCCTGGAGGAGTTTTCTCCTTCCCCGCTCTCCCCAGGTTATCTGCTGAATTCCACACACGCCTGCACAGACGGGATCAATCCGAGGCTGCCTCGCCTTCAGCTTATCTCTGCTCCAAATGATTGATTTTCCCTCTTTAAGGGTAATTTGCTGGTGAATTCCATGTATTGCAAAAACCCCTGTGAAATCTAATTCAGCCCGACTGGCAGCTGGCACTTTTGGGAGAGAATGCTCGTGTGCCGTCAATTCCCCTTTACAGTTTTTTGCCATGTAGATCATATTTATAGTGCTTGTGCCTGTCATATGCATATATATATGCTGTGGATGAATCATATATTGCCACCTGCACACACTGCATGGGCACACAGGATATCCTGGTGGGGGTCTCTGGTGGAACAAAGAGAGCGCATTCCCATGGCCCAGATTTCCCTTATTTTAAATTCCCCATCTGCCTCCCTGGATATGCTTATTTTAGAGAATTGTTTCCAAATGATTTTAAAATGTCAGGCCTTGATAGTTGTGCTTCAGACAGCTTCTGCCCTTTTCTTCCTCTTCACTCAACTGTGTCGAGGAAAATCAAGTGGAAGCCACTTTGGGAGAGCTGGTTTCCCTGGCAGAGCTCGGTGGATCTCAGAGCCACAGGAAATGGGGGATGCCCCAAAGGATGCCCTGCTCCTTTTCCTTGCCTTCTCCCTGTGATCCTGCATGGAACCACCAGGCACAGAACACCAGCATATCCACAAAGGACATCCATGTCCCCCAAATCCAGCAGATGAGTCCTCTGAATTAACTCCAACCTGTTCCACAGCTCAGGGCTCTTGTTCTCAACCTGGAGACAAACCTGCTGTAAAAGCAGATAAGTCAATGCTTTCATCTTCTGCCTCACACACAGGATTAATTCCCCCCCTGCTGAACCACCACAATATGAATGAGAGGAGAAACCAAGCACAGCCTGGAGGTGTCCAGTTGAGTATAGGCTCAGTCTAAACACTGGGAAACCTCAATGGGTTTTCATAAAAAGCTCCTGAATGCCTTGGGAAAGCTGTTCAAGGCTCTGCTCTCTGTCTGGCAGGGAGAGAAACTCGGCTGTATGGCAATTAATGCTTTTTTCTTGGCTCATAGAACCCTGGAATGGTTTGGGTTGGAAGGGATTGTAAAGCTCAGCTCATTCCAACCCCACACCCTGAGGCTGTGAAGCAACACCTTCCACAAGAGAGGCTGTTCAAGAAGGCCAGATCTAAACCCTTCTGCAAAACCTGAGTACTGATTTCTCTTTCAATAAGTCCTGGAGAGTGCAGAAAGGAAAACCAGCACAGAGGTTGAACAGCTCTTGGCTGCACCCCAAATCCATGTGTGGGCTCAACACGGTTCCCTCCCTCTGCAGGAGCTCCCCATCCCACCTTGCAGCCCCAGCCTGCAGGACCATGGTCACATTTGGGGGGTGAAAGCTGGGAGTTTGCAGGGGCTGGACCCTGAGGAAGGGCTTCTCCTTGGAGACACTCTCTTGGGAGCCTTGCCTGAGAGATTAATGCCAGCCAAGCTGCAGAGCAGCACTTAGAGCACAGAGGGAAATCCAAGCACAGGCTTTCAAGTGTGGTCTTGTGTGCCTGGGAAAAGCAGTTTGAAGTGCTTTGCTGAATCGTTTAATCTGACTCCCTCCAAAAAGCCCTCATTTCAGTTTGTGCAAAACACACCAGAAGAAAGAAAGGCCGAAAACACCACGGTTTAAAAAAGGGTTTTGTGTGGGCCTGGTTTTGAAAAGCCTTGTTTAAGAGCCTTGGCAGCCCACACAGTGTGTGTTAAAGGCCAGAGCCATGTGACAGCCCAGCTCTACAAAGGCACAAAGACAGGGGGGCTCCCCAAAACCACCCAGACCACGGGACCCCTGCATGGGATAAAGTCCAGGTGTGGGCTGCTCCCTCCCAGCAGCACCTCAACAAGTTGGAGGGCTAAAGGAGCAGTGCCTGCATTTTCCAGAGGGGCCAGAACCAGGCTGGGTGGCCTGGCTCAGGAAATCAACCAATAAACCCGAGTGCCTCTCCCAGGACTTCGTGACATGAGTTGGGAGGCAGGAGACAAGCTCGAGCAAAGTGATCTTCCCAAAGACTCCGGTTTTGATTTCCCGTGTCTCAACCCATCTGCTCTCATTTATTTCTCTCTCTCTCTGCTTTCCCTGGAGATGTGCATGATTCTCTTCTTGTTTCCCTCTGCCCCTTACACAAATGAGTTGTGTCATCTCCAGCATGAAGCCAGTGCTGCCAGAACAGCTCCTGTCAGTCACATCCCTGCCTGAAGACCTCGGTCCTTGCCAGCACACCTCAGTTTTTTCACTCCAAGTTTCTGGGTCTTCAGAGCTCTGCAAACACTTCTCTGGGAAGCAATGCTGGCTGCAGGTGCAGTCCCACCTCTATCTCACACACATCTTTTTCACAAGCTGGGCATTCTTCTCCCCCCTTTTTTTTTTTTTTTCCTTCCCCCAAAGTGCTACCTTGACAGTTAACCCAGTTGCAAGCATCCATGAGAGGAAATAAGGAAGATCCATCACAGGATAATGTAGAAAAAAAAGGCAACCAATTGCTTATAACTTTCCTCCCTCCAGATATTCCAAGTATCAGCTCTCCTCTGCTTCTTATCAGTGAAAATAATGCCATGGTCAAAGCAATCTGTGCTAATATGAAGGTCTCTGAAGATGTGTACAGTAAAACTCCTTCAGACTCCCTTAGCACAAGAGATCCTCTCTCAGCAGTTTTAAAAATCTCAGCCAATTCTTTTGGGGAAATCTCAGGAAGTTAAAGAAATACATCAAAAGAACAGCGTCTATTTTTTGCTGGTGCGATGGGGAAGGCAAGGCTATTTTTTATTCTCCCATTTTAAAATTAGCAAGGCTGAAAAGTGAATTCTTGAATGGGAGTCACTCCAGTAAAATGAGCTTTTAAGCAGAAATGATGACAGATCCTTCATCCTGGTGGCACAAACAGAAGTGTTACAATGCCCTTCAAGAATGGATCTGCTGACATCTCTCAGCAAGCACGACAGCAGCTCTATTCAGAAACTATCCTAAGCATCTGTCATATCCATATCTTCTTTATTAGCAATTGACATTTTCAAGAAAAAACAGTCTCTTTATCTGGTTAATAGCTCATCTGCACCTCTTCAGGCTGAACTCATAACTCCTGGATGGTGACACCATGTCACAAGTAGGTTATTAGTTCTGTGTCATAATCGCCTCAGATGAAAAAAAATGGGATTTCTGGGTGGCTTGATGAGACGGGGTGAACTCCACCCAGGGCTGGGGAATAGCAAATCCATCTTCTCAGCCAGAAAAGGCAACTTAAAAGATGCACATTTTAACTGACCCACCAGGATTTTGGGGGTTGGGGGGGGGATGTGTTGTTTCCTATCACCTGAAGCATCAGGAAAACATCCTGATGATGCTTTGCCACGATGCTGGATGGAGCTCTGAGCCACCTGGTCTAGTGGAAGATGTCCCTGCCTGTGGCAGGGGGGTTGGAAGGAGCTGATCTTTCAGGTCCCTTCCAACCCATTCCATTTATTCTGAGACACCCTCTCCCCTCATCTCCTGCTCAGCCTGAAGAGGAACGGGAGCAACAGGAGCCTGCAGGCAGAGCCTTTCCCAGCGATTTTGGACAGCTCACCATGAGGTGTCAGCACTGGTTTGGAGCAGACACCCGGCAGCGTGGCGGGGCTGGGGGGGGACCAGCACTCAGGAGCAGCCAGACGTGAACTGCACAAGTCAAATAATCAGAGTAATTGAAGGCTGGGAGCCCAAGGCTGGAAAAAACCAGGCTGCAATCCCAAACACGGCACGGATCGGCGCGTGACAAATAGGAGCTCCAGTGACACGTGGGAGGAACAAGGCTCCAGTGCTCCTGGCTGGTTTGCAGGGATGAACTGGTGTCCCACTCCTCCCCACTCCGAGGGGCACCTCCTCCCTCCCAGGACTCACAGCTCGGGGCTTCTGTCTTCCCTGTGCCTGGCAGATCCCCCCGGGAGCCCAGAAGGAAAACTCCTCCTTTGCTAACCCAGACTGGCAAAGCACTGCCTGACGAGAGCCCTCAGAAGCAGGCGGGGATCAGCCTCCCAGACCTATTTTCCTATTTCCTAAAATCCTATTTTCTGCCTCTCAGGGGCTGTTCAATCCTGACTGCATTAGTGGGGAGGGAAACTGGACTTGGGGCACGCAGCAAACAGAGCAATGGCAGCAGAAAAGCTGAAAAAGTGGATGTTGGGACAGAACTTCATCACAGGTACCTCAGTGACTCTTCCCCTGCCCACCCCAAAACCAAGCCACCCCACAAAGGAGGGAGAGGATGCCTCACCTCATCCTTGTCCTGCACCTGGATGAAGAGGGGGAGGGCAAAGCCCACCTGGGCCAGCTCGGGGATGGCCACGCTGTACTCGGAGCTGTTGAACTCGGGGGCGTTGTCGTTGATGTCGATGACCAGGATGTTGAAGGTGGTGGTGACGCTGGCGTTGGAGGGCGTGCGGTCATCGTTCAGCTCCGTCCCCTGCCAGGCCAGAGAGAAGAAACATTCTTTATTCTCCAGAGAGAATGAATCTAAGGAAAGTGTGCATGGCGTGGTGAGAGACTCTCGCAGCTTTCTCTTCCTCCTCTTTGCCACGGAAGGATGCCCAATTGTTCCATCCACACATACAGATACCGGCCCAGCTCTCCCATCACTCATGCTTTGATCCCAAAAACCCTCCCAGGGGAAGGTTTAATAGGATGGCTGTGGCCAAGTCCTTCCTTACTCTGTCATGCAACAGGTTGGCAAGATCTGGACTCACACAAGAACAAGTAGATTTCACTGCCACAAGCATTTAAACAACAAAAAATCCCTTGTGAGATGTAGGGGCCAGTCCACAAAATAAGGGGCAAAGAGCACTCCTGCTCTCTCCTCTGCCATCCCTGATGTGGGACTGGGAGCACACAGTTTGCTGAAAAACATAGGGATGGAAAACTAGGGCACCAGAGGAAAAGAAGACTTAGATCTTAAAATAGGTTTGGCAACACGTGCCTAAATACAGAGCTGAGTCATGAATCCGCATCACACCTCTGTCTCAAGAAGGACTTTAATTCTGCCTCCCCTAAAGGAGAGAGTGCAGATTTTAATGCCAGAGAGGCAAGGCTCATGAAACAGCCTTTTCAAACCAAGTCCCTCCTCTTGTCCTCTGGATAATCTTGCTTTGCTGTGGGCATGGAAAAGCAACTCTATCACGACCCACACGGCTCATTGCTATTCACTGCTTCTGCACACAGCAGCAGAACAGGCTGATCCCAGCGAGGAGCAATCCAGCTGTATTTTCACTGTGTGCTCCAGGATGAGAGCAGCAGGGAACATTTTGGGTCCTGGGGATGTGGGACGCATAGAGCTGGCACTTGCAGGAGGATGCGAAGTTTGTGGGGAGAGGACATGGAAATCCATCAGATCAACAGAATATTGGTTGGAACTCCATTGTCATGCAGGGAGGGAAAACAGGCAAGTTTTCAGGCTCACAAACCTTTCCAAGATTAAATAGATATTTTTGTCCTCCCTCTCTTGATTTTTGAAACTACAAAAGTGAATTAAAAGATACCAGGGATGGGTGAGGATCTCTTCCTCACACACAACAAAGCCCCATGGTATGAGCTGTGTCTGGGACCTAGAGGGGTGATTCCTTGTCCCTCTGCCTCCCTCCAAGGAAGCATCACACTTGCCAGAACAAGAAGGTGATGTGCTGGCTGCCTCCCTCCCTCCCAATCAATGACCCTTCTGACTCTGCTGATTTTTCCCCACCCTGGCCCAGCAGAATCTATACTTCTAAATGTGTTTCCAACCAGCTGCCCAGCTTGGTATTGATTTTAATTACAGGGCTGTGAGCAGAGCCAGGGAGCCGCTCTCAGGTGGGGCTGGTGGGGCTGGAAAGCCACGCTCCAGTGCCTTTTCTTGACAAGGCAACTTCCAGCATCACTCCCTCCCCGGGCTGGGTAGGCATGGATGATGCCCTGTTACACCACTGCTTGCTGACAAGACAAAATGTCATGTTTATCCAGGGTTTTGGTGGGAGAAAGAGGGAAAACAGGCAAAAGTGGGCCCAATTCAGGTACCTGAGTATGGCTGGTGTTGCATGCAACCCTGGGGTATCTGCAAGCTGCCAGCAGGCACAGCCATAGTGGGACAGCAAAAATACTCTCATATTGAGTGAATCATGTTTTGGGCTACCAGACCTAAAGAGGGTTGTGTTTAACATCTCACTTGGTCAGCACATCGTGGCTCTGGATGCCCAGGAGAACAACATAAGCCATGTTTGCTTGCAGAGCTGCCTGGAAGGGGAGTCCCCAGGCAGGATGTGCTCCCCATGCTGCTCTGTCAATGTGCCCCCAGCTGGAGCAGGTCTCACCTTCACTGTGAGGATGAATCCAGAACTGTAGAGGGGATTTTCCCGGTCCAGGGGCCCATTCAGGGTCAAGGCTCCACTGATGTAGTCCAGTGCAAAGATGCTGTTGGTGTTACCTGAGAAAAAAATAACAGGAATGTGAGCACAAGCAGCTGGCACAGTTGATCCCAAAAAGTGCTGGAGGCAACAGGGAGGGGAACAAGAGGACACAAGCTCCAAGCAGTGGGGTCTAGGAACCTGGCACACCATTCCAGTGTGCTTTAAAATGTCATGGCTGTAACACTTCTCTCCTCCTCTCACCTGCCCTGGCTTAGGGCTCAAAATGGGGCTCTCCTTCCACAGCCAAAATGCTGGAGGCAGCTGAAGAATTTCAAAGGGTTTTAGTTATTAAAATCTACAACAGCAAAGCTGAAAGCAAGACCAAATTCAGCTGCTCCCCTCTGAGTGACCACCTGCATTTACTGTGTTCCTGGGGTGGGCATGGACTCTCTCCTAAAATACAGGAGCTAAGGGACATCAGTCCAGGATAATCACAGATGGATTGAGCTCAGGAGGAATTCTCCTTGTAACAGGCAGTGGTTTAGCTGTGGGGCCTCTTGCCAGACGGTGCTGAGGGGGATACAAGTCCACATGTATTCAAGGAGAGGCTGCAGAGCTTAAAGAAAGCAAAAAATTCTATCAAGTAACAGAGAAGCCTCACACAGCCCAGGAATTTCTTAGCTGGATGTATTTGAAGCCAGTGAAAGTATCAGCAGAATAGTGTAGGCACTTGCCCTGCTTTTCTCCTCTTGCCATATGTGTTGTCCCTGTGCAGCTGCCTGGTTTTTCTCTGCTGGAGCCAAATTTGGCCCCTGTGCCTGTCCCTACATGCAAGTAACCAGCCAGAGAGCTGGGCTGCCTCCACAGACCATCCCANTTGCATCCCCCTCTGGAATTGGACCCAGAGAGGATCAACACAGCATGCTCGGGTGTCATGGCCAGCAGGCATTAAAAGGACAATGTCCTGCTTGGGAATGTGCTTGTGACAGCTCCAGGTGCTCTCCCTGGGAACCAGACAAAAGCAAGCAGTTGGTGTGTGGAGCCTGGGACACCTGACACCAGCCTGACACAAAAGCAGAGCTTTCTCAGGCTGCTGAATTAGTGATGACCAAGGAGGTTATATCCAGGCATATGGTCACCCACACAGCCTCCTTCAGCATCTCAAGGCATGCAGAAACCCCAGATGCAGACAGCAGCCAGGAAACCCTGCAGGTACATTCCAGTCATCCCAGTCGAAAGGAAGTAAAAAATAAATCCTGTCTCCTCAATATGTCTCAGCACGAACAAAACACACACAGCATTTGTCATTTCCCTGGGAGGGAGCTGCAAGACAGATCTGCTGCCACGGAAAGTTGTTCCCCATCACTCAGCATCCACCTTGCTCCCTTCCAACCTCTGCTTGGTCACAGCTGCACCTTTCAGAGCCTCCAGGTCCAGCCATCCCCTCTGTCCCAGAGCCACAAGTGCCTTGACACCTTCATCCCCATTACTGAGCCATTCTCTCTTCTTCCTGGGCCGAATTCCTCCCATTCCTGTCCTTGCTCCTCTCTCCTCTCCATCCAAATGTCCCACTGACCGCTCACCAGCTTAATGAGCTGATGCCAGGCTACTTAAAATATTAACAACAGCCTTGAGGAGTTTTTTTTCCTAATCTTTTGCTGCTGTACATGAAGATCTCCAGCCCCTCCCCTCTTTCCACCCCGAGTTCCCATTTTCACTCTGTAATTTATGGCTGACTCCTTAGGAAGCTTCTCCTGATCCCAGCTTTGAAGGACACCCCTCGAGATGGATTGGACTGTGCTGCCAGGCATTGAAATGCTCCAGGACACCAGGTTGCCATGGTAGAGTTTATGCCTCGAGGTCACTTCCCCCTAACACAAAGTGTGATAAAACACAGCAACAATGGAATTTAATGGAATTTGGTCAATAGGGCAGGAATTTGACTGAACACAGTGCTGTGTTCCATGTCCTAAAGATGGTGATGCATTTTATACTTGACCACAGTCACTTTTTGAAGGATGGGCAACTAAATTGGGGACCCAAAGGCCTCCCAAGCTGTACATCAGAGGTTTATCTCTAGCTCAGCCCCCCCAACACCATCAGATACTCATCCCATGCCCACTGGGGCTTCCCTTCTGCTAGCAGAGAATTCCTGGCTTTCCAAATTTGCAAATGTAGGGAGAGAGGTGTCTCCAATACCTCTCCAACCACCACTTCCTCACTGCTTTGACCAGTGATCCCTCATGAAGTTCACACACTGCTGAACAATGCCCATTTCCCAAGACATTTTCCTTGCCAAATCTATCTTCACGTGCCTTCACTTTCCTGAGAACAAGGGAAAAAAAATAAGGTGGGGGGGAATTAGCCAATATTTTCTTTCCTCTCTCTGGAGAGACCAGAGGTATATGCAGGGATGTGGCAGAAATTAAAGGATGGGAAAGGAAAGGCTGAGCAGCAAAATGGGGGGGGCTGAGAGAAGGAAAACGAAGCAGAAAATGTTTTGAATATCAGAAAGACAGAGGGAAAGGGGAGAATGACAAGAAGAAAAAATTGAGAACTTCGGGACAGGAGAATGAATCCACTTCTGGCAGACCTGTTGCTCCCACCTGGCAAGGAGCAGGACCCACAAACCCAGCTTTTTGTTGTGACACAGGTCAAGAAGGAGGAGAAGTTTCCCATCCATCTATCTGTGTGCAGGACAGCAGCAGCTCCTGCAAACACTGCAGCCAGACAGGCCCTGGGAAGGCAGGCAGGGCTGGGACCACTGGCATGGATCACAGGAGCCCATTCAGAGTGTTTTTCCAAGCTCATTGAGGAACGGATGGTGGCATAGGCATCATTTTGGAGAAACACTGCTATAACGAGGGGTTTTATAGATGAGAGCCATAATGTTTAATTGCCCTCAGCCAAGCTCTCTGTTTTAAAAGGCTGTTAAAAGAACTGGCTCAAACCCAGAGAAAGGGGGGGGGAAGGAAAAAAAAAGGGGGGGGAACGCAACATCAATATCTCCTCCTTCCTCCCTACTCCTTTAGCCTTTGAGAGCTGTTCAGATCCCTTGGAGGGAGAGATGCTGCTCTAGTGAAGAGCTTCCTGTCAGTCTGTTTTCCCAGGGCAGGATGATTTTCCCACCCCTCTCCACAGGAAGGGCCGCTGGCGTTGGGAAGCCGCCGCCGAACTTGGAGCGGGTGACTTTCATGAGATGTGAAAGGGGAACCCATCACACACCTTGCTCCGGATAATTTATGAACCAAAATGTGCTCTGTCAGGGCTCCTCGGCACCGAAATAGATGCTGTTGGATGTGGTTCATGGAGCCAGCAACAGACACAGTTATTAGCGTATAAATAGTCCATCAGCTGCCAGTGAGCACCTCGCTGCTCTTCACCTTGAGTTTCTGCCCCCAGGCTGCAGGCAGGCAAGCACTGCCAGGGCAGGGACCTTGCCCCCGTGCTTAAATTCAAAGGCAACAAGTCATTTCTAAAGGGAAACCGGTTATTACAACCTGAGCTTCCTGGGAAATTGAGGTGCTGTGTAAAAACAGTGTCCCCTTCTCCTGCTCAGGGCTTTGGTTTGCTGCTGTTCTGGGAAGATGCAGCTCTCTGGGATGACAGAGCTGAGCCCAAAGCCATGTGCCTGAGCTCCTTCTCACACGCCTGCTCTGCAAACAGGCCTTCTCAGTATCTTCCCCAAAGGATTTGTCCATTCTAGCACGACCAGCAGAACTCTGATCGTGTAGAGCCACAAAAGGAGCTCACATCAAATGCTCGCTCGGTTCCCTTTTTTAGAACAGAATGTACAGTACAGGGAAATAAAAGGAGATATTTATCACCCAAGGTGCAATCCCCCCCGCCAAATTTCAAATTTCCTGAGAGCTGTGGCCAAGTACCAGAGAGGAGAATAGAACCAGCAGAGTTTCTGCTCTGATTGTAATTCCTCACACAAAAGGATTCTGAGTCTTGGACCACAACCATCATTCCCCCACGTCATCTAAAATGGGCTTTTTGACATAAACCTCACATCTCCAGGCTCCACAGCTTTCTGAAATTCCTCCATTAAAACCATCTCAGTACCAGCTCTTTTCACTAGGCACCACATGGTCCAGGTTCATCATTCTCCACTGGCTGCCAACACTGAATCCCAGACTGGTTTGGGTTGGAAAGGACCTTAGAGATCATCCCATTCCAAGCCCCTACCATCAGCTGGGACACCTTCCACTAGCCCAGGTTGCTCAGCCTTGAATACACATTAAATGCCAAGAAGCCAAACAGGAAGCCCCAGAAATTAAACAGAAGGGATGCTTTTGTTTCCTATTTACACATAAAAGGGAATGTATAGTTTTAATTACCCAGGGCCATTCGCTGGGGGACCACCTGCCACAAAAAAACATTTTCCCAATCATATCTCTTTTCCCAATGACTTCTGCACTGCCAGGGAGCCAAAGCCAGCTGCCAACAGTGTGGAGGAAGGTGGGGAGCAACTGAGCCAAGGAAAGAGTGGCTGTGACTGCAGCCACCACCTTTGCTTTGTGCTGCCTCATCCCCTTGCACTGGCAGGGTGGGGAAGAACAGCTTTTGATGGATAACGTGTCACGAGGCGCTTTTCCACCCATCAGCGTGTCCTCCTACAGAAATGTTCTGCTGTGATGGCTGCCTCTAAATCACATGGGAAGGCACTCCCAGCAGGGGGAATTTATGAGGGCTCCAACGCCCTGGTAGCTCATGGAGAGGCTCCAATGTGGGAAAAAGCTGGAGCCAGGTAGGGAATAGCAAAATGAGCAGGTCCCCACTTCCAAGGGCTCTCCCTGATGTCTGGTTTAAGGGATTTAGGGAAGTGGATTTTCTGCTCTGCCTTCTTTGTTAAGTCAGGTCAGGCTATGGAGGGGGATGTCGGCAGCTGAGGGCTTGGAGACCTTTTTGGCCACTTGACCTTTCCTCAAGGATTCATGCTACACTTTCCTAAGGAAGGCAGTGGATGGGAAACATGTTCTGAGACACTGATTTTTACTCATATATATAAAAAACTTTTATATATATGACATTTGATTCCTTAGCAGAAAATCCAGCAGGTGAAGAACAATCTCACGCTTCTTTTGCATTGTGCAAATAATGATTTTTAATTCGTGTTTCCCCTTGATGCACCAGTTTAAAGAAGAGAGGCTTTGCCAGAAACTGCATCCACTTGGAGGGGGGGAAAGAACCCTACCCTAAGGGTTTGTGAATAGCCCTCAGGAGCATCTCTGACTGAAAGCTCACTCCCCTCTCTCCTGAAGGACTTTCCAAGCCCCAGGAAGGACGCACAGATTGCCCTTGTGCAATCTCCCACTGCCCATCCATCACTGCACCTGAGATGTGCCAGGCAGGCAGAGACTGACATGCAGGACCCTTTCCCCTGGCTTAACCCTTCCGTGCCTGCCCAAGCAGCACAGGTCACCTTCACATCCTCCTGCCACAAGACTCCTGACTATCCTGGAAATAAATGAAGCCCAAAGTTTACAGCTTTTCTTTTTCCTAAGAAAAGCTCGCAGGCCAAAGTCTCCTCTTGCTTATTAATTAAATTGCTGTTTAACTCAAGCTAAAAATTCTTCCCTGGAAGAGCCAGAGGATTCCCAGTGCCCCAGGTGGTGTGCAGAGGCAGCAAATGTGAAAACACACTGCCGTCTGCAGGGCTGATCCTGCCCAAAACGCCAGGGCCCTTCTGATTTTCTGCTGGGAAAATCAATCTCTGTTAGCCCAGAGAGTTCCCCTAAATGAAAAGCCTTATCTAGAACAGGTCATGTTATACAACAAGTCACTCGCTTTGCCTGGGAAATGAAAGATGGTGAAGCAGAGTCCCCAGTACAGAGGCTATCTCCATAAATCTGCCAGAAAGGAGCTGTGGATTACTTTGCTGGATTAATTATCTGTCCTTCAAACAGAGTCCTGACCTCAGTGGCTGAGCATCTCCAACCTGTCACTGCAGCTGGGGAGGGAGGGTTTTCACAGGGCTCTGGCCACAGGAAAAGAAGTAGGAACCTTTGGAGCAATGGAAAAGCAGCAGGAACACCCTTTGGAGCAATGGGAGCCCTGGCACTGACCAGCCTCTTGGCACGAGGGGCTCGAATTGTGAGGTCTCAATTGGGATTTCCTTTTCAATTAGGCAGTGAGCCCACTCCTTGCAAAGTGTGAAGCAAAAAAAGTACATTTTCCTGGGGTTAAAACACTCTGATGGGAAGGAAGGGGCAGAAACAACCCAATGGTTTTCTCCTATTAGGTATGGAAATGATTCCCAATGCAGGCAGGACAAGTAGCCAAAGCCATGGCACAGCTACACCAGGGCTCCTCCATCATCTCAGCCTTAACAGCTTTGTAAGCTGGCGGCATAAAGTCAGATCTCAACTCTTATTTTATGTGGTTATGGTTAATCTTTTAGTTTTATTGTGTTCCTGTCATGGGAGGACCTTGTGCTGGAGATAGCTGTATAAATAAGAGCTGCTGCAGTACATCCCCAGACGTGGCTGCCCGAGGGATGGAGCCCAACACGACAGCAGCAATTCCAAATTAATTTTCAAACCCCACCTCCAAATCACAGCAATGCTTTAGGCATTAATGACAAAGGTGTGATGAACGGCCAGGTTGCTTCTCAGCTCTCTACTGCTGTATAAACCAGCCAAAAAAAGGCAAAATCAGACCAGCCACATGCTAACCCTGTGCCCAAACAACTCTAAGAGCTGGGAAAAGGCATCACCCATCCCTGCAGGGGAATGGGAGCAGCATCACTGCTGCCTCCCCTCCTGGAAGGGAGCTGAAGAGCCAGGTTTAATTACCACTTCTACCAGCCACTTTCACTTTTGCTTATGGTCAGTTTCTAATTTAATTTGCTTCCCCATTCCCATATGTTAGGCTTTTTCTTTCTTTCTTTCTTTTTTTTTTTTGCAAAATTGCCATAAAAATTTTCCAGCTCAGGCACAAAAATCTGCTCGCTGACCTTTACCATCATGATTGAGGATAATGAGAAATTAATTAGGCTTTACCTGCCTGCCAAAAAAGAAAATGGCTTGACTTGAGTGAGCAGGATTTTGGAAGCACATTAGATGCCAGTCAGACATCAGAAAGTAACATCAGCTCTGTCCACAGGCTGATCATTCCCATCCAACCCCTTCTCCGTGAGACCCTGGTGATGACAGGAGAAAGATTCCTGGCCAGTTAGGAAAACACTACCTAATTCTCATGTTTGAGGAAAAAAAAGAATAGTGCAAAGTAGTTTAATCACTCTTTTGATCTGTTCTGCTGCATCCTCTGGTAGAAAATCTGCCCCCACCAGGCAGGACTGCAGGCAAGGGTTAAGCTCTTGGCACACTCAAGCAGATGCAAGGCTGTGTGCAGTGATCTGCCTGCAGGTCTCTCCATGGATCCCAGAGCATCCTGATTCCCCTTCCATCATCCCACTGCCCCTCCAGGATGGCCAAGCTGACAGCTATTTTACCATCCTCACTGTAATTCAGCAACCTCTGCAAAATTAGATTGATGTTTCAGTCCAGAAAAAGGTCCCATATCAGGCAGAAGACAGTCCCTGCTGCACCTGGGCCAGCGGATTCTCCCACAATCTGGGAGAATCTCTCCAATAAATTGCAGACCGAATTAGAGGAATAAATAATCCTTGCATCTTCAAAGGCTGGATACTTGCAGTCAGGATCAGTGGACTTGAAAGTCAGGGTGCAATCACCTTGACCCTTGAGGCTGATTAAAAGAGGGTTTGAAATGGCTGGGCTTTAAGGAAAAGAAACTGGGAATTTATTCCTGCACGTGGAGGCAGCACCTGGAGCATGTGGCATAGCGGGGAGGGGGAGGCACTGCTGATGTTCCTTGCTGGCAAGAAGCCCCCCCAGAAGTGATGCCAGGAAGAGGGTTACAACCCACACCCACTGACCTGGTCCCTCACTCCTGTGTCACCTTGGACAGTCTGTCTGTCTGTCCTCACCAAATCCTCTGAGTGCAGCCCTGGGAGCATCAAAGTCTGCTGGGGTACGGCAGAGACTGCTGAGCTCAAGGTATCTTCAATGGAACAGGCCCAACCCCCCAAAACTGGCCTTCCTATCAGGCAGTCTCCAGGTTTTACCTGGAAACACCTTCCCAGCCTTCAGTTCCCAGGCTTCAGAGCTAGACTGCAAAGGCAGGCTCAATCCATGTGCCTGTCAGAAGGCAGAAAGCCTTCAATTAAGGCTTTCTTTAATTAAGCTTCTTTCTCTATCTCTGCACCCTCATGGGCCCAGTCCTTGCATCACATCTTCTGAATCTTTTGGGAAACACCACAGAAACCACCAGGAGCCGTTCAGTCCATACTCAGTCCCACTCCCTTCCATGGTGCTGTGTGAAGCTGAGCTGTTTGTGCCTCATCATTAGGAATGAAAGGTTTCAACGTGAGATATTGTCAAATTTGCTTGGAGCAACCTGCTCTAGGAAGCTATGGAAGGTGTGGAAGGTGTGCATGCCCATGGTAAGGGGGTTAGAACAATCACCTTCATGGTCGCTTCCATCTTAAATCATTCTATCTATTCTATTCCATGATTTCCCAGGCGTGGGACGTACAAAGAATGACAGCAAGGCTATCCCCTCCATCCATCATCCATCCATCCATCCACCCATCCATCAACCATCCATCATCCATCATCTGTCCATCCATCAACCATCCATCCATCATCTATCCTCCACCCATCCATCATCACCCATCCATCCATCAACCATCCTCCATCCATCAACCATCCATCCATCCCCCATCCACCCTCCATCCATCCATCCATCCTCCATCCATCCATCAACCATCCATCATCTGTCCATCCATCAACCATCCATCATCATCTGTCCATCCATCAACCATCCATCCATCCATCCATCATCATCTGTCCATCCATCAACCATCCATCCATCATCTATCCTCCATCCATCCATCATCATCTGTCCATCCATCCATCCATCAACCATCAACCCATCAACCATCAACCATCCATCAACCATCCATCCATCCATCCATCAACCATCCATCCATCCATCCATCAACCATCCATCCATCCATCCATCAACCATCCATCCATCCATCCATCAACCATCCATCCATCCATCCATCAACCATCCATCCATCCATCCATCAACCATCCATCCATCCATCCATCAACCATCCATCCATCCATCCATCAACCATCCATCCATCCATCCATCAACCATCCATCCATCCATCCATCAACCATCCATCCATCCATCCATCAACCATCCATCCATCCATCCATCAACCATCCATCCATCATCCATCACCCATCCATCCATCATCCATCACACATCCATCCATCCATCCATCCACCCTCCACGTCCCCCAGGACTCACCCGAGACGATGGTGTATCCGATGCCCCGGGGCCGTCCCTTGTCCTGGTCGATGGCTGTTATCATCCTCACCGTGGTGCCCTGGGGAGGGACAGGGGACAGGGGTCACAGCACTGCTGGGGCTCCCAGAATGACCTGCACCTCTCACCATGGGCCAGGTGCTGAGGGATAACCTGTCCTGGGACATGGCAGGTCATGGAGAATTCCCAGTGCCTGCCCTTGGAGCAGTTCAGGCTCACTGCTCATCACCCCTGCTGCTAAGCCAGCCCAGGATGGAGCTGGGAATGCTGAGGGCATTCCATGACCACGACCTTCAGTTTGGTCACTACACCAGTTTAATCTGCCATTGGCTTCCCAATTTCAGCCTGTCCTCTTCTCCCACTGTGTTCCTCAAATGAAGCACCCCAAGCAATAGGGGCTGCTCATGCTGACCATTGGCATCCAGCTGCAGAAATTTCCATTGAAAGCCTTGAGGAGGAAGAGGAGGAGGAAGAGGAGGGCTAGACAGATGCTGAGAACCAGGGATTGCCCACAGGCAGGAGCTTCTGCAGCTCACCCACCTCATCCTCCATCCTTCCGGATGCACTGTTCCTATAGCCCAGCAGAAAGGTCCAAGAGTCCCCCAAAACCGACAAGAAGAACATAAGAGGGACCCAAAATTCTTGTCTAGCTCTTGAAATAAAAATATCCTGCTCCATAAGTCAACTTCCCCCGCCGCAGTGCAGTGAGCCCCTGTGAATACCAACACATGCACATGCCCGTAATTAATGTAGTGTGAAAAAATTTACAACTCAGCTGTTCTTGTTTTCATTGGCTTATTAACAGCGGGGAAAGCAGCAAATTTTTTAATTTTTTTTTTTTTTATCCCCTCAAAGGAAATGTCAGCAGAGGCGTTTGCATATCTAACGAGGGAGCAGAGCGGGTCGGCAGCCTCGTGCTTCCCTCCAATCCATCATTTGAAGGCCAAAGGGAAAACTGTGGCAGAAACATCACTGGTGGAAAGCAGGGACTCTCCCTCTTCCCTGGCTTCCAGATCTGTGTCCCTGTGGGCTCAATGCCTCTGCTGGCCATAAAGAAAG
This sequence comes from Toxostoma redivivum, assembly GCA_013397375.1. NCBI lineage: Eukaryota > Metazoa > Chordata > Aves > Passeriformes > Mimidae > Toxostoma > Toxostoma redivivum. The sequence continues at coordinate 177,758 of VXBI01006154.1, forward strand.
CTCCCAGGGCCAGGCAGGCAGCCCGTTCCCTGATCTCTGAGGGCATTTCAATGGACTCCTTAAGTAAATCCATGTTATTAACCGAGAACATTAGCCATAAATCCCAGGTCACTGGCCTCAGAGCAGCACTCGGCTGGTGAGGCTCAGCAGCCACACAGAGAGCCTCTAAATTACTGACAATAACTGTGCTTTCCCAAGAGCACAGAGAGAGAAAAAACACCACAGAAATGGGGAAGGAGCAGGTGGGAAAGGAGGAACAGGCAGGGCAAAGTGGAGGGGAAAAAAGGTGATGCATTTCAATGTGCTCTGTCCCAGCATAGTTTTGCTTAAATTATAATGTATAATACTTTGTACTATACTATATATATATTTAACTGTATTATATACTATAAATTGCATTATATATGCTATTACATATTATGTGCTGTATTAAACATGACACTCACATTCACTCACAATCTTTAATCTCCTGATTAAGAGCTCCCTCCCCTCCCTGGCATTCTCCCAGTGGAGGGGGCAGTGGGTGAAGGCACCAGGTCTGTGTGACACGGAATGGGAATTGCCTCCTGCAGAGGGAAGGCTGGGGAATAGCAATGGGAACAGCTTTATCTGCTGGAGAGGCCCCTCCTGGAGCAGCCAAGGGGAAGGGCTGGAGGGAGTGATAAAAGGATGAGCAAGGATGTGGCAGCAGGGGAAGTTTGGGAGGGGTGGAGGGGAAATCCCACTGGGATATCTCGGCAGCCTGTGCCATAGAGATGCCCACAGGAAAGGAATTATCCAGACATTTGATGACAGGGGCCATGAGGGACCATGCTGAGGTTCACCCTCTGCCCTTGGCAGGCCTGTGATGATGATATCATGCTGCTGGGTTTTGGCACTGGGGCTCCCCCCGTTTCTCCTTGCAGCCTCCTGTGTTTCTCCTTCTGCGCCATGAGCACCTCCTGGGGATGGGCCACGTTCCACCAGTGTCCAAAAAACAAGTTGGGGTGGTGCTGGGCTCCCTGCCACCCATGGATGCCATCTCCCGGAATCCTGGCAAGACCCTTCACATCCCACCTGGTTTCCTTCCTTCCTGATGAGTCCTGCACAAGACTCTTCCAATTCCCTTGGACAGTCCCTTCCTGAGCATCCACAGTGTCTGGGAGCAATCTTGAACCTTCCTGAGAAGTGGCACAATCTGTGGCAAGACCCTGCAGCTCTTAGAAACTCCCAAGATATCCCTGACTTTTCTTTTAAAACCAGTCAGACAGCAGTGGCTGCGAGGAGAGGGCTCGGCTGGTGGGCACAGAGAGAACAGAATAACTCTTCCCTCCCTGGGGGAGGAGGAAGAAGGTTTAGAAAAGTAATAATCTGGGAAAGCCTGTGCTTAAAAAAAGGCCAAGAAAATAAAGAATGGCACATTATCCAAACAAAATCTCAGGGTTTTTTGAAGAGGGGCAGGGGTAAATCAATCCTTTTTTAATAAAACCCTGAGCTTTTAATAAAGTGTTCACACTGATGGGCTGGAAATATTGTAAGACAGAATTAACTCGGAGCTATTGAGACTCTAGGGCAAAACCAGCACTGATTCTACATTATTTCTTCAGCTCAAGGAGTTTCTGAGGAGGAGGGGGGATGGTGCTGAAGAATTAAAACTGTTTTAATGATGTTTGACATGTATCTGTACCATTCCACTGCAAAGGAAGACAACTGCTGGTCTTGGGGCCATGTGCCAGTGGGGCCAAATTTGCCTTCACGTGGCTCCCTGTGGGATGAAGACACCTTCACAGCCCTCAGCTTGTCTCCTGGAGGGTGGGCCCCTCCTCCTGCCCCCACAAAGTGCAGCTGCAACACTACCTGCACCATGCACCAGCTGAGATGGAGAAACAGGGGCTCAGCAGCAGCTCTGCCAGGGGAAATGGCCCCTCTCCTCCAGCCCCTCTATCAGCCTGTCTGCAGGACATGGAATCACAGAATCTTTCAGGTTGGAAAATCCTCCTGAGATCCTCCAGCACTGCCAGGGCCACCACTAACCACGTCCCCAAACACATCTTTGAAATCCCTCCAGGGATGGTGATTCCACCACTACCCTGGCAGCCTGTGCCAGTGCTTGCACAACCCTTCCCTTCCACAACATTCAACATCCAACCACGTCTCCCCAAAAACACCCAGACACACCCAAAAACCCTCCTGAGGATGAAAAGCACGCCTCAGAGCTTTGCCACAGCTGCAGGCACGCTCGTGTGCCCTAGGAGAGATGTCTGAGCCACACTGGGATGATAAACAACATCAAGAAAGAAGACACAACACCTCCAGGGACAGCAGAGCCTCTCCCTGCTGTGTCCTCTTCCTCTGCCCGATAAGAAATTGCTTTCTTCTCACAGTCACAATAGGCACCTGCCCAAAACGCTGCTCAATTATGCTCCCACATCCCAGAGAGAAATAAGAACTACAACTGCACTTCTCTCCCCTCTCATGGCCCTCCACCTCTTTTTCTTCTTCTTCTCTTACGGGATTAGGGACTTGAAAGGCGAAGCGCTGCCCGGCACTGCAGCAGGAGGAGGGGGATGGGGATGAGTGCTTCAGAAAGCTGCCATGGCAAAAAAAAAAAAAAAATCCCATTTCTCACTTCTTAATTCCAGTCAATTCCAGTCAAAGGGCTGATAGAGATCTGTTTGTGGTAATTTGCTGCAGTTTATCCACTCTTTTCACCTTCTATCGGCTCTCCGCTGACGGGCGGCTGACATGCTGTTACTCGAGTGAGGAAATTAAAATTTGATGCAATAATCCCGAATAAGAAGGATTTTATTAGGTAATGTATACACTTTAGATGAGGTATTCCAGCCTGATACATTGATAGGGGAGCACAGACATGCTGTGCACCACAGATAAAAAGAGGGAAGAGAGACAGAGCAGTGGCTCCGTGGATTTAGGGCTGGGATGAGATGCCTTGAGCACATCTTCACCTGATGAGTCACATGTCAGGGTAAACATCACCCAAAAATGCACCTCAGCTTCTTGGTTTGACCTGCAAGCCTAGTTTAAGCTGGCCAAGCCCAGACTCCCCACCCAAATTGGATCATTTTGATAACCAAGACATTTGCTCTGCTCAGGGGGGTAGGGCAGAGCTGATGAGAAGAGACAAAAATGCACATAATTAATGGCTGGACTTGATGAACTTTGAGCCTTTCCCAACCAAATGGCTCTGTGTTAAACACCAGGCTTGCCAAAGCAAATCACATCCTTGTGTCAGCAGTGGAATTTCTCCCAGGAAGGCTGGGAATTTGGGTGACACCACTCAAAGCAGTCCCCCCCTCCAGCAATCTTCCTCTTCACCATGCCTCTGGTGGCACCTGGGGATCCATCTGGGATACCTCAGTGCCTTTGGAGATGTTGCACGTGGCCAAGAGAAATTAAAACCTGCTGAGAATTCTTTCCTTCTTTTCCTGCATCACTTTACACAGTGTTTATTTGCTGCTCTGCTGACTGCAAACTGAATATTCCAGGAATAACTGTGGTGCATGTATTGATACAAAGGGATCTTTGACCCTTAATATATATAATTATTTGGAAGACATTCCCTATTGCTTCATGGAGGTGATGCAGCCTACGATTTTTAATATTTATGGCACTTCCATTCCTCTAATTTCATCTAAAGCTTTTTCCCTCCTAGTTAAGTGTGATCTAATTTGTGGGTTTTTATTTCCCTGCAGCTCACTCTGTCCATCCCAGAGATACTCCTTAATATCAACGTGTGAGTAATTCATGAATAAATTGTGGTTTTTTGGCCACCTCTGGGCCAGCAGACAGGTAATGTTCTGTCTCACTATGGGATTTGGGGCTCATCCCTATTGATCCAGCACTCCCCATGTCAGGGCTTTGCTCCAAAGTGAATAAAAAGGCATAAAATGAAGCACAATGGAGCCCCCTCTCCCTCTGAACTGAGCCACCAGGGATTTGGGATCCAAGGTGCCAGGCAAGTTATGGGATGCACATGTGGTGCATCCATGATTTTAAGGCAGGCTTTTCCTTCTACACACAAAAATGCTTCCCTGTGGAAAAGTGATGGGATGCACAGCTGGGGATGCTGCAGGGAAGGGAAGCAAGCAGCTCCCAAAGCCCAAGCTGCCCTCCACGCTCCATGACATCTGTGGGGGGAAAAAAAAAAACCCAAAAAACAACCTCATCCCTGCTGCATTCAGAGACTGGGAGACGTTTTTTCCACAAACAGCGAGTTTGCTGACAAACCGAATTTCAGAAGAACTAAAATGATTGGATCAATTTGGCAAAACCTGGGGGGAAAAGACTCAAAGTGCTGAAATGGCTGATGATTCTGGCATTTTCAAAACTGCCTCATTTCAGGAACGTTTAGATTTTTTTCCCTTCAAGTTCTCTACTGGAAATGGCATGCAGATAGACCGTGGGGAGGACATGGGGTGACTGTCTGCTCCAAACAACACCTGCGTTGTGTTTTGTGGAATTTAAGCAAAAACCCTCGATAAAATATTTTATTTGGGGTCCGTGCTCAGGCTGCCTGTTTTAAAAAAGGGGCTGAATGTTGTGGATCTGGCTGGGATTGTGCTGTTTCAGAAGGAAAGCCCAGGAAGCACAGCCCTTACCGGAGGAGAGTTCTCGTAGATGTTGGTGCTGTAGGGCAGGTTGATGAAGATGGGGTCCATGTCCTGCACATCTGTGATGGTGATTGCCAGGTTGGCCAGAGTCGACAGAGGTTTGTTCTTATCTTGGTCCTTGAAAAAACAGAAGGGGCAGGGAAGGGAGAGAAAGGATTTCTGTCAGAAAAACAGGATTATTCAGCAGCACTGAGTCTCTTGCGGTTGTAGTTGGGGCAGGATTTCTGACTAGTGGAGGTAATCATCTCTTTTTTCAAGCTACCTGCTGGAATTATTGTCCACTGCACCTCCCTCTAAGCTGAAATACAATATGCATTTCATTGCAGCATCAGCCCTTTCAAATGAAGCAAACAACAATTTCGTTTTCATCACATTTGGAATGAAAATGCAGCAATGCTGTTCAACACCTACTTCAAAATGTAAATTCCTTCCTAATGCAGACACAGCCTAAGGTACCTCTGCATGGTCAGACCCAGGAGTGGGTGCCAGCAGCCTCTCTCATACCCTCAGTGCTGATGCCTTAACAGAGTTTGTGCTCTGTCAGCTGAGCTCAGAGCCCCTTCCAGTGCCTGAAGGGGCTCCAAGAGACCTGGAGAGGGGCTTGGGACCAGGGCATGGAGGGACAGGACAAGGGGAAGTGGCTTTAAACTGAAAGAAGGCAGGGTTAGATGATGTATTAGGAAGAAACTCCTGGCTGGCAGGGTGGTGAGTTTGCCCTGGATCCCTGGAAGTGGCCAAGGCCAGGCTGGACGGAGCTTGGAACAGCCTGGGATAGTGGAAGGTGTCCCCAGCCCATGGCAGGGGGTGGGACTGGATGGTCCTTAAATGTCCCCTCCCACCTGAACACTCCATGATTCCATGATCGCCTCCCTTTCACTCCAGCACATCCCACCAGGACAGAGCCTCGGGCTCTTTTCCAGGCACCACCCTCCAGTGCCACAGCAGTGGCACTGCCACCAGCTTCTACTGCCACTGGCTTTCTTGCTGAAGCCTTGTCCCATGGGTGCTCAAAAGTGACCCCAAGGCCCCCAGCCCTTTGCTAAGGGCAGGAGTAAGGAGAGCACACGGAGGGGAGGGAATCAATATCTCCTTACCCCCAGTCAGGCACTGTGACCATCAGAGCTTACCACACACTCCTCCAAAGCAGCTCTGAGCACAGGCAAAGACTGATTGCCAGAAGATTAATGTTAATTTAAACCCTATTCAACAGCTCAGCTGGTACATTATCCTCTTCACCTGCAGGGCTCAGTGTCTGTGGCCTGGGTGGATGCTTATTCTGACTCTGCTGTTAGTGCCATCAGGTTAAAGTCCTTTGTTTCTTCAGATAATGTTCCTTCCCCTCCCCTTCACCTCTTAAATTTTGTTTAAGGCATCACAGATAGCACTGAAAAAGCGAGCATGCTTCCAGTTTCCTCGCTGGACTGTCTCTGCTGCTGTCCTTTCCAGCCTCTTTCTGTGCTTGCTGCCTTCATTCCTGGGATGGAACGACTCCTGCCTGGCCCCCCTGCTCCTCAGCAATCCCTGCAGCCACCCTGAGCCCACCATCACCCCCTTTCCCACTCTGGACCATGATAAATATTCATCAGGCAGGCAAAAATCAGCATTGGCTCTTCCAGCTCCTGCTGCACAGGTGCTACTCTCCTCTTTCTTTCCCAGCTTTGCCCTGGGGTTTCTCATCACTTTTCTTCTAGGAATTACTAACACTGACCAAGCCCAGGAGATATTCCCACAGCTGCCATCCAGAGACAACATTTAGGTCCTGGGATTCCCAAAGCTGGAAATCACTGGATGCCAGGAGTGTATCAAGCACAGGGTGCCCAGAGCAGCTGTGGCTGCCCCTGGATCCCTGGAAGTGCCCAAGGCCAGGCTGGACAGGGCTTAGAGCAGCCTGGGGTAGTGGAAAGTGTCCCTGCCCAGGGCAGAGGGTTGGGATGAGCTGGGCTCTACAAGCCCTTCCAACTCAAACCATTCTGGGATTCTATGAATCCCACATTTTATCTTTGCTGGGATACAGGGCCAGACGGAGCTGGATGGACCAAGCTGACAGCACTGCATCCCTGAGGAAATCAGAATCCTGGAAGAAAGTTACATTTCCACCAGGGACTGTGTTTGGTCCCACATTTTCCAAGCTGCTAGACAGCTCAGTAACACATCCCAGGAAAGGGTGTCAGCGACAGACACTGGCAAGGGAGCAACAAACAGAGAATTAAAATAAAATGAGGTATGCTTCAAAATAAAAACCAAAAAACTAAACAACAAAACCCCATGTTTTTGGAGAAATTCCACAGCCTGGAACACGCAGGGCTCGGGCTGAAAGGCTGTGGAGTTTGCCCTGCAGTCCATGAGTGCCCGGGCTCGGCGCTGGGAAGAGCGAAGCGCAGCCCTCCGTGTCCTGCTGACATTTGTGCCTCTGCATCAAGACAATGATCTTGATTAAATCACATGCTTCAAGAGCTCCAGCCAGCTGCCTGGAGGGGGCAGAGAGGGTTTTCCCCCCCTCTTCTGAGCAGATGTATTGCAGGGCTGAATCTCACCTTACTCTGCTGTGTGCGAGGTGGGGAAGGAGCCAGAGCTGCAGCCTGTGTGCTCCTCCACATTTCCAGGGATTGACCCCCCATTCACATGGGACACCCTCCCATTGTGATGGCATTGACTGTAATTAAGACCCTCGTTTCTCTTCTGTCCACCAAAATTCTAACTCTTGATGTCTGAACTTAATAAAGGTGAAGCCACTTGTAATAAACCAACTGTACAAGGAATGAGCCCGGAGGATTCAATACACCAAAGATTCTTCACTCAGAGGGTGGTGAGACACTGGCACAGGGAAGTTGTGGATGTAGTTCCATCCCTGGAAGTGTTCCAGACCCAGCTGGATGGGGCCAACCTGGTCCAGCCCCCATGGCAGGGGGTTGGAGTGGGATGCTCTTTAAGGTGCCTGACCCAAACCATTCCATATTCTGGGAATGGTCTGCATGCCCTGTGCTGGGCTCCATCACCCAGGAGCTGGTCCCCTTCCTGCAGAAGCCCAAAAGGAGCTGTTGGATCCCAGAAATCTGGAGTTTTTGAGCTTTCTGTGCTTTCAGGCACAGACCCCCTGGAAAACACTGCTTTTGACCTGAGGCTTTGGAGACAGCTTCTAAACATGAATGGTGAAGTAGAAATCACAAGTGTGTAGTGAGTTAGAAGTGTGTGCTTTCACAGGGTGATGGATTTTAAATTTGGGGTTTTTATAGTATAGTAATAGGTATGGGACAAGATGGAGGATTTTGAGCGTTTTCTCTTTCTTTGCTCATCTTCTTCTTCCTTCTTCATTGATTTCAGGTAGTGGTTTCTGGTTGGTCACTTAGTGTCACTCTAAGGGTCATGGGAATGTAGTTTTGAGTTAAAAGTATAAATAATATAGGTGTTAATACTTATTGGACTGTTTAGCTTTAAAAGACCTTGTAGCAGTTGCCTCTGTAGCCATTTTCCTCACTTCTAGCAAGGAGCTGGAAGTGCTGTTGAATTCTCTGTACTTTCTGATAAGATATAATAAACATCTGAACATGAGACAAACTGTTCCCACCGTGTTTCTGTTAATGCTGGCTCTGAGCAGAAGACACACAAGACTGATGACAAACCACTCATTGAGGTGGTGCAAAGCCCTGCACTGCTGGCCACAGGAGATTTTCCAGAGCAGGGCAATGAAACAAAGGCCAGGCAGGGTGAGACTCACCGTGGCATTCACCTGGAGCTGGTAGGCCTGGGTGACTTCGTAGTCCAGCTCCCGGATCACCGACACGATGCCGCGGCCGCTGTCGATGGCGAAGAAGCTGGAAGGGGGCTGGAAGGAGTAAAGCACGCTGCCTCCTGCCCCCTGGTCCGGGTCTGTGGCGTTCACAATGAAAATTGGAGTGCCCACGGGGGTGTTCTGGGGATAAAAAATGAATATTGGTATCACAGCACATCATTCTCATATCAAACACCAGCAATTTCCCCTTCCCACCAGGAGTGATACCCAGCACCTCCAGTCCTGTATTTCCACAACATTTATAAGTTGCACAGCTGTGTTCTTTATTACAGTATTGCAGGGCCTATAATAGTTGTTACACACTTATAATAATAGTTATACAGCCGTGGTCAAGATGGTGCTCTGTCACAAACCCTTATTTTTCCCAACTTTCCAGATAAAACGGCTCTCTTTGCTTAAACTTGTTTTTTTTGCCCAAAGGCGCTTTTATTTTGACGCTGACTCCCTCAGTGTTTTCACCACGAAGTATTAAATACAGGAGAGCTTCAAAAAAAAAAAGGGGGGAATTACACACACACACACACAAAAAAAAAAAAGGCAGTAAATGCAACGCAGAACTTCACGCAAAAGTCAAAGTTGTAGTTTCCACAGCAACTACAACCTGGCCCGATTAACGCAGGCATGAGCAGCTCCATCGTCATAAATCTGGAACTAATCTACATGCATAAAATATGCAGCTGAGTGCACAAAATCAGCAATGGCAAGTGCAGTTTGGCACTTCTTATTGTTTAACTTCGCAGCGGGGAGAACAATTATCCATTTTTGGTGGAACAGCTGCATGTTCCTATGCAAATCTTAAAATGCATATTCTTGTCTCTCCCTGAAGGCACGAGCACAGACTGCCAGCAAAAAAGGCTCCAGGTACACCTTGGGCACATCCCTCTGCCTGTGGCATCACCAAAAGGGTTGGCAAGGAGCTGAACCTCAAAAGGGGACACAGCAAAGGTCAGAAGTGAGACCTGACAGCGGCTGGTTATGGGATAATACGGATTATTCCTGAAAACCTAAGTCTCTGTGTTTTATTGTTAACTCCTTTCCTGTGAAATTATTCGCCCTCAGCTTACAGAGGAGGATCCTGAAGTGCTGAGAGGATGGAAAGGAGGCTTGAGGAGAGGCAGAGCATGGAAAACGGGGCACTGCTTCCAAGAAAATCCCTGGCCAAAGCTGTGAAACAAACTGAGCCTTTTTCAGGTTTTCTGGGAACCACAGGGCTTGCAGTAAACCAAAGGTTGTCCCAGGCAACACCTCTACTAGAAAACACAGGAAAACTGAGCTCCACACTAGGGAATCTTATTTAATCAGCTTAATACTGGGTGATGGCACCAGCAAAGAGCCAAAGAATCCAAATTTTCCCAGTTAAGACAAAATTCCACTTCTCTTACATCACATCAACATCGTTTCTGCCAAGGTGTGAGAGGTTGCAGCTCCCACTTAGGTTTTCCATTTCTTTTCTTTTTTTTTCCCTCCTCTAAATCAAGCTGCTCCAGAAAAACTCACAGGGCACAGCCTGAGTTAGAAGTGCCTTCCGGTTTTTTGGTGATCAGCAGTCACAAAAGCATAAAAGATATAGCTGGAAGGGACCACAGGAGAGAAACCTGTCCCCCTAAATCACTCCCACCCCAAAAACCTTCTAGCCACGGAGACACCACATCCTCCCCAGCCCCTCTGTCCTGGAATTTTGCTGCCCTTTGCCTTACAGCTGCTCATTTTTTGGAAGGCTTAACCCAGCCCTGCCCTGCTGCCGTGTAAATCCTTGACTTTGTGCCTTGCACTCAGCACCTTAATCCTGGCTTGGGCATTTAAACTGCTCAGGAGCCAGGATTTTGTCAGCTGGGGGGTGTGTTGGGTGAAGAAGAAGCCGTGCATGGGTGTTTGGTGGGTGTTTGGTCTCTGAGCACTCCTAAAACACCTTCTCAGACAGGGCTAGAGCATCTCCCCAGCCCCTCTTTGGGGCTGCCTGCCTCCCCCAAGCCACCACAGCTCCAGAGCATCCCACAGCCCTCCTATTGCCACTGCCAGGGCACTCCACATGCTCCAACAACCCCAATTCCATCCCAGAGCCACTGTCATACCAATGTCACCACACAGAGCATCCCAAATTAACCATTCACAGGGAGAGGCAAAGCAAGAGCAGATTCAGGGCTGCACAGAAGGGCCTGGTATACACTGCCCTGGGAATAACAATATTCATAAGGATAAAGCTGGCCTTGGTGAATATGTTTTCCTCTCCTTTTTAAGTGCCCCTAGCCACTGCTTTTAACATGCAAATCCTCTCTGGTCACCCGTGATTACGGGGCTGCTCTCGGCTGGCTGTGAGAGAGGAGAGCTTGATTTCCCCCGCATTGTGCTCCATACAATAGCCGCAAAGCAGGCTTTGAAGGGAGTTCATCTCCTCGTCCTTCCAAAGGAGAAGCTGCCTGCAGGGGACACGGGGGTCACCAGCTCTGGTGCTGTCAGCTCCAGGCCCTGCAGACACCACCGGGTGACTTTATCCTTGTTTCACAGCTTTGCTCACCACCTCCCTTCGTTGGCCAGGACAGCAAGGGATCAGTTCTGGACAAAGATCTGGCCCTGGGAATCAGTCATGGACATAATAGCAAAACATCTGTGAGGGACCCCAGGGAGCCAAGCACAGCCCAAGTGAATTTAGGAGGGGAGCAGGAAGAATTCCAGGCAATAGGAAGAATGTTACAGGAAGCAGAGCAGCATGGATGCAGAGAGGGAAATCACTGATACTGCCCAAAATGCACAGGTCAATGCGAATATTTCACTACCAAGCACATGCCCTTATTCCCAGCAGCTCACAGGGTGGAGGATGCAGACCCATAAGGAGTGGTCTGGGTAATGAATCTTTTTTATCATAGCTCAAATTCAAGCAAAAAAACTCTCAAAACTCCCCCAAACCAGCTGGAGGGCGCAGACATCCCATGCCAACAGTCCTCCAGGGAAAAAGGTCTCATCAATGCTCATGCCCAGGCAGGCACAACCAGGACTCAGAGGAATTTCAGGCCATCTGCCTTAAAAAAGCATTAAAAGTATGTCTTTAAAATCCTCTTGCCATTTCTGGGTCAAACAGGCTCGAGGTACTCCTCAGCAGGAATCGGATGTCTTTATTTCTCAGAAGCTGTGGCCCATCATCTAAACAATGAAGCAAAACATCTGGATAAACAGAAGAGCCTGGGGCTCGTGTTTGATGGTAAATACCGAGCAGAGGACACAAACCAGGGAGATGCCTTTGGAAAGCCCCAAATGTTTCTGCCTTTCCAGCATTTGGTTCATTTATAAGACTCCTCTGCACATCCTTCGTGGTTTTCCTTCATTAACAAAGACTAATTGTGGTGATGCTTATCTCACCAACAGGCAAAAATAACAAAATCTATAATTTCTTTTGTCCAGGCAGACAGCAGCCTACAGGTGCTGGTGGCAAACAGGTGAGCTCTCTACACGAGTCACCAAATTCTGTCATTTTTTACAGCTCTCAGCTCTCTGCAGCAGCCTGCGATGGAGGCTTCATTCACTACAGAAAAAAAGAACTGGTGACAAAACTGTGTCATGTCATTAAATCTTTGTTACGATGCCAGCAGATGTGAGATTAAAAATAAACATGCAGGCAGATGCTGCCTGTTGGGGGGAGGAGGAGGAGGGCAAACAGGAGTGGGACCTGCTCCTGACCTGTCTCCAGCAACCCATCCTTCACCTGCAGGAGCAGCTCCAGCACCCAGCTCCCCCCAGAGCAGCTCTAGCAATTAAAGGGCTCTGGGGTTTAGTAGTAATGCTGTTTGTGCCTCCCTTATTTTAAAGTAAATGAGTAAGAAGAGTTCAAACTGTTAAAAAAAAGTGTATTGGAAGAAGAAATACTGAGCAGTAATGCAGGGGCCCCTAACTGTTAATCATAAGGATACTGCTGGATCCCCAGCAGCAAGGACAGGTTTGTGTTAAAATAAGGAATGACAATCCTAAAATCCTTGTTCAAACATGGGAGATGTTGCTGCACAAGGAGGAGGAAGAGACAGAGACCGGGACCTTGCCTCTCTCTGAGCGGTGCAGAGGTGAGCGACCACAAATAATCACAGGATCACAGAATGCAGTGGGATTCAGGTCCCACCTTCCTGCTCTAGCAGGGACATGGCACAGGATTGTGTCCAGAAGGTTCTGGGATGTCCCAAGAGAGGGACACTCCACACCCTCCTGTTCCAGTGCTTGGTGACTGCCTGAGTTCTCCCTCATGGAACTTCTGTGCATCAGCTTTTGCCTGTTGCCTCTTTCCCCACAGCTCCATCCTCCTGCTGTCCCCCCAGGGAGTTGTGTCTCCATCCCAAAGCTGTGGTGGGATGGCCCACCATAACAAACAACAATCAACTCCCCTGGGCTGGCTGTCACCTCCTGTGTGACCTCAGCACGAGCTGCCAGACACAGACGTGCCCTGGTAACCCTGACAGCTGGGACACCAGAGCCTCGTGCAGCATTCCCTGCAAAAGGGCAATTAAGGATGAAGAAGAGGTTACCAAAAAGGGACTTTTTAAAATATTTACACCTCACTCTCTGGCCACACTGGTAATCTTTAATATCTTATTATGAACCCTGCTATAATATACATTAGTAATAAAATTTTGGGTGGGTGCTGCTCCAATGCAACATGGCAATACAAGGTAGGTGACAATCCAGAGGAGATGCCCTCTCTGGGGTCACAATGTGAGCAGCCTGGGATAGTGGAGAGTGTCCCTATCCATAGCAGGGGATTGGAACTAGATGGCCTTTGAGTCCCCTTGCACCCCAAACTGTTCCATGATGTGTCCAACCAGGAAGGTTACATGGCCACAGCTGAACATGAGGGACACCTGAAAAAAGTCAGAGCACCACCTCCTCTTGTCTGCCACCACATGTTCCCCTCAAGCTGTGCCAGGGAAGGTTTAGATTGACCAGCAGAAAGATGTTTTTCATGGAAAGGTGTCATGATTTGACATGGTCCTCACCACAGCCTGCAGAGGAATCTCAGCTCTGGCACCTGGAGCATCTCCTGCCCCTCCTTCTCCACTGCCCTTGGTGTCTCCACATTGTTTCCCTCACATGTTCTCACCTCCTCCTCTGCCTGGAATTAACACTGCACCCCCAACTTTGTTTTGATGCTCTTCTTAAATTTGTAATCATAGAGGCATTACAACATCTCTAACTGGCTCAGTTTTGGCCAGCAGCATGTCCATCCCATCAGGGATTAGTCTGCTGGACATGGTGGAAACTTCTCACAGAAGCCACCTCTGTGGCCCCCTGCTACCAAAATCCAGGTGATGCAAAATCCAAGGAAGTGGTGGAGTCCCTGTCCCTGGAGGGATTTAAAAGCTGTGTGGCTGTGGCAGTTGGGGACACAGCTGTGTAACCTGGCAGTGCTGGGTTAGTGCTTCAACTTCATGATCTTAGATCCAACTCAAATGATCCTTGTGCAAAGGCTCTCCTTTCACACAGGGCTAACAAATAAAAAAGGCTGTTTGCAGAAAAGCCAGCTCCCATCCTCTTTCCTGAGGCACCTTCTCCCACAGCATTAAGTCCCTCGCCCTGCTCAGGGAGCAGATTGGCACGGTGCCTTTGAGAGTTCCCCACCACAGCAAAACCATTTCATGGGCCACCAACACCCCGGATGTGCCTCGATCCACCAGTCTTGTCCAAGTGGCCTGACATCAGGAGCTGAGAATATGGGGAATATGGAGAGCTGACTTGTTTGCAGCAGGGTCAGAGTGGGAGAGAAGCAGAGATCTTGGAGTCCATTTCCCAGATACTCCAATGCATCCACTTTCCCAACACTCTGCGTGGCTCTGAGCTGGGATTAAACCACGACAACCTTCTGACAAGAAGAAGCAGAAACGAATATTTGGGTTTATCTGGGGCTCATCCCTCCACACCAGCCATGTAGAGGACCTCCATCTGACCTCCCAGGGCAAAGTCACCCGGCAGAAGCTGGTGGGGATGATTAGGATGCCGATGCGTGCTGTAGCCATGCCGATAATGTGGAAAAACGGCAGGCAATCTGGCCGAGCAGCTGGCGGAAGGTCGGGGAGATGAGGCGACACAAACGGACCGGGGGGCACACGGCCACGGGCAGCTCTGATCTCCTCAGCCCTGCCAGCCCCATTCCTGCTGCCCCATCAGGAGAGGCTCAGCTCAACCTGGTACTCCTAAATAATCCCCTGCTGCCGTTCCTGGCGGCTCTTTTAGCTCTGCACAGCGCAGTGGGGCGGACGAAAGGAGCTTTGAAAGCCTGAGCTCAGACATCCCTGGGCTCCAGGCAAATCCTGCCGATCCCAAATCATTGCAGGGAGGAAGGGGGGCTCAGTGCCTCTTGCCTTGAAGACAGGGCATCTCAGGGTGCTGTGGAACAGAGCTGACATGGATTCCAAAGATGCTCCCAGCACAGCTGGGATCCTGCCTCTCTCATCCCAGGCTGCTTTAAGTCACCTATTGCTGCCCAGGTCTGGTTTCTGCAGGAAACAACTGCAGAGTGCCAGCCCCTCTTCCAGCCCCTGCTGAGAGGAAGAAGCCAGCCCCATGTTTTGGTTTCCATCCCCATGCTCCATCCTGGGAGTGATCCGGCTGCCAGAGCAGGTCCCTCGCTCGCGTGCCAGCTCCGAACGCTCCGATGTGCTCAGACTTCCAATTCCCGTGCTCTTAATTGCACTTTTAATTACATTTATTACTTGCATTGCTGCTCGTCCGAGCCAGGCAATTTCCAATTTCTAAGTTTGATTTTAAAGCCTGATAATTTCCCTTTCTACAATTTTTTTCTAATTTTTTTTTTTTTGGGTGGAAATCCACCCCACCTTTCAATCAGCCCTCATTAATATGTACCTCCTGTTGCTCTCTCTATTAAGTGACCTCCCTCATTATGGGGTGACACTGGCAAACGGCCACCACAGAGCTATAATTCAATTGAGGGGCTTTTGAAAACACCATAAACACAGCTGGAATGGATGCTTTGTAGGAGCTGGAGAGGAATTAGCTGCTGGATAACCACACTTGGAGCTGAGCACGCTTGTTCACGGCAGACACAACCCAAGGAATGGTGCTGGAGGATGGGACATCACAACCCCCCAGCCCAGAGGGGAACTTGCCATGCTGGCAGGACAATGGCACTCAGCAGGCAGAGGACAAACAGCCACACAGAGCAGGAGATGCTCTGGTGTCCTGTGGGATAAACCTGCTTCCTTTTTCCAGCCCAAAGTTCCCCTGTTGCCCACCAAAACTCTGCCAACACGGTGGTTGATCACAGCACACCTAAGAGCTGGGAGAGAAATCATGGAATCCTGAAATGGTTTGGGGCTTGGGTAGGGGAGGACTTTAAAGATCACCCAGTTCCAACTCCAAAAGCCAGCAGCTTCCCACTGCTCTGGGAGGGGGCAGATGAAAAGGGCAGTGACGCAGTCACCGCTCCACTAACTCAGCATCCGCAGCCAAATTTCATCACAAAAGCCACATTTCCCTCCCATCCTGCATCTCCAAGGAGCAGGCAGGGCCAGGACAAGGGCTGGGAGGCAGTCTGTGCTTCCCTCCTCGGCTGCTGGTAGGTCAGTCCCAGTTCTGGAGACAGCAGATGGGAAGCCAAGATGGTCTAAGGAGACATTTGAAAGTCAGACACGAGTGCCAAGAGTGTGAAAACCTGTCAGTCAGAGCGCCCCTGGCTTCAGCAGCATGGCCTCTCTCCTGCTGGTGTGATTTTCCTGCTGGAAAAGGGCTTTTGGAGCAACCTCCCTCTCTGCAAGGGCACCCACGGCAGATGGCCTGGAACCCCTTTGGCTCTCATCTCCCTGGAGATGGTGGGCATGGAGCAGGTGGATCCAGGTGGCCACAGTTAAGGGCTGCCTTCCTGCAGTGGCTGCTTTTGTTCTGGGATGCAGAGGCAGGGGGATTACACAATCCAGGGGGATTTTCCACCATCCCTCTCCTCAACATCAAAACTCAGTAGCAAAGTCAAACCACCAAGAGTGATTTACCACTACCAGCATTCAGTGTGGGGTGAGACAAGAAATCCATGTTCCAATTCCTGCTGGAGGGCTATGCCATAAACTGGACAGATCCTGGTTTTTTTTAATATCCTTTTTTTTTTTCTTTCTTTTTGAATTTGCCACTAACTTTCACTTTCTGGCACCTCATGGCAGCCCACTGGGTGATGCTCTGGATGGCAAATGACTCCCATTAAGGCAGAGCCTTCACACAATGCATTACAAATGAAGCCCTAATGACAGGACACCGGCAGCACCGCTCCCACCCGATATTAATTGGGTGCCACTTTCTTTTAATGGTACATTAATTAATGCGGGATATCAACAGAAGTCCACGGCACCCCCATTAATACAAATGAATTCATTATCATCGGTGTTGCCACAAGAAATGACAAATAAATCTGTAGCAGTGGGACACTTCAAACAATAGCCACGAATCATTAGGTATTGTCTTCATTTATACAATGTACTGCAAATATACACATGAAATCTATGGATGCTTCTCTAGCCACTCTCCATGACTCCTCCCTGCCTCTCAAGCTGTCCTGGGCCACCTTGGAGGGCCACCAAAATTTGCTTCATCACTTCTGTCTCCTCTTATCCCAGCACTTCTCACTGTCCCTTTCCCTTGTATCCTTAAAGACCCTCTGATCCAGCACATGTAATCCTGGGAAGAGGATCACCATTCCTTCCTCCATCTCTCACACTCCCATTTTAGCCAGGCACAAAGAAATCTGCCTGTTGGGACCTTGAAGCCAGGGAGTTTTGAACTTTCTGTGCTTTCTGACACTGACCTCCAGGAGAACACTGCTTTTGACCTGAGGCCTTGGAGAAGGCTTCCAAATTTGAGTGATAAAGCTAAAATTATGGCTGTGTAGTTAAATAGAATTGTGTGATTTCACATGGTGAAGAGTTTTATATTTGAGGTTTTTGAATATAGTAATAGGGATGGGACAAGATGGAGGATTTTGAGCAGTGGCTCTTCCTCCTTCTTATTCCTTTTTCTTCATGATTTCAGTACTAATTTTTGGTTGAATAGAAAATCCCGCAGTGCAGGTCACAGGTGTTTGGCTATTGGGTCAAAAGTATAAATAATATAGATGTTAGTTTTGAGTTGAATAGTTTGCTTTTAAAAGACCTTGTAACTAGCTAAATATATGTCCATTTTCTTGCTTTTAGCTTGTTAGCTAAAAGTGCTGCAGAACTCCCTGTACTATAAGATTTAATAAACAACCAAGTCCAAATAAGAAAATCCATCTCTCAAGTTTCAATCCTGACTCTGAGTAAAAGCAAAAAAATAAAATTAAAAAAAATAAAATAAAAGCCAGGCACTAATATGTGGTGCCACTAATAAAATAGTGCAACTATCACCTGCCTGCTTTTCTCCCTTATTTATTTCTTTTCCTGCTTATTTATCTGCAGCTCTGGTAGAGAAGCTAGAAGCACCTTTCCCAGCACAGACCTCTGACCACGGGAGGAGAGAGAAACCTGTCCTCAGAAAACCAAGGAAAAAAACCCCACAATCCCCTTTGAAATCTGGGATTTGTAAAGTCCCAAAGATCCATCAAGAAGAAACTCCTGGAAAAGCCTCTGCAGCAGGCTCAGAGCAGGTACCACCCTCAACACGAGCGAACACAAAATCCATACAGCCGTGCTGATTCAAAAAAAATCCTTCCCTGTCTTCCCCTGGATGGCTTCATTACCAGAGGAAGGATCAATACAGGTTCAGCTGGGGTCTCCTCATCAGGTTTTGCTCGTGCTGAGGCAGCAAACTCTGGCAGGAATGTTTCCTGCTGGAGCCATGGTATGGGCACCACTCTCTCATGGGAGGTAACACCCAAATTCCCTGTTTCCCACTGCCCCACAGTGCAGAGAGAGCCTGGGACAGTGGAAAGTGCAGGGAATAGCTTTCTAAAATCCAATATATGGAGGCTGACTCAGAAACTGCAGGAAAACCCAGGCAGGAGCTATGCTGAGCATATTAGACAAATCATAAAAACAGGGAAGCCAGCAATCCAAGGGAGGGTTTTTTGCCTAAATGGGGGAAAAAAGCATGATGCTCATCTTTAAAGTGAAAAAGGAGAGGTTTAGATTAGATGTGAGAAATAGATTTTTTACTCAGAGGGTGGACAGGCCCTGGCACAGGGTGCCCAGAGCAGCTGTGGCTGCCCCTGGATCCCTGGAAGTGTCCAAGGCCAGCTTGGGACATCTGCATTAAAGAACAGGAGCAAGGTGGGACAGGAGAAGGAGCGAGAAAACAAAGGAGAAAGAAAAATCCTGCACTTTTCTAGAAATAGAGGGATGACTCCCTCCTTCCCTCTCTCAGCCCACCACATCTCCTTGCAGCAGCAGAGGAGGTCACAGCCCTGCCAGCACCCTTGCCAGGCCCAAGGAATTCACATGGCATTACCTGAGTGGTGGTGGGGGAAAACCCCAAATCCAGACAGATCCAAGCCCAAACAACCCTGGCAAAACCTTGCTGAAACCATTCCCTTTGAGGCCCTGTCTCCAGTCCCAGCTTTTTCCTGACCAAGGCTCAGACCAAGCTTTATCACCTGTGGCTGAGCAGCAGGAGAGAGGCAGGATCATTTGCCAGGGCAGGGAAAAGCTAACCCTGCATCCCCCCTGCCACAGCTCCTGCTCCCCTTCCCATGCTGATTGCAGCAGCTCATCCTTCTGCTGATTGCAGCTGATGGTCCTGGCTGGGTTTTGCCCTTCTAGACCAGACCCTCAATTATCAAGGGTCTGGTTTTTATAAAAGGTTTGGGGTTTTAACTGTATTTTTTTTTCTCTCCCCAGTTGAGCTAGCAAGTTTATTTTTTGCCTGGGCTCTTTCCTGCTCTGTCTGGATGAGCTGATGGATTTTGGGGCTTGCCAGAATCCAGCAAAACCAGGCTTGCTGGGTAGTATTAACTTCTAACCCCCGTGTAAAAATAGCTGCAATAAAGCAGAGTGAATAATATCAGCTTCACCTAATGTAACTTTGATTAAAAAGTGCTGCCCTCTTCATCACTCCTGGGTGGTAACTCCAGAGAAATGTCCTTCCCCAGAGATGGAAAGCAGCAAGGTCTGGGGAGAGAGCAGCCAGTACAACCCAGGCACACTCCAGGGCTGCTGCTGAGCTTCACAGGGAGGGTGGAGGGACCAAACTCAGAGGAAAAGCCAACAAAATGGGGGGAAAATGCAGATTCCTGCCCATCTGGGCAGCAAGGCAGACCCTTCCAACTTCAGGACCAAACCACTGAGGTCCATGGCACCAAAGCCTCATCCCTTCCCTTCCCTCAGATGCAAAAAACTCCCAAGTATTTAATTATTCTCCCCTTCACTCCTGGTGCTGGCAGACTGTGTCAGGAGCTGTTTTGTTCCAGCGTGCAGGAGCAGGCAGGAAAGGTTTTAATTTCACGCCATGCACCAGGCACTGCAATTTTGGACACTGTTTGTTATCTGACTTCTGGCCCTATCTCTGGGCCCCGTGCTCCTCAGGCAGCCGTGGCCAGTTGGCTTTTTAATTTATTCTCTGCTAGGATGGGGATTCTGTTCAAGTGAGAGCCCTCTCTCACCACCCAGGCATGCTGCTTTAATCACAAAATGCCTCCGAGTTTGGAGGTGCCAAGGTTGGTGCCACTCCTGTGCCACAGCAGGCAGGGCTGGAGGAAACCCCACTGCTGCAAATCAACTTGTGTTCACCCAAAAAGTAAAAAAAAAAATATAACCTGAATTGGGATTAGAATGAAACCCCTCCTCAGATGGGTGAAAATCCCAAATCAAAGGACAAACTTCTGGAGAGTGAGAGGAGTCCTAGGATGGTTTGGGTTGGAAAGGACCTTAAAGCTCATCTCATTCCAAGCCCCTGCCATGGGCAGGGACACTTCCACTAGATCAGGTTGCTCCAAGCCCTGTCCAACCTTGGACACATCCCAAAGGATGGGGCAGCCACAGCTTCTCTGGATAACCTGTGCCAGGGCCTCCTCACCCTCACAGGGAAGAATTTTTTCCCAGTATCCCACCCCATCCAGCCCTGCCCTATGGCAGCATGAAGCCATTCCCCCTTGCCCCTGTCCAAAGCCCCTCTAGGCAGTGGAAGGAGCCCATTCCCCAGCAGAGGAGTGAGGAAGACTTGGAAAACAGCAGCCTTCATCTCTCCAGGCTGATCCTTTGCCCAGGTGAAGAATTTCCTGTTTTTTAGCATAAGCAAGGCATGAAGTCACATTTGCAGGCTGGCAAGCCACGGCATCCCTCTTGTGCTGGATGCCCAAAAAACACCCCCAAAAATCTGGCTGAGCACCTTTGAGACAATCACACCGCAGGGAAACTCCACCCAAAGTTTTTGGGTTTTTTTTGTGAGCCTTCTTCCCAAACCTCCACCCTGCCTTTCTTCCAGGGTGGTTTGTCAATAGAGAGTTCAGATCTGAACTCAGGGAGGGAATGAGGATGAAAGGAATGAGGAGCAGGTAATTGCTGCGTGAAAATGACAGCGCAGCGATTTCCACGGGCTGCCACAGACTCTGGAATACCAAGAGGCAGCCGACAGCTGGAGGATCAATACCTCCCCAGAGGTGGGATTATTAGGGAGAGAAAGGGGCTTGAAAGATCCATAAGTGCCTGATGAGTGACTATTTCCAAACCACTGCTGGCTGAATGACAATTGCCTTGGGAAGGATGCTGGGATCACTCCCAGGGTGTGCCTTCAGCCTGGGGATGCTCCGGTAGGAATGACAAAATCTGGCTGTGCCATCATCCCCCTCTTCTTGCAAAAGGGAGCTTTCCTCTTCCCTTGGTGCCCCCTGGAAGGTGCCAGCTAAGATCCCAACAGGGATTTTAGGAAAAGGCAGCTCTGGCGTTTTGGCCTCAGCAAAAAGAAGCTGCAGGGAAAAAAAAGTGTGGTGGCAATTCTTCTTACCCAAAGCACATCTGGCAGCTCCCTGCAGTCATGTTCCACCAGCGCTTTTTAAATCCCAACTTCCTTGCTCAGCTCCTCCACACAAGGTCCATCCTACGGAGCCATTAGCATCCCCCCAAAATGATGAGAATGTTTGACACCTCCCCACGAAGCCATGGGAAGGCACCAGGATCCCCTCCAGCACTCCCAGAGACAATGACTTCAGTTCCCAGCCCCAGAGCTCAGCCAAGACAACAACACAGGACAGCAACAACATCACTCTGCTTCTCCCTGCTGCATCCTTAGGCTCAGTCCCTCGGGAAGCACAAATTCAGGCACCTCCAGATGAAGATTTGCCCTCTGGACATGAGCAGGGAGCTCATTTTAAACAAGGATGCCTCTGGGCATTCCAGCTTTCCACAGGTTTCACTCATCCAGCAGCTCCCTCTGCCCGGGGCAGGCTGCTGAAAGCACAGCTTGGAAGCTGCTTGGGGGAAATTCATGTTCAGCTTAGTGCTAAGCATGTTTAAATACAAAAGTTCCTCCTGGATGAGAGCAGCCACGAGGCCAGGGAGTCTCATTTTTCCCAGGGGAGAACCAATTGCTCACAGCATATCTGGGTGGGAAAAAGGAGTAAAAAGCAGAAGAGCTCTCTCCTCTCTCACCCTGGGCAGCTCCAGCCTATGCACAGTTATTTTTTTATTTAAACTCTTTTTTTTTTTCAAAGGTGAAAACATAAATAGGGTTTTCTTTTAGGAGGAGAGAGAAGCACAAGCAAGGAGGGAGTGAGGAGGAACCTTAAAGAGCAATTTTTGAAATGTCAGCAGGCAAGAGTTTGCCCAAGGACAGCTTAGATGTACCATTTGTTTTTCAAAGGGAGGTAAAAAGATGTCACATCCCTCAGTTTGCACCCTTCAGGTCATCAGGTGGACTCTACAGCAGGAAAAAAGCAAGGCACAAGACATGCTCTCCAAAACTACATCCAGAGGGATTTCTTCTATTGGTATTTATTTTCTATTAAGTGTATGAAGAACGAAAAGCTTTTTCTTTTGTTTATTTGCTAGCACTTGGCTGGGAAGGATAGCAGGAAAGGGTGATAACAAACAGCAGTGCCACAGCCAGCCCTTGGAGCTCCTCTGGGATCCGGGAGGATGGAGAAACCCAGGGATAAGGGGCAAGAGCTGAGGAATGGGGGCAGCAGGGGAAAACTCCTCCCTCTCTGCTCCTATCACCCCACAGAGCCTTTTGCATCCCTCAACCTCGCCTCCTCCAGCATCTGTGCTGGGTCCACACACCTTTGTGTGATTCTGAAAGCACCAAAATCAACAAAAGGAGCCCTCTCATTGCAAAACTAATTAATGAGACCTGCAGGGAAGCCCAATAAACCAGATAAGAGCTGTTATCCCAATGCCTGGATCAGAGGCAGGGAATAAAGTTCCAGCAGCAAGAAATGTGGGATATTTGGGGCCATGTCCCCAAGTGCCACATCCACACACCCAGTGAACCCCTCCTGGCATGGTGACTCCAGCACTGCCCCGGGCAGTCTATTCCAGAACCAGAAAACCTTTTCAGGGAAGGATTTTTTTCCTAATATCCAATCTAGACACCCACTGGAGCAAAACACTGAAGTCAAAGAAAAATTCACCTGGCTGAGGATAACCCAGAAGCTGTGCAGCCCAAAGTGCACAGCCAGCTATAAATAAAAGCTGAAAAAGAGCACTTTTGATATCTGGATGTAGCTCCTGCTCTCAACACATTCCCGGTTCAAGACTTAGCAGGAAATTTAAACAAAAGCACCTTTGTCAAAGCAGTGATCAGGAGGAGGATTTTTTTGGAGATGGGGAGAAGAAAATGCCTGTTAATCACCCATTGCAACCAACCCCGAGGGGTGAGAGCAGCAATGCCAGCTTGGCATGGGTGCAGCACCCACCCCAAGCTCTGCCCCATTAAAACCCCATTAAAATGCAAAGCAAAAATAAAATAGAAAAAAAAACGCAAATCCCCATTAAAATGAAAAAATAACATGAAAAAATAATGTTTCAAGAGCACATCTCCTCCAAAACAGCTGCACCCAGCAAACATTCCGTGGCCCAAGACTCAAATGCTGCTCCTCTCCCCATCAGTCAGGCTCAGTGAAGGATTTGCTGTGTGGGTTTTGTTTTGTTTATTACTTCTAATGACTTTCTCATTATCATTTTGCTGTGAAACATAAACGATGGTTATGGGAGAAATCATATTATTTGGATGGCTTTATTAAATTAGAGAGCAAATCTGTGTGTATTTCTGGCTCAGGATAAATGTTTGAACTTTGAGAGGCCAAAATTCATTTTCAGACAAAGCCATTTTTGGGAGCTTTGGAATCTGTGGTTAAATTTGCCCTCAGCTGCAAGGGAGATGTATGGGGGTATTTCTCAATTTAATCCCTCCTAGAGATTTAACCAAATCACCAACCCAAACCCCTGCTTCTAGTTCTGCCTATGAGAAACTTGAGGCTTGTGGAACATAATGAAAAGATAAAGGGAAAACAGCACTGAAAAGAAATACAATAAAATAATAAAATCATCCTGTCTCCATGTGCCCGTTCCCCTAGTTCTCACAGGGAGACTTCAACCAGTCCATGCATTTTCCATGGATAAAATCACTGTCTCCACACCTTCTCAACAAGGAAAAGTGCTGAGAATACCAGCACAGCTCCACCAGAACATCAGCCAGGTGGAAAACTCTGCCAGCCTGGGCTACCTGCAAGGATTAGGGATGTGCCACCTTCTCTGCACAGGTTCCAACCTCTGGAAGACAAGCAAGTGTGCCACAGACACACAGCATGAGAAAGCTGCTGCTAAACAGGCAGAAATTTTCACTTTCCTCCTTTCCATCCCTCCCTCCCTCCCAGTTCAAGGAAGGGAACAGAAGCCAAATGCATTTTCCATGCAACAAATCAAAGCCCTCCCCCCTCCCAGCCTTTTAGAACCAATACCTGACACTGGAATAAACCTGTTAAAAAGAATAAATTCCCCTGAGCACACCCAAAGGGGAAAAAGCAATAGAAAATCAACCTTGATAAAAGAAGTCTTAAATGAAAGCACTTTCAGCGTGCCAACTCAAAATGTATGGCCCACAACAAGCCTGGGGAGAGAAATCCCTGCTGGAAAAACACAGGAGGGGAAATATTTGGTGTGTTCCACTCACCATTAGGGCAGAGAATCTGATGGGACCTGCAGGGAACGAGCTCTGAGGCAGTGGCACAGGACCCCAGAGGGTCTCAAGCAGCCTCAGGAATTTTGTGGGAGCAGAGCTTTGGAAGGGACACCCAGCAGGAATATTCCAAGCTGGGAACAAGCAAGATCTACTCTGCTACTAATTCAGCAACCAGGATTGAAGGAATTTGGGGGGGGGGAATGGGGAAAGGGGCAGTTTTTGAAGCAGGGACAGCTCCATGAGCAGCTGTACTCAGCCCCAGAGCTGAGGGATGCCCAAGGAAAAAGGAGCAAACTGAAAGAAATGAACTTTAGATGGGAGAAGAATGAGTTAATTAAAGCCTCAGAGTGGCTGGGAGCTCCAGGCAGCCACCATGTGTCAGCACCACCACTTCTTCCACAAGGAAAAACCCACTGGATTGCTAAAATTCCCCCCAAAACACTCAGGAGCATGCTTCCCCTCCTCTGTTAGGGAGGTCAAGCAGATTAATTTGCACAAAAGCCATGCAGCTCCTTCTCTTTGCTCCTCTCCTTCCTCCTCCTCCTCAGTCCCTGACACCAACCAGTCCCACTAAGGCTGAGACACCACCTGTGCCTACAAAGGGGGAAATCCTTGCATTAATTTAATTTGCAGATGCCCAGCAGCTAAAATGACAGCCTTTTGCTCACTTCATCTTTTTACATTTCCCTGTTTTGTCCAAATTCAGGATATGTTCATGGAGAAAATAATGACATTTTTTTTTGTTTAAATAGGAAACTTCATACTATGATTTAAGAAAGGCTTTGATTTAACTGCAGGAATAAAAAATATTACACTTGTAGCTACCAAAACAAGATATCAATGACAGCCCATGTCTTATTTGAAACTGAATATGCCTCAACCTTTAAATTTCACTGACTTAGCAGACTGAGAATACCTTTGAAACCCCAAAAATCCAGTGCAGTACATAAGGAACAGAAAGCAATGCCAGGAGTCATTGAGCTGTTTATTTTTATTAGAGGCAGTGACTAGGAATAATCATTTTCATAAAATCATCAAAATTATTTTTATAAAACCATCCAACTGGAAATAAGTAAGAACTTCTTGTTCTTGCTGCAAACTTGAAGAAACTTATGTTTACAAACTCTTTCAAAAATTTAATATATCCCCCTAAACCAGGCTCTCTTCATCATCTTTGGACACTATACTTTTAAACCACTGTGCTCTGTCAGATTTAGCCTTCCTAGATTCATGTATTTCAGACATCACTTGCACCTCAGAACGGGGATGCAACACCAAACACGGTGAGGAGGAGCTGATGTGACTCCTGTGTCCAGGAATGGAGTCCTGCTTCTTACAACAAAGGGACAGAAATCCTATAAGCACATTTATCCTTTGCAGGACATCTCCTGACACCAGATCAATGGGAATAACCTTCATTCCTGATCGTTTTCCAGGAGCAAGAACCCCCCAGAGGATCCAACACCACCAAACAGATGGGAAGGCAGAGCAAGAAAGAGAAGAGCAGCTTTTGCCAGCCATCTTTATCCAAACTCACAGAAAGGGAGAGAGAGAGAAGAGCTAAGCCTGCTTGGGAGGCAAAGCCTTCAAAAGTTAAATGTATCATGAAAAAGAAAACTTCTGTCGCTGCCTAAAAAGGTTTTTGACAGGTCTTCATTTGTAACCCACAAACAAATGCAGTTCCTCATGCTCCATGGACTCTAATATCACTTCAGAGCAGAACCTGAACCCAGCTCTCCGTTGAAAAGCTGGAGAGGCAACCACATTAAAGCAGCTCTCTTCACTGCCTCTGGGCACACCAGAAATCTTTCATTTCGGGAGCTGCACCTGAAGTGCCTGGGAGCACAACCTGAGCAGGCACAAACTGCTGCTCACAATCATTTCAATGGTTTTGGGTGGGCCAGCCACAGCCAAGTCAAGCCTAACAAACAAGGCATTATTATACTAGGCAGAAAGAAAATGTGCTTTGCCCTATTTCAGCAAGTTTCAGAAATCTCTTTGGTGTCTGAGTCGATGAGAGAATCTGGTCAGAACCCAGCAATTCACGTGGCCACCGTGTGCTGGCTGGGAAAAGGGGACAGAAAACAAAGGGAGAGTCATCCACCCACAGCAGGCTTGGGGATGGAGAAGAGAAATGAGAACACAGAGCACCTCAAAAAGCAGAGGAACAGCCTGGCCAGAGCAGCTGTGGCTGCCCCTGGATCCCTGGATGTGTCCAAGGCCAGGTTGGATGGAGCTTGGAGCAGCCTGGGATAGTGGGAGATGTCCCTGCCCATGGGACAGGAACTGGATGAACTTTAAGGCTCCTTCCAACACAAATTGTGAACTTGTCCAGTCCCACAGCCTCTGCTCTCAAGCTGAAGCCTCCAAACCAGCTACAGGAGCCCTGATGGCTGAGCAGCAGTCCCTGGCTGCTTGCTCCACATCCCAACATTCCTCCTTGCTCACCCATTTCAAAGCTCAGCCAGCACAACCTACTTGCCCAGAGAGTCCCTTGTAAGACATTTGCAAACACAGGTGAGCCTGGCATTCCATATTTCATCTGGATGACATGAGCAGAGTGTTTTTACCTCTTAATTTTGTGTTAATTTTGCCTCCTTGCTTTCTTTCTGCAGAGTTCCCAAGATTTTGTGTCAGCCACTACCTCATCCCTCATCCTGAGGGCTACAGAGCCCAGGTTTGTCACCAGCCAGAGGAATCCTCTAGAAAGAAAACCTGCAGGAGAGAGATAAGCAGCATCTCCTCCACTCATCAGAATTCAGGGAAAAGACCAAAACAAATATTAATGAGAGGCACTTAGCTGTGCCTGTTCAGCAATCAATAACAGAGGACAGGGAACACAGCTGGGCCGAGCATCTCACACCCCTGCTGTGCTGGGGTCCAAACTGGGGGGGTCTTCTCTAATCCCCTCCTTGGGGCTGCACCAGCAGCTCTGCAAGCCCCCATCCCCTTCCACAAACTCCCAGGGCTAGAGAGACAAGGGACAGTGACAAAACCTCACTTTTTTATTTATTTATTTATTTATTTAATGATTACATCCACTCTGCCTAGCCACACTTCTCTTTTTGCTAATATTTTTATTAATCTGATTATTCCAAATTATCAGCCATTTGGCCATGCCAGTGGGTGCTCTGTGTGTAGGGGGGTGGCATTTTTCTCAATGGAAAAAAGCACAGGGCTGCTTGGTGGAGCTCTGAGTGGGGAAAGGGGTGACAATCAAAGGGTGTGACCACAGAAGGACACGGGGGGATGGCACCTGAGCTGCAGGGACTAACTGGAGAGCAGAGCAATGCCTGCAAGGAAAGAGATGAGCTCAGGAACCTCTTTACTTTCTGTATAAAACATAAAACCTTCCAGTGCATCTCTCCCTGCTGTGGCTTCTCCCCTTAACTCTGGCTTTGTTGGGTGCTCAGTGCCCACCCCGGGGTGCAGCACCACCTCCCTCTCTTCCAGCAGAATTCCAGGCTGGCGTTGGGAGCAGGTCCTGCAGCACAGGCTGCAGGAGGAGAATGGCTTTCAGCTCAATTACCCTTCACATTCCCATTCCATAACGCTCCACTGAGGATTTTTAAGCAGTTCCCCCCTCTAAAAAAAGCCTGCCCACTGCAGCCCAGCCTCAAGCTCGGACGTGCAGAAGGGAGGTGAGGCTCTGCCCTTCCCAAAAACCTCCTTGAGTGCTGGATCTCAGGAATGTGGAGTTTTTGAGCTTTCTGTGCTTCCAGGCACAGACCCCCTGGAAAACGCTGCTGTGGAGCTGGAACCTTGGAGAAGGCTTTAAATGTGAATAATGAGTTAGAAACACGAATGTGCAGTGGGTTAGGTGTGTGTGTTTGCACTGGGTGATGGGTTTGAAATTTGAGTTTTTTATAGTATAGTTGTGGTTATGGGACAAGATGGAGAATTTTGTGCATCTTTTTCTTTGTTCATCTTCTTCCTTCTTCTTCACAGAACTCAGGCAGTGACCTTTGGTTGGTCAGTCTGATGTCACTCTAAGGGTCATGGGAATCTATTATTGGGTCAAAAGGATAAATAATATAAGTGTTAAACTTTTATTGGTTTGTTCAGCTTTAAAAGGCCTTGAAGCAGGCTCAGTTGTGGCCATTTTTCCCACTTCTAACAAGGAGCTGGAGGTGCTGTTTTACTTTCTGTAATTCTTTCATAAGATACAATAAAGTCCAAGTCCAAACATGAGAATCATCTCAATCACCTTTCTAATAATCCTGGCTGTGAACAAAAGCAGCTGAGTGCAAGGTGAGACACTGGAATTAGTGTCTCCACATATTAGTGACTATTGTTTTTTCCTCTGCCTTCACTCAGAGTCAGGATTGAAGCACAAGAGATGGATTTTCGTGTTTGGACTCAGCTGTTTATTAATTCTTATCTATAGTGCAAAGAGTTCTTCAGCACTTTTAGCTAAAAAGTGAGGAAATGGAGGTAGATCTAGAAGAATAATAATAGGAAGAGACAACACCCAAGAACTTCCATCTTGTCTCATACCTATTACTATATTCTAAAAATCCCAAATTCCAAACCCCTCACCACGTGATATTACATACTACTATTCAAACTACACACCAGGGATTTTAACTCCATCACTCAAATTTGGAAGCTTTCTTCAAGGCCTTAAGTCAAAAGCAGTGTTCCCTTGGGGGTCAGTGCCAGAAAGCACAGAAAGTTCAAAATTCCAGGCTTCTGGGCTCCTACCATGGAGGTGGTGATGAGGGACAGGTGATGGAGGTGCAAGCTTGCTGGGAGAGCTGCCCTTGGCACAGGGCAGAAAGGAGGTCACCGAGGGAAAAAGCCCTGCAGTGACATGGTGGGACACCAGGCTGGTGCCTGGAGGAGCATCCAGGCTCCCAGAGTTCTCCCAGCACTCCTCAGGCCCCAGCAGGACCTTGCAGGTGTGCTCAGAGGCTGTGTCCCACACAGAGATGTCACCACTGGGGTCAAATGTCCCTGCTGGGGACAAGGACTCGCAGTGCCACCATCCTGGTGGGGCTCACACCAGCAGCCACAGCCTCTTTGCACAATTCCTTCCCCCACAGGCATGAACAAATTTTGTGTTTTCCACACAGGAAAACAAACCAGGCACCTGCTATTTCCCTCTCAGCCCCTCAAAGGCAGCAAATCCTGGAGTGTTTTCTCCTGGGGGGCTGAGGAATCTGCAAACATCTGGATGTGCATTTCCAGCACATTTAATAAAGTGTTTTTCCAAGCACTGCTCCTGACCCAGGCAGATTTGGGGTCATCTAAATCATATAGGCAGTAAAAATTGTTTTCAATTTCAGGGTTTTCATCCAGCTCTGGTTTTGGGACAGCACAACTGGGTGCCACTCTATCCACAGCTCAGAAAACTTACCTCTAAATAAAGATTTACTAATTAGGGAAAGATCATCTTCCACTGATGGCAAGGAACTAAAGTGCTATAAAAGCATCCCTTGGATGAGCATACCACTTACAAACCCCCTTTTTTCCTCCTTAAACACCAGTTTGAAGGTGGTGCTGGTGGCCATCCTGGCACAACATCCTTTTTCACCCAAACTGGGTTTGCATCCTGTCTCAGAAAAACCAATAAATACGTTTTACAAACCTCCCATAAAGCAAATCTCCAAAACTAAAAGCTCCCCATTTTTTTCCTCCTTGAACCAAAATTGCCTTGAACCCTCTATTCACTTTCCCTGCTCTCTCCATTATTTGCACTAATAAAATAAATCACCCACATTTTAAGTTCCCACAGCAATTAACGGCTGAAATTAAGTAATAGCCCCTAATTTTGATTGAAACTTCTACTCAGATCAAATTCCCTCCATCTGTAATGAAAATAGCTCAAAACCGATACAAACACTTCAGTTCACACATAAATATTTAAAAAACTTACAGAGAGGCTGATTTAGTCTATTATTTTACCACAAAGTTTGACCAGCAGTGGAAAGCTTATTATACATGACTGTCACTGACACATTACAAACTAATAAAACACAAAATGCAATTCTCAAGAAGAGATTGGAATGAATCTATTGCAAGAGCGATTTTTATGGTTCTTTTGAAATGCAATTTCTCCCCAGCTTTGCTGTCAAAATGGCAACGTTTTCCCTAAATATTTCCATCTTAATTAAAATTGGTGTTTTTATAGAAAAAAGTGCCAGCTGCAGCTTCACATCCCTGTGCTGCACGGAGTGAGGATGCTGATGTGTGCCCACCTCAGGGATCTGCTGCTCATCTTGGTTACTGCAGGTGGAAAAGACCCTAAAATTCCAGTGTCCCTCAGTGGTGTTCCAGCACCACCTAAATCACCCCTTAATTCAGGTGCTGTGACTAAAAAAGGAGCCTAAACCAATAACCTGGGAGTAAAAAACATTAAATATATTTTTTCAGTGATGGGGTTTTTTTTGCTTCCTGGCATGGAGCAGTTGCCACTGGCCACCTGAATGAGTTAAAAACCATTAAAAACTGGTTAAAAACCATTAAAAACTAGTTAAAAACCACTAAAAACTAGTTAAAACCAGTAAAAACCATGAGGCACGGTCCTGCTGATGGCTCCAAAGGTGAGGTATGGAAAGGGAGGTAAAAAGGGATGTGAGGGGAGAGGATGGATGCAGCTTTTGCTGATTGCATGAGAGCATAAGTTACATCCCAGGCTTCTGGGAGGAGATGGTGACCAGAGGAAAGGGAGATAAAACAAAACTAATTGCCAGCAGATTGTCCCATTCACTCCCTCCTCAGTCCTCTGTTCCTGGAACAGGGAAGAGACCTTGAAGCCATCTGCTGCCCAGATGTGTAAGTGTGATTACACCGAGAGGGCTGGGCTGGAAAAGAGAATGTCCCCTGGAATGTCCCCTGGAAAAGAGACCTTTTCCAGCCCAGGAAGTGCTGTGGGACCACAATTCCTGCTCCAGAGGAACGTGCCTGCTCTGAGCCACCATCACCTGGCATCAGCCAAGCTCAGACATTGTCCTGATGACACTGGGACAGACCCTCCAGAGCTCTGGAATCAGCAGAGCCATACCCTCAGCACCCACATGAAGGAATTTGATGAGTGAGGATGTTTTTCCTTTTTCCCATTTCCTCCATGAGGAATGATCACTGAGCTGTCCTTGCCCCTCTTTGTGTTCTCCTCACTCACAGAAGGTTGTTGAATGCTTTCCCTTCCCCTCCCCCAAGATAATTCCCAAATTCCCCAGCACTGGAGCTCCTCCATGGAGACACCACATGTCTTGCTGGCTCCCCTTCCTGGTCCTGCTGTTTTCCCTGTCCCCCTCACCCTGCCCAGCCCCACACTGGCCAGAACAGCACAACTATTTCTAATTTTCAAGCTGCCCCCCTCTTTGCTGTAGGAGCCTTCCAGAAAGAGCCCAAGTTTTGCCTGCTGGAAATGACTGTTATCTCCAGGACACTTTACACATTACTTCCACGCCATTTGGAGTTTTCCGCCCCAGTAGTTTCTGTTGCATCTCTCATTTTGCTCCTTGGTCACGTGTATTAAAGGACCATGGTCTCCTGTTCACAGGTGAACCCAGACTAGGGACAGGGGACACTTTTTTTTTCTCCCTAGGACGTCACTCAAGACCCTCTGGCATCACAGCAAAATTAACAACAAAATCTTGCACGCAGATGACCTTCAGAGCAAAGGGTGTTCCAGGTCTGAGCTCCTCCTTGGTCACAGCTTCAAAGGACAAAATTATTGAAAGTGAGGGTGCCCAGAGAAGCTGTGGCTGCCCCTGGATCCCTGGAAGTGTCCAAGGCCAGGCTGGACAAGGCTTGGAGCAACCTGGGGTAGTGGAAGGTGCCCATGGCAGGGGGGTGGACTAAATGACCTTCAAATATCCCTTCCAACCCAAACCATTCTGGGATTCTGACATCTACAGTGTCAGCTGTGCAAAGCCCTGCAGCCCCAACCCCATGTTTTACTCAATGCACTGCAGTCTGTCTCATTTAAATTCTTTTCTCCAGCCCTGGTGGAGAAAAGCAGGGAGGAGATGACAGCTGGTGCCTGCTGTGCTCCCAGGCTCCGGCCTGGAGACACCACCAGCATCCCAAAGCCAGAAGGAAAGCCCAAGACAGGGCCTGCACTTCTCAGCCCATTTATATTTTTCTTGGAACAATAAAGATGATTAAAATGGAGGATGTCCAGGAGGTTTGGGAAGTGTTTCGCCAGCTGCAGATTATCACCTGTGCAACAGAGACCCTCTTGCTATAGCAAATCCCCACTTCCTATTTGTCCAACAGGCACTGGAGGTGAGAGATCACCAGCACACTGGGCACAATAAATAAATAAACAAACAAATAAAAAAATAAATAAATTTTTAAAACTGCATCCCATTTGCCGAGGAGAAGTTCGAGACACTTGCAAATTTTGCACGCCCAAAGGTAGCGGAAGGAAGGGATGACTGGATTTGGGGGGATGAGTTATTAACTGTAAATTATTTGTTCAGCTCTAAACTCCACGTGGGAACATAAGGATAAGGAGGGAAGGAAAGCAATGAGTGAAGGAAAAAAAAATAAAAAAAGAAACGAGGAAGGAAAGCAGCCAGCAACGGTTATAGGCCATTTTTGCAATGTGTTAGGACTATCTTCCTTATCAGCTCTGTTATCATCTCATCCACTGTAAAAGCTCTTTATTTAAAGGAGGGGAGGGCAAAAAGCCCCAGAAGGTGTCTGGGAGTGTGGAAGGGGCTGGGTAATGCAGCTGAGGGGGAGCTCAGATCGTGGCAGCTGCTTTGTATGCTCAGCACCAGCCCTGGAGCCACGGCAATAGAATTATACGAGCCCCTGAAGACTCTCAGGCAGGATGGCAGGAAAACTGGTGTAATTACTGACATTATTACCCTTAAAGCAAAATAATAATTTTAATTACAGCAAGGGCTTTTGGGCCTTTCTGTGCTCCTCCCTGCCCCTGCTCACTGGGCACCACGGTCTGGTTCCGGGCTGTGCCATGGAGACGGAGCAGTGGCGCTCCCCTCCCTCCTCTCCTCCTTCCCTGCCAAATCCTGCTCTGCACCATTAAGAAAAAGACATCATAAAAGCCACGATTTCAGCTACACCCCCATATTAAGGATGGGAATGGTGTCCAGCAGCTTGTGAAGGCTCAGTCCCAAAAGCTGCTCCCCGAGCAGAAGGGGCTGCTGCTGATGGCGAGCCTCCCAATTAAAATAAATCGGCAAATCAGGGCTCAGCTCGGGAGATAAGACACCTGCAAGCTGGATCAACACTGCTGTGTGCACACCAGCAACTTTCCTTTCCATTTTTAAACTCCTTTCCCACAGCCCTGCTTGCCTGAGTTCAGGACAGGATGAGCACATTCCCAAGGCAGAGGGTTGTGGTTACAAATTTGAATTCCTGTGTCCTTGTGAAGCTCCAGGTACTTCTCTTGTGGTCCAGCTGTGATTTCATGAATGACTGAATTGCAGTCTCTGGCCTGGTGCCAGGCTTTTTGCTGGAAGATCATAGGATCATGGAATGGTTTGGGTTGGAAGATACATTAAAGACCATCTAGTTCCAACCCCCTGCCACAGACACCTTCCACTAGACCAGGCTGCTCAGAGCCCCATCCAACCCTGTCCCTGAACACTTCCATGGATGGGGGTGTGTGACCTCCAGATGTAACACACATCACTTCATAAATCACTCAGTGTGTTATAAATACAACAGAAGGAATGAGGTGGGGGAGAGCACAAAAGGAGAGAAAACTCCAATGGAAACCTCCTGAGGGAACATCCAGCAAAGAAACCAACAATTAAATGACCTTTCTGCCAGCATGTCAGAACTGCTGATGTTCCAAGGCCAAGAGAAGGCCACAGATGGCTTAAACTTGATCAGCAAGCTCAGGATGTTGGGGGTTTATAGGAGAAAACAGCTTTTCCCAAGGAGGGACTAGACTTGAAGTTAGTTTACCTCATAGTACAATTCAGGCTGGAAAAGCCCTCTGGGATCGAGTCCAGCCATTGCCCCAGCACTGCGAGGCCACCCCTAACCCACGTCCCCAGGTGCCACATCCTCTCCAGGGATGGTGACTCCACCACTGTCCTAGGAGTTAAAGGCAAATGGGAAGTTGTGTGGAAG
Organism: Toxostoma redivivum; assembly: GCA_013397375.1. NCBI lineage: Eukaryota > Metazoa > Chordata > Aves > Passeriformes > Mimidae > Toxostoma > Toxostoma redivivum. The sequence goes on from VXBI01006154.1 coordinate 212,279, forward strand.
CCCCTGGAGGTTTCCTGCTTGGGACTGGGACAGAAAGCCCAGCAGGAAGCAGAGGGAACAGTGCACCCAGGTGTCCCCAGCACACAGGTACCACAAACAGGGGCTTGGCTCCATCCACCTGCTGCCTTCACCTAAAAGCATTGAACTGTGACAATCCAAGAACTCTGAGCTCCCTATGGATCCAACCAAATGGAAAAAAAAAATCAGATAAAGCAGATTGGGCTTGCCAGAAACGGAGGCATGGCCACAACAGCCTGCCACAAGCTTGCCAATAGATCTCTCCTTGTTTAAAAGCCAAAAATCTGAGACTCCCAAAACCGAGGTGCCTTGGGGTTGGGTGAGAGGGGTAGAAAAGAGGCTGTGAGCAGGAGAGGAAGTGCAAGGGATGCATCCAAGAGGAGAACAACCCCTGAAGGTCAGAGTGGCAAGCACACGAGCAGCTACCTAATGTACTAGAGCAGCGCCGCGGGGCACAGCCAGGGGCACGCAAACTGGAAAGCCATAAAAGTCCATTACAGCAAATCAAACAGCAGCCAGCATGACAGCCATTAGCCCGAAATGAATACACGGGAACTTAATGAGCTCTGTCGAGGCCAGCTTGGGGGATGAAGTCGCCGGTTCCAGCAGGATTCCCCTTTTCTTTGCGGCCGGGAGAGCGCCCGCCCCGCCTCGCTGCCCTTTGGCGAGCGGAGCGCGGGGCGCGCCCTTGCCCGAGCGGGACGGACGATCGCCCTGGAGCCATTTCCCTCTCCCAGCCCACCAGCAGCTATTCCAGGGATGAGATTAGAGCACGGCAAGCGCAGAGGAGCGGTGCCACTCCAGCAGTCCCGGTCTGTTGTGGTGCATCCTCTCAATCCCTTCCCGCTCCACGGAGCGAGCGCAATCCGCAGCCCGTGCCCAAACAAATTCCCCTTCTCACACCAAGAGGGCCACGTAAAACACCAGGACGGGTACTTAGAGGCAGAATTGTTTTTAAAGGTCAGTTTACTTCATGTTCCATTTATTTATGCACGCTCTTCTTTTGACTTTCCAAGTGGCACACAATAGCAGCGAGGTTTAAATGGCCTTTCGGTTGCTGCTCCATTAGCTACGACAACTGCAAATCGATACATCCATTTATCTCAAAATTAAAAAGAGAAAAACCCTCATTAGCTGCCAAATCTGCACAGAGCCAGCCTGTTGAAAACCACACTAGCCTCTTCTCTTCCTCCAGGCTCCAGCCCTCTTCATTCATTACCCACTGGCCCTTGGATTTGGGCTGGGTGCTCTCTGAGGTGGATTTTGGCACCTGTGCCCTCACTGCTCACCTCAAGCTGTCTGGAGGATGGGGTGACCTCACAATGGCTGGTTCCTCAGGTGTCCCCTGCCACTTTTCCATGCCACATCCCCTCCAGCTTCGAGTAATCATAGACAAACAACAAGGAAAACTCAGCACAGGTCTCAAAGCCAAGCGCACATCTCCTCCTTGAGAGCTGTACCACCACCAGATAAAAAATTATTGCTGACCCCTCCCAGGGCCTGCAGCCCTTGGAGGGTCCTCTTCAGGTGGTGAGACCCCATTCCCTGCTTTCACAGTGCCTGGCAAAGCAAGGCTCCCTGTCCCTGGCAGAGGAACAGGAGTGCTGGCAGAGCAAGGTGTTTGAGGCTCATTACCTCTGAGCAGTGCCCTTGGTTAAAGATCACGGGGAGAAACTGGAAGCTGGCACACTCTGCCTCATAATTAGATTAGGCCAACCTCCAGAAGAGCACAGCTCCCAGGGCCAAGTGGCTGCACGGGGGGAACACTGGGCTTGCTGCACCCCAAAGGGCCAGGCAGCCCTGGAAATCCTGCACAGCAGAACCACAGCTCACTGCAGGGCACTGGGATACGGCACTAAGGTTCAGCCTCTTCTTCTTTTATATATTTTTTTTGTCTAGATCACCTGCCTGCACTTCCCTTTCCTCAGCCAGCCCTGATTTTCTACATATGAGGGCATGGAGTAATAGGACACAGGGGAATGGCCTTCAGCTGCAAGAGAGGAGGTTTAAATTAGATATTGGGAAGGAATTCTTCCCTGTGAGGGTGGGCAGGCCCTGGCACAGGCTGCCCAGAGAAGCTGTGGCTGCCCCACCCCTGCAAACATCCAAGGCCAGGTTGGAGAACCAGTGGAAGGTGTCCCTGCCCATGGCAGGAGCTGAACTAGAGGAGCTTTAAGGTCCCCTACAACCCAAACCATTCTGTGACTCTAAGATTCCATGATTCCAATCCAGCACCTTTGCCCTCCCCAGGCTGGGCACAGGTTAATATTGGAAATGGGGAATACTCAAGCTTTGTAGTGTTGGCTCTTAGGACAGAAGCCATCAGTGAGAAGAGATGTGGGACAGAAACTCCAGGTATGTAAAACACTGGTGTTTAACACAGCCCTGATGCCCAGGGGAGTCACAGAAACCCATTTCTTCACATGAGAGGCAGGCAGCAGCAAAAACCAGAGGTCAGTCTGAGGGCAGGGGAGAGGAGCCTGCTCTTCTCCCATCCTACTGCCATTCCCTTTGCTTTGCAGACCTCTGCAGGCAGAGCACGGCTGGGAGAAGCAGCAGCAAGGCACAGCACGGCAGCTCCAGAGGCTCCAGAGCAAAGGTGGGGGCTGGGAGCACTTGGTGTGGGTTTTCTGGAGTCATTTCTCCAGCCCTCGTGCTCCAAAGAGCAGCAGAAATGCCCCTGACCCTGTGTCACTCCCAGGGGAAGGTTTCAGGTGACTTGGTGCAAAGATGAGACTCCAGCTCCCGGCTCATACATCTCGAGCAGCTCTAATGAAGAAACCTCATCCTGGCAGCAGAGGGATGGGGAGGGAGCAGAGCCCAGCAGCAGCAGGAATATTAAATACACCCCGGTAACACAATCGTTTGCACCTCTCAGTTACCAAAGCTGCCTCATTTCACACACACACAATGCACACAGGACCTCACCCACACCCCGAGGAAGAGTCTGAGGAAAACTGCCCTGGCACTGGGTGCAAAAAGAGGTTTCCTGCATGTCAAATGCTCTACTAACCCCCTGCTTCAAATGGAATGTCCTCACCTTCTCCTCCTGGCACCAGAAGCCACAGCTTTAAAGCCTAAGTTCACATCAGACCTCTGAGTTCCCGGCCAAGTCAGGCTGCAGGTGCAGAGGCTGTCCCTGATGGGTGAGCAGATGTCACCTCCCCTGCAGTGGCCAGCACTGAGAGCAGCAGAAAGTTGTGGGAACTCTGTCCTGGAGGATATTCAACACTTGGCCTGATAAAGCCCTGAGCAATCTGACCTAACATGAAAATTCTCACTGGGTTAGTGGGAGCTGGAGCCAGATGATCTCTTGTGGCCCTTTCCCACCTGTTTTATTCCACGGACATTGTGGGACGAGTCCATTATGGAGCTGTTAAAGGGAATCACCAGGCAGGCAGAAGCCTTTGGGCAGCACTCTGCCAGAATCCAGGCATTTGGAGAAATCCTTGGTCCTGCCTCAGGTCACCTCTGTGACAAGAGCTGTGCATCCCCCCAGCTCCAAGGAAGACAGAGATCCTCATTTACACTCATTTGCAAACTTCCCATTTGTCATGGGAAGGATGTCACCAAAGTGCCACATCTCCTCTTCCACCTTCTTCCCCCAACACCCAAACCACTTTGCTTCTGCCCCTTTTCAGGCAGTGACTTCCAGAAGTTTTATCCTCATGAGGGTCCAGGGCAAGAGGACAGCCCTGTACACTGGTGGCAACCAGAGAGCACGAGTGGCCACTTGTAAGAGCTGAGAGGGGGCTCCAGACTGGCCCTTTAAAATGCTGTTTATTGTATCCAGATGATGCAGCAATTCACGGGTCGTGGGTGACAAGAGCCCAGCCCACAGCCTGTCAGCCTCAGCTCTAGGTTTGTCTGAAGCCACTCTAGTTCTGGTCACAATGCATTATAAACTTCTCTTTGCTGAGCATCCTAATACATAACAACCAATCCATGCTTTTACCATTACCCATAGCCTATCATAACTACTAACATCACCATATTCATGGTACTATTTTCCCATCACAGAAAGTTAGTATGCTGCAGTTTAAGCTAGAAGTTGTTTTTCTGTTTTCTTGTGCAAAATTGGGAGACCTTCTTTCTACTTGCAACATGGCATTTTTGTTTGCTTGTAAAATCCTTTTGCTTGGTGAATATATCTGTTTGAGGTGGATTTATCCTTTGCTCTGAGCTATAAAAACCCCTTCCAACTCACATGCTAACATACCCTCTGCCTTATTAGCTGTCCAGTAAGACTGGCTCAGTAATTCTTCTATATCAAAACTTGCTTTCATTTCTATTCTTTCTTCAGGTTCATCATTCAAAGATCTTTCTGCTGTACATACACATTCCTGTCCAGCCCCCATCCATCCCAAGAGGCAGAGAGGGAAGAGCCAGGGGCAGGCAGAGAGGGTCCCTACCTCAGGGATGCGGACGCTGTAGGGCTGGTTGTGGAACTGCGGGGCGTTGTCGTTCACATCTCCCACCTGGATGTTCACTGTCCCTTTGATCACCTGTGGAGACCCAAGGACAACAGCAGTGTCAGCTTTAGGTGTGGGTTTAGAGCCTAAAAGAGCTTGTGGCTGTGTTTTTGGGTTTGGGCCAAGGAGTGACCCACACCCCCTGCTCCCCACCATCCGTGCCCCAGATGATAAAATGAGAATTCACACTCACCCCTTGGCTGTCACTGACAGAAAATTCAACCGTGAATTCTGACTTGGTCTGAAAGGGAAAGAGAAGGAAAAAAAAGCAAACTATAATTAAAGATGCTGTAGTGTTTATCTCCAGGTGGCAGGCTGGGGACTTGTAGCCAATGTTATTACACGCAAAATGCTTTCAGGACCTTCCCAAAGAGGAGAGGTGTTTGAGTGCCATTAGCTGCACTGGGCAGAAAATACTGGGCAATCTGAGTGCCAGTGGGGCTCCTGTGTATTCCACAGGCAGGGAGATGCCCTGCCCCAAGGCAGGAGGATGCAGGGCTAAGGAGCCACATCCCTGACTGGTAGCTGGGCACTTAAAACACAGCAAGATTTATGACTGGTGGCACCGCAGCACATCTCAGTGAGGATCTCTAAATCCTCCTGCTGCTTCCCCAGATTACCTGTGACAAGCTATGTGGTGAGAACTGGCTGAAATTCCATGAAAATACCCACACAGTTCTCTCTGCTCCTCATTGCTTTAACTAAATTAACAGCTTGCAGTAGGGATCTGTTTGAGTCACTGATGCTGGGGTGAGCAACAAGTGGGAAAGAGTGAATTTTTTGGGGGATCAGGCAGGGGGATATTGCTAGTGGAGGCAGAACTTCTTTTCCTGACCCTTTCCTTCCCCCCAGCAATCATTTTGCTCCTATTTCACCAAAAAATCATGTAAAGATGGGCAGCTCTGGCCACCCCATCTATCTGGTACCCACTCATCACCTGGTGATTTTTGGCAACGGCAATCCTGGCAATCCCTTTCTCATCTCTGGTGTCCTTGCCCTGCCTGAGCTGCTGGAGCACAGCAGCTCGATGTTTCCCAAGCATCATGCAGGAAAGGCTGGAAAAGCCAGCTTGAAATGGCTCTCAGTGCTGCAGCTCTGGTTGATTTATTCCTAATGGGATCGGCTCAGGGACAGGCAGTACCTGGAGCAGGAGCTCTGCTGGAACCAGAGTCCAAGCTCATCCCGGAGAAGGGTTTGGGGACAGCGTGTACCTCCTCCTGCTCCCACATTTCCATCCAAAAAAACCGGCAAGTACAGGCAGAGAAAGCCATTTCCAGCTCCTGCCTGGGGCAGTGCTCCCAGGCAGAAGGAAGGGCTGAAATCCCGAGGGAGAGGAGATTCTGCTCCCTGTGCCACCCCACCCTGCTGCACCAATGCCTCACAGCCCCCCTTTCCCCCGACTCATCCACGAGGGACAGCCCAATAGGGAAGAAAGGAAAAACAGGAGATAAGAAACAACCTGTTGAGCATTTAAATTTTAAAAACTCCATAGAATAATCAGAGAAAGCTTCCACGTACCAACTGCTGTCTCTAAAATTATTTTAACACAATTCTTCAGCCTCGGGGTCTGCCGTTTTTTTAAAAAATCTGTTTTCCTTCTAATCTTCATAGGAATACAAAAAAAAAGATTGGAAATTCGTTTTTGCCTCTACAGGTTCGCTCCTTCCTCTTTTTCCCTATTTCATCTTTTCCTGCATCATTTACCTTACCATGACTCCTTCTCTTCCATTGTACAAGAATTCACCTCTCCTTTTTCCCTTCCCACCACTTCTCCTGAGTGGCTTTCTCCCCCCTGACTTTTGAATATGTGCATCCAGGCCAGTGTTCTCTGCTCCCAACTTTCTGCCCCTCTCCATCCCTTCCTCTACCATAAATTGTCATTTACACCTCTCTCCCACATCCTTTACACCATTCCTAGCACTGCTCTGCCTCTGCTGTCTCCCAGGTACTGAGGCTGACTTTGAGCTGACCCCATCCATCCATCCAAGCTCTGCCCAGCTCCTTCCCTTCCCATACTCCACACCAAAAAAATACCTAAAAATCTATTGATCACCCTCCTGGGATCAAGGCTGGCATGGGAAGTATGGGGAAGCAGGAGGCATTTGGATGAGGGAAGATTTATGACTCACGCCAGCAGCTGTTGGCACGGCGAGGCGGAGGGGAGAGGGGTGAAGAAAAGCACTTTATTTTCCCAAAGTCTCGCTCTTAACACTGTGAAATTGGGTTTGGCCTTCCCCCCAGCATCCTCAGCCTGAGCAGCATCCACCACCCTGCTCCTCTGCACATCCCAGTGCCTGGCTGGCTCCGACTGGGAAGGCCAGAGCTGGAGGTGGGCTAATGGGTTTGATCTTCCCAGTGCTGCTGCTGGCCAAAGCAGCACTAAATACAGGCAGCAGAAGCATGGGGGATATTCAGCATGTTGCCCAAAGCACACTGTGTTTTCCCAGCCTGCCTGCTATCCCTTCCTCCTTGCTCCAGGGCCAAGGTTTTAGCTAAGCAGGCACCTGGATGGGATTCCAGCCTTGCACACCGAAGCTGCCATTGAAAAAAGGGGTGGTGGAACAGCTTTGAGGTGAGGATCTTGCCAAATTTAGCATCCAGCAGCCTGGATCCACAAGAGGATGAAAAGTCTTGATGAGATTGAATAAGCAGGGACACCTCACATCTCTTGACACGCTGTTCTAAATAGTAAAGGATTTAATTGGCATAGAGATTTTAAAGAGGAAGCCTGTACATTTCCCTGACTGTGTGAGCAGCCTGGTTCCCTGGCAGATCACCTCCACTTCTTAATTCCTTTACTTCCAGACCCACAGATGTTATTCTAGCACCCAGGAAAACCAACAAGGCAGATCAAACCAGAGCACGCAGTGTCCCCACTGAACTGGGGACAGGGAAGTGGGCACACCCAGATTCCCAACTCCAGCAGGGAGCAGCACCCATCTCAGCTGTCCCAGAGGATTCAGAGGCACCATTTATGTGGGCAGAGGTGTTTTTCCCCCAGCCTTACCTCTCTGTCCAGGGGCTGCCTGAGCCACACGACGCCGGTGACGCTCTCCACGGCGAAGAAGCGACTGGCCTCCTCCCCGACCACCCCGAACACCAGCGGGTCATTGTCCAGGTCCCGGGCCAGCAGCTGGGTCACCGAGGAACCTGGCAGGCACAGACGGGCGAGAAACCCTGAGCAACTCCAGGCAGAGGGGAAGGAACCCTGAAACATCCAGAGTGTCGGAGAGCAGAGGCTGGAGGGACACCTGGAATCACATCCTGGAATCACATCCAGGAATCACTTCCACACTGCACATCCTGGAATCACATCCTGGAATCACATCCAGGAATCACATCCACATCATTGCACATCCTGGAATCACATCCTGGAATCACATCCACACTGCACATCCTGGAATCACATCCACACTGCACATCCTGGAATCACACCCACATCATGGCAGATCCTGGAATCACATCCACACTGCACATCCTGGAACCACATCCCAATCATTGCACATGCTGGAATCACGTCCACATCATTGCACATCCTGGAATCACATCCACATTGAACATCCTGGAATCATATCCACATCATTGCACATCCAGGAATCACATCCACGTTGCAGAATCTAGAATCCCATCCACATCATTGCACATCCTGGAATCACATCCATATCATTGCACACATCCTGGAATCACATCAACATTGCACATCCTGGGATCACACCCAGTGCCTCAAAGAGAATCATGGCTGACTGTTCTGTGTGGCACAGATGGACTGAGCCACAGATCCTCTCCTTCCTTGCCTTTATCAAAAGAGAAATTCAGCCTGGTGCAGGTGCAGCCAGAGCCCCCCACACCTCCCTGGGTAAGTGCTGGCCAGCCTCCCTCCCACTCCTCCTGCCAAGGGCCACAACAACAAAGCAGGGGACAGCCACCATCCCTGGAGCCTCCTTTCAATCCCAGAAAAACCTCCTCAGATCACTCTGGGTCCCTCCACCACGCCTCTGTGCACTCTCACATTCTGCCCTGCCTGTTGTCCCTCCCCATGTCTTCCCCAGCAGAATGGGGGAGAAAACAGAAGGAAAAAAAGCTGCTGGATGGAGATAAGGATGGGAGATTCCCTCAAGGCTGCCTGGCCTTGAGGATGGGGGAATAAGGATGAGATTTCTCCTTGGCCACATGGATTTGGGGACAGTCTGTGTGAGCCACCTTTGGCAGCACCAGAGCACTCCATGCTCCCAGATCTCCTGGCCAAGGAGAGCATATGCCCAAATTTCACCCCTCTGGGAAGCTCCAGCAGACCAGAGGGCAAAAGCAGCAGCACAGTTTGGAGAGCAGAGCGAGAATTCCCAATGGATTGGTGCGACATCAATCACGGCGGAAATAATGGAAAAAGAGATTCCATTAATAAAGAATTAAATGATAGGAACATAATTATTGCCAGTCAACACGATTTTATGGAAAATAGAGCTTGTCAAACAAACCTGATTTTATTCTTTGATGAGATTACGACTTTGGCAGATAAAGAAGAAATAATAGACTTCTGTAAGGCATTTGCCTTCACCCTGGGTGACTTTGTGATTAAAAATTTAGTGCCCTAGGACATTGGTGAAGCACATTTCGAGTGAGGACCCAGCTGGCCTGGCAGGTCCCAAGGCCACCAGCCTCACTGGGGACATAACAGTGGGATGTAAAATTGCTGCTGGGGTGACAGCGTGGCACATAACAGGGAGGACCCTTGGTAATTTGGGCTCTTTGGGGAAAAAAATTTGTTTTTTGACCCTGCTCCAAGCATCCTCAAAAGGCTGGAGGGCCACAGCTGCAGGGGAGAACATCCCAAAGCCAGCCCTGCTGGCAGGAATGAGGGTCCAAGCATGCAAGGAGCTATTCCACACCCTGCCTGGAGAGCCACAGCGCTCTTGGGCAGGTCAGGAGTGGCTTTTAGGCTAAAAAAAAACTGCTTCTGCCAAGGCTGCAAAGCTACAAGCTGCCTGCATCACCTTCAGGACTGGATGCAAGAGGAAGCCAGGAAATTTCAAGAGCTAGCAAAAATGTTTTTCCTTTAAAAGAAAAGGCTTTAAAAGCTTGAGCTGCCTCATGTGTGATTAAGAAGAGTTGAGATGACTCAGGCCATCTCGAGCACATCCACAGAGAGGACAAAATGTGATCCTGAGCAATGAGCACTAAGACACAGCAAGACTCAGTGCCCACACCTGGGCAGATTCCTGTTTGGAGGAGGAAGAGCAGTTGTTTTAATAGGAGCAGCTAGAATTAACCACTGGGGGGGAAAAAAAAACCCATTCCTTCCACCAGCAGGTGCAAGGGAGTGATGGGTCACAAGCAAAGGCATTTTGGATAAAGACAAAAACAAGTGGTTTTATGCCAGGCTGTGATCACAGTGTTCATCTGCAACGTTCTCACCTCTTCAGGGCAGCCAACCCTATAAACACAAAGTCCTTACACTTTCTCAAACCTTGTAGCCCTGCTATAAAACAAGGCAGCAGCTTGATTTTATGCTGGAGGATGTTCAAAGCCATCCTTAGCAAAGGTTTCTCTGCCCCAGGGGAAAAAGAAGACAGTCTGCATGGCAGGGAAAGCCAGTAACTAGGACAAAATAAATCCAGATCATGTCTCTTTATTGTGCCCAGTTTAATAAGAGAACAGAATTTCACCCCACATCAACAGAACAGCAAATACTTCAAACCCCAAAGGGTTTTGGTTGCACCTTTGGAAAGGAAAGGATCTTAAAATTCCTGCTGAATAGGAAAATCATGTTTTCCACACAGTTTTAATCATAATCATGATTAACCCAGTGGTTCCAATAATAAATAAATAACTAAATCAACGAGTATTTAACATTCAGCTCTTCTCTCTTTGCACTGCAACTGCCTCCAGCTGTCAGGGAATCGAGTTCCTAAATTCAGGACAACCTGGAGAAGGAGGCAGGGCATTTCTGGGCAGAGCACATCATCACACCTCTGTGTGTCTTGGTGTGAGCAGAGAAAAATTCCATCTTAAATAAACCCTCCCCAGTGAGGCACCAAAAGCCAAGAGCTCCTTCACCCTTTCCCTTATCTCCCAGTCAGGCAGTGATCACCATCCTAATTTCAGAGCATCTCATTCAGAAATAAATAAAAAGATATTACAAATTTATAAAATACAGACCAAAAATAGCAAATTAAATAGAAGATAACAAGAAACACAGGCCTGAAATGAGACTTCACAAGAGCTTTGCTCCAAGTTTTTTCCAAGTTCCACCCCAAGGGAAGGATAAGTTTAGGATTGTGATATCAAAGCCTCACCATGGCAAGAGTTTGTTCAAGTTACCTTCCACCGATTTCCTTAGCACTGATTTATTGCATTTGTTGATGTTTTTTCCTACTTTTTGCCCCATCATCAAGAAGCAGAAGGTCTCACAAAGAAAAACACCTTCCATCTCTCCCCAGGGTTGTGCTGGGGATGCTGCTCAAACCTCCTCGAGCCCAAGCACCGACCTGGTCCCAGCAAGGGCTGAGGAAACAGGGACAAATTATCTTCCTGCAGTACAAAGTTATAGGCTCCATTTGTTTCCTCTCAGGAATCAGACAGGGCAGTTAAGTGTCTTGATTCCACCAGATAATCAGAATTTATCTTGTCTCCCTTTGCCTCCTTTCTCTCAATCACAGCTACTTCTCCCTCTTTCTCACACATACACAGATTTTCTTCTTTCTCCAAGTGTTGAACTTTGATTGACCTCAGGAGTTGGGGGGTTTTTTTTCTGATTTTTTTTTTCTGATCGGATTTTGTTATTTTTTTTTAGGTTTTTCTGTTTTAAAGGAGTACTTTTGCATCCCATTGAGGAACCCTTGTCTCAGCACTTGCAGCTGTAAACCTCTGCATTTTCCTTGCCCTTCTACCTTGCCAAGGAGGAAAATGGGAAAAGGGGCTGCACCCCACTGATTCATCTCACTAGTTTTGCTTTCAAGAGGAGGATGAAAAGGGAGACAAAACAAACTCAGTCTCTGGAAGGATCCTAAAGCTCCTGGGAGGTTTTGGAAAGTGCAGAGCCCCAGGGCCAGGGGAAGAGGCAGATGCTGACCCAGAGCAGCAGGAATGGGCTGGGGTGGGATGGAGGGCACAGAAGGGGCAGGTTTGTAATTAACTGCTGATAAGCCTCTCTTTTAAGAGGTCTGATTCATACCCATGTGGAGTTAATAGGAATTTCTGCAGTGGCTTTTGGGCTCAGCACTTGAAACATCAGCTATGCTTTCATATGAAAAGCATTTTAATCCTGATTTTAACATCCACTGCCAGTTTCTCCTCGACTTGCTGTCCTCATCCCTCCAGAGCTCTGGATCATATGTGTGGGCACAGTCACCACATTTTGGCTTTTCCCCATGCTGGCACAGGCAACCAACCCCTCAGCTGTTCTTCAGCTCCTTAGACCAGCAGAAAATGAGTTAAAAATAATTTTAGTATCCCCACCTTACACAAAGGTCACTGCCACACTTAACTTCCAAAAGTAAAATATCCAAAAGTATTGAAGTTTTGCCTTGGCTCCCCTTTTTCCCTGTGAGGGAGGTGGGAGAACCCAATCCCATTCCCATTCTCCTTCAGCCCAGCTTTCCTGCCCCAGTCACCCCAGCACATCTCCAACATCCCAGTTCATCACAGCCCTGATGTGCTCACAGGAGGGATTTGATGGATTTGATCTTGAAATTCCAGCCCTGTTCTTCTCATTTGTCACCTGCTCCCTTTTCTTTGCCTCTAATTCATTTTCTCTTTCACCTCTCAGAAAAAAAAATTAAATAAAAAAAGAAGGAGGAATAGAAAGCCCTTCTGTAGGTGTTTTCCCAAAGATTTTGAAAAGAAAAGATGAAATGCCAATATTTCTGTGCAGCTCAGCAATCTCTGAGCACTGAGAGGGAAAGAAAAGGATGGAGACTCCCTGGCCAAGGAAGTGAGGTAAAATCTAGTTTCAAGCAGGAGGTCACAGGGAGTGAGAGTTGCTTCACCAATTTCCTGGAGGGGACAAACTCAGAGTTAGGGCACAGAAACCCCTGATGAGGAAGGGACAATGCCACCAGCGTGACAACCAAAGCACAGCAGGGCTTGGGGCATCTCTTGCAGGCACCAGGGTGTGTCCACCTCCATTCCTGCATTCCCTGGGTGAACAGAAGAGCAAATCTCCTGCCACACAACCATGCTGAGCTCAAAGGCTGGCCAGCATCACCAGGTGTCTGGTAGCTCATTCCATAAGCACCACCTCAACAGATACCCCCTGACCTCCTTCTCACAATGGGCTCAACCACTTGAGCCAAAACTTTCCAGGAGGGCTTGGCCAGGCAAGTTTCCACTCCTAAAATTCAACTGAGCTCAGCGTTACACGTTTCTCTTTCCAGGTGCTGGGGGGGAGCATCAGCCCCTCCACCAAGGCTGCCTCCACTCCAGGAAGGGCAGGGAGACACCAGCACCTTTTAAAAAAGGCTCTCATCATAAATAAACGAGAGAAGAACCGTCAGAAAAAGAAGGTTTTTTTCACCAATGGTGTGAGGAAACCAGCTGGTCCAGGAGCCACAAGCTGCTGTCATGTATGGGAGGGAAAGGAGCCAAACACAGAGGTGACAGCAAAGAGGGAAAACAAATCTGTGCAGTCAAAACCATTTCTGAGGGAGTTTGTCAAGCTGGGAAGCGAAAAGCACAGCAGAAGAGTTTTTCCTGGTTCCTCAGATGCTCTGAGACAGAGCCTGTAATTTCTCTGCTGCGTTTCCTTACTGAGGTGAGGACTCAGTGTGGAGGCAGAATCCCTAAGCAGAGCTGACAGCCAGTGGGTGAACCTCAGAGAAAAGCACTGCTGCCTTCCAGCCCTCACAGAGGTGTGTGAAAAGGTGCTTAAAGCTGCTTAAAAGGGCTTTTTAAAGCTGTTTAAGGCAGAGAGAGTAGCAGCAATTCCCATTTACAGAGGGTTTGCTCAGAACTGATCGCTTAGGTTAACTTTGCAGCACAAATAAGGAGAGGAAAAGTACAAAAATTATCGATGGCATATTGAAATTTCTTAACATTATCATTAAAATATGGGATATTAGGAAGGAATTTTTTCTTGTGAGGGTGGTGAGGCCCTGGCACAGGGTGCCCAGAGAAGCTGTGGCTGCCCCTGGATCCCTGGAATTGTCCAAGGCCAGGTTGGACAGGGCTTGGAGCAGCCTGGGACAGCGGAAAATGTCCCTGCCCATGGCAGGGGGTGGCACTGGATGGGCTTTAAGGTCCCTTCCAATCCAAACCATTCCAGATTCCAGGGATGGAGATGACATCTTTTGCTCCCTCACTGGCACCTCCTTGGGCTGCAGACAGGCCAAAACAAAAAAATTAAAACAAAAACTCTCCAACCAGGCTGGGGTGTTGCTGCCAAAATCCCTGATGCACCTGACTATTGCTGTGATATCTCCAAACCTGCCTGGAAAAAAGGGAATTAAAAAATGCTCATCCCTGGGCAATCCCCCTGCTCCAGCTGGGATGCAGCAATTCCTGCCCTCCCTTCACTACAAAACCCACAGGCCTTCCCTGAGACCATGAAGAACATGAAGAATTTTCAAGAAGTGAAGGATTTTTTTTTTTTCTTTTGTCTTGGGAGGAATAGGCTGCTCCAGCATGGAAGAGGGAAGTCAATAAAATCACATCAAATAAAAAACCCAAACACCCAGGAGATAAAACAAGAAACATGTGTAAAAGGAGGAGTTTGGGTCTGTTAAGATATTTCAGGTGAAAAAAGGGATCCAGCACTTAAAAAAAACCTTAAAAATAATTTCCTCTCTAAACTGCCTGGGTGCCTCATAATTACGAAGAATGATCACAGACCCATTCATTTGATCCTAAAATTAATACATCATGTTTGGAACGATATAGCATTAATTTATCACAAGATTTATGAAACTTGTACTTTTTTTCTAATGAGTTTTATGCAAATTCTGCTCCATCCATTGTTTGCACCCTTAAAAAAAAAAAAAAAAGAAAGTTCCCTTGCAGAAGCTGCTCTGTCAAAAAGTCTCATTCACTTTTATTGATATCTGTCCTTCATCCCCATAAGAGGAGGGGGAAGGAGAGGAGCTGGCTCCAGCCTGGATGTGATCCTACTCCCAAGGAGCTCTGCAGGTGAACCAACCATTCAAGGCACTAATTTAAAAAAAAATTAACTGGTGGTTCACTCACACCTTTGTCTGAGAAGGGTCAGAGAACAAGAGCAGCAGGGAACTGGCAAATTAAAGTATTCAGACTTCCCAGAGTGGGAAGTCTGTGTTTGGCAAACTTGGAGAATAAATACAAAAGGTGGGAGGGAGGTATTAGCACTGAGCATCATGGGGTCGTAAAGGGGGAAATCCCACGAGATTAATTTAATTTTTATGGCAGAGCTGTGAAGGCACAAGATGTCCCATCAACTCAGGAAACCTCACAAATCCTGAATTTTCCCAAAGACCAGGGTGATCCTTAGGAGCACAGCCAAGATGGTACAAAACAGGCATTTCTAATTTAAGTGCAGCAGGAATATGTATTTCACTCCTGAGCACTGCTAACTGGAAATCAGACTGTGATCTTCATCAGACCCCACACACCTCCCAGGAGGAAGGAAAAGGAAATTCTGGAAAAACCCTGAATATCAGGTGCAGCCTCTGCCTTCATGTATTTGTAGAGGGGTGGGAGGAGGCAGGATGAACTGGAAGAGCAAAGGAAAACAGAAATCTGGGGTCAGCAGAAACATCCCAGCATCGCCTGGGGGCTTTTAAAACTGGCCTGGAAAAGCTGCTGGCAAACCAATCCTGGCACAGCCCCAGCAGCACTGGCTGCAGGAGACCCAAACCCCACTTTTTTGGCAGCTCTGGGAGAGGAGGTGCTGCCCAGCTCTGCAGGGGAAATCCATTCCCTCTGCATGGCCAAAGACTCCTCTGAGCATTGCTCCACATCCACACCCGTCCCCACTGACTCCTCCAGGAAAGCCTGGCTAATGCAGCCCTGATTAACACATCTGACACAAAGTTTAAACCCTAAATCCACACAATATCCCTTTCTAATTAACTTCTGAAATCAGAAACAGCCCGGAAAGAACAAGGAGCGTTTTCTTTGTTCCTCCCTGCCTTCTACCCAACTCCCTCCAAAATGTTCATTTTTTTTTTTTTAACTAACTCAGATCAAAGGAAACCCATCACAGGTCTCATCTTGGGAAAACAGGGGCACACACCCACTGCCACCTCCCTCTCAGAATAAAGACAAAGAAGCCAGAGACCTCTGCAGAAGAAACCTCAGAGAAGATGCAGCTGACCCACAACCCCTGAGCTCAGTGCTCCTCTTTGGCCTTATCTCACTCTCTAGAAAAAGCACCAGGGCAAGCAGGAGAGGAGCAGAACCCCAGAAATCTATTTAATGAGGTGCTTTGCTACTTGGTGTAAATAAATGATTTATGAGTAAGGCGACACGTGCGGTGTTTTGCATTTTAGCAAGGCGAGGTAACATAGCTTCGTGTTAATTAGAAAAAGGAAGCTGCTCTGCAATTAATATGAGGTGGGAGATAAAACTCATTAGGTTGCACTGCCCACAGAGCAGCTCTCCCAGGACTGCAGGACACCTCTGGGGTGTCAGACACCCCCAGAACTGCAAGGCAGGGGCATTAGCAATGCTAATTTAGAAGTCATAGGATGCTGTGGGTTCCCATGGACTTTTAAAGTCCCTTCTAATCCAAACCTCCTGCCATGGGCAGGGACATCTTCAACTAGACCAGGTTCCTCAGAGCTTTGTCCAACCCCACCTAGGGATAAAGCACTAAAACAAGATGCCTTACCCCACCCATCCTTGCTTATACTTAATCTCAGCTTAAAGCCATTCCCCCTTTTCCCATTGCAACAGGCCTTGCTAAAAGTCCCACTGCTGAACTGCTTCCTGCACCAGCAGCCCTGTAAAGCTCAGGAGCTGATCTATATGAATGGGGAAAGAAAAAGAAAAAAAAAAGCCAACAACAAAACAAACCCGTCAGCAAATTACACTTGAGTGGGATTCATTCACGTCTCGTTTGAAATCTCATCTGCGCCGCACAAAAGCCGAAACATCCCCGAGGCTCTCAGCCTCGCAGGGAATACAAACCCTTCTCCTGCTGCAGCTTTTGCCCAGCTGCTCTGCTCCTCCCTGAATGGCTCAGGGGAACAAAAATACAGCCATCCTCAGCCCAAATACCACGGCTCCAAGGCGGGTTTGGAGCATCCAAAGCCACGGGAAATAGTTCCAGGTTTTATCTGCAGATCTCAGATCCATGAGTAAACCGGCCTTGGAGCGTCACCGTAACTCTCTGAGGTTTCAAAACATGTGCTGGGTGATGAATTCTGCCTCGTTATAATGGAGGTGCAGTGAAGTCCCTTCCTGATTTATCTCTCCAGGGTTGAGTTAGTGCCTCCTGATCTCCACGATAGGGCTGCAGCAAAAGCAGGACTTGAGCAACAGGGCAGGGATCAGAAACCAAGGCAGCCAGTTTTGGAACGGTTACATTTCCTGCTCCTCTTCCTCCTTGGATCATAGAGTTGCAATGGCCCTTAAAGACACTTTGTCCCAATCTCCCTGACACGTGCAAGGGACACCTTCCATTATCCCAAATTGCTCCAAGCCCTATCCAGCCTGGCCTTGGACGGCTCCAGGGATGGGGCAGCCACACCAAAAGCAACAAAACCTTTGAGAGAAACCAGCCAGGGGTTGGAAGTCTCTCCTCAAAGGTGACATCCTGAGGAACACCTGCAGCCCTAACCCAGCTCTTCCAGGCACAGCCCAGCTGGTGACGACTGCCACAGCTCGGACAGAGCATTTCCTCCCTCTTTGTCCCCCCTGAAATGCCACAGAGGAGCTGGGGGAGGCTTGGCAGGTGGTGCCTGGGTGTGTGAGGCAGGAGCTTATCTGCAGCCCCGCAGTAAATTGCTGGTTGATGAATGAGGCTATTTAGGAGCCGCCGCGGTTATTAATGACACCGACGTGGGGAGACGTTTAAGAGCAGCCCCACGTCCCATTGTCCCCTCTCCTGTGAGTAATGGGGCACTTCAGCTGTGGGGCTTCACAGCCAGCTTGGCCTGTTTAACAACAGAAACAAAGCAAGGCCCAGGGAAGGGATGGAGGGCGCTGGACTGATGGCTCCAGTGCACTGATAAAGCCAAGCTCCTCCAGGAGAAGTTGGGCAAAGCTCCAGCCTTTAGATGGAATTAAACTAAACCCAGCGACCTGGGTTCTTCCACCCATCCCTGTGAGCTCCCAGTCTACGGCCCTGTGCAGCAAACCCACCCCAAAACCAGGGAACAGCCAAGCCACAACAGCCTCAAGTGCAGGCACTTGCAACACGTGGCACAGCCTGGAGCACAGCAAGGGTGAGGTCTGCTGCAGCCCAGGGGGCTTCCACAGGGCCATGGCCTCACTCTGGACGTCACAGATGTCTGAACACGGCCAGGAGGACAATGAGTGAGAAATAAAGAGGCTGTTTATTGCAAGAGGAAGCCTTGGAACAGAGCTCCACAGTGGCTGGCGGGAGAGCGAGGCAGAGCGTGCAAGCACACAGCTGTAAACTTGTTTCTGAGTTAATATACCCACGAGTGTTTTTCCTTTTCCTCTGAAAGCACACTCCTCTGCAAACAAACATCTGGAGAGCTCTGTTACAGCTGGACCATTATCCCCAGTGGCTGGAGCATTCAATTAATTTAGCCTTTCTCATTTGCGAGTTGTCTGCAAATAGAGTCAGGCTTGCAGGAATCTATTTGTTATTTGAATATAGCCAGTGAATGGTTTATTAAAAACATATTTCAGGCAAAGGGTTTCTCACTAATTGCTCCTACAACTGTCGCTCTGGGTGCTGGCAACTGGCAGCTCACCCCACATCAATGGTCACCGTGCTCAGGTGGGAATGCTTTTGCATGTTGATGGAATGTAATCTACCTCTGGAAAGAGCTTCCCCAGGGTTTGTGGAGACACCTGCACGAAAAAACATCCACACACCATATCCAGCCTGCCTCAGCTTCCCAAAAAAAAAGCACAGAACAGCTTGTCCAGGGTTGTAATGGGCAAAGATACTTGTGTCTTCATGTACAATAGCTGAATCTTTATCGTACACAGTTTATTTTTATATGGTATTTGAGGGTACTGTGCTTGAATTTAATAGGTTAGCAAATTATTGAAACTCGGTTTGCTGGTTGGTAATGGTTAGTGTACATGTTTATTAAACTTTTTCCTTTCTAGATGTGTTTACATTCTTTTTTCACAGATTCTCACAGGACAGGCTTTTTATTTTCATAGGTGCAAACTGTTTTCTCACAAGAATAGATTGTTATGCAAACTGATTTTGTTCTTATGACCCTTTTCTCATGGGAGCTTCTCAGACTAGCTGCTAGCTTAGCTGAAATAGCAAGGTCTGATTTTATAAGGGTTTTCTTTATAAAGTTTTACTCAGGATTCTATGATTCCCCTGGCCAAGGCGACCTGTGAGAGCCTGGCTGCTTTTCTGCAGGCTGGGTCAGAGCTGCAAGGGGTGGCTGAGCCTGCACACACCCCTCACCTGGTGTCCAGATCAACTAAAAAAAAAATCAAGATCAATCCAGATCAACTCCAAAAAAACCTCCTTTGGTCAAAAAAAGCCAAATTACATTTTAAAATCCAAACTGAATGCAAAACTCCACACACTAAATCCCAGCTGCTGGCTTGTTTGAAAGCAAAAAGAAAGCAATCACTGAGGTTTCACAGACTGTTCTAAAAGTGGAAATTTATGAAGAGAGAAGTGATCCAATAAGTCCCAGTTTTAGGCTTTTTCCTTTCAATTACTCTGAGCAAAGACTTTCAGAGCTTCTTTTTCCCCTGAAGCCCTGATTGAGGGAGAAATGGGTATTGACCACCAAATTCAGCATCTCCTGCTACTTGTACACATCAGAGACTCCTGTGTGTCACACACATCCATTTTTCCAGCCCCTCTGGAGCAAACTCAACCTCTTGAGAGCACATTCCCAAGAGCTGAACCTTTCCTGTGCCATTGGACCATTTTTTGGATGAAGAAAACCCACTCAACTCTTTCCACTTAAAACTGATTTCCAGATTGAATCCACAGCAGCCACTTGGCCCCTTGGCTCTGCTGAAGGACCTTATGGATCCATAAATGAATCTTGCATTCATTTATGCAAGATTCATTCATTTCTTGCAAAAATGCATCACAGCCAAGAGATGATCCATCCCACAGCCCTGGGGACACTGTCCCAGAGGCTTCCAATCCCCACAGGATGAGACACAACTAAAAACCCCAAAATAAATTCAGTCCACCAGTCCAACCACATGCACTTCCATGCAAAGAATGTGAGCTGTGACTGCCATCAGCAAGAAATGCACCTCTTTTCCTCCCTCCTATTAAATGAGAGCCATTCCTCTTTTTTTTTTGGATGTCCTTCATTCTAGCCCTTGTCCTTGGCAGGATGCAGATACCCTGGCCCAGGTAACTCCCATAAATTCCTCAAATTTGGGCTGAGATTATATCTGCAGTTATTAAAGAGTGATAATAAACCTTATCAGCAAAGAGTGAACGCAAAAGGAATAAGGAAAGGATTTTCCTAGGAGTGAAAGTGCAAGAAATTCATAACCAGCTTAATACCTGTACCAATAAGAGATACTCAGGATGAATCCACTTTAAAAACAGTTTCCATAAGGAAAAAAAAAGAGAAGAAAAGAGAGACCCTGGAGGGCCTCAGCCCTGGCCCTCCATGTCCTCATGCAGATTTCTCATGCAAAACTCTTACTTTTCTTTCACCAGACATAATCCCAGGCTCCTCAGGTTTTGGGATGTCCTCAGGTGAGGATGTTGTCCCATCTGTCCCCCGTGTCCCCTCACAGCCTCCCAAATGACTGATGAGCCTGCACGTTGTTGTTGAGCAGCTCACGTGCCAGGCAGGATGACAGACCTTGGGAACCTGGGCATTAATCTGGAGATTTATAGTCAGGTCTGTCACGCTTGGGGAAGCTTTTTTCCCCCCAAGAACTCTGCCTGAAGGTCGCTTTTCCCTGGGCAATGAGCTCCAAGAAACTTTCTCAGGCACCTTGGCCCCCACCAAAGGGAAAGCAGGGGATGGGGGCAGCCACCAGAGAATGCACAAATTTCTTCTGCATATTATGCACCTATTATTATCTATATATAGATAATTTAGATATAAAATATAGATCTATTTATATAATTGTCCTCTCCCCACTGAGGCTGATGACAGACACAGGAGGAGTTGCTGAAAAACAAGAAGTCCAGACAGCGCAGTGAGTCTTGGAGTGGCAATTTCAGGCCAACAGCTAAAGGAAAAAAAACCAAACAAATAAACCTGCCCAAACCAGGGTTAGCTGAGCAGCTGGACAACAAAACTGAAGGCAAAGCCCACCATGCACATGGATGAGAGGCAGCACCACAAGCAGCTCCCACCTGAACCTCCCGGGATGCCCCAAAAGGATGCTCTGGGATGAGCTGGTTTCCAGGAGAGGCTCTTCTCTGCACATCACTTTCCTGTGGGAGTTTCCCAGGACATGCCTGAAAGCCAAGCCCTCTTCTCCAGGCCCCAGACACCCCAAAGAGGAGGGTGTCTGTTAGGAAAGATCCCTTGGATGATGTAAGAGCTCTTCTACAACGTGTCAGGACAGGCTGGTGGCACACGTGGCAGAACAGATCAATTCCCACAAGGAACACTCCTGAGGTTTACAGTCAGAGCAATGCCAGTAAAACCAGTGAATCATTTATTCAGTCAATTTTAGCCATCCCTAACAACGAGCTGTCTGACAGCAGACCACAAATTTCTCTAGTGTATTCTTATTTAAAGCAATAATCCCTGTGGATAATTCTTAGACTTGTTTAGAAAGCGCAGGCTATAAAGATGTTTCAGAGGGATACAGTGTTCACTGTGCCCTTTCTTCCTATGTCTGAGCCATCAAATCAAGCTTTCAAGCCAAACAGGGAGAATTCCAAATCAGGAATTTGCTTTCTCTTAGCACTCTAGGCAACATCCATGGAATGCTCCTGCCTGTGACCCGTGTGGGAAGACGACCTGCACAGCACCAAAGAGATCTGCTTACAAAAATTCACTCCCCACAACCATTTGCAGCACTTGTCCAGCCTGTCACAGAACCAAAGATGAGAGAAAGGCTCCCTAGAGCGAGTCACAAGGCTGTGGATGGTGACAGACTCACTGCTTCACCATTTGGTGCTTCCCAGGCTGGCTTGTGTGGCTAAAAGGAGTGGAAGGGAACAGGGGTAAAGCACACAACAAAGACTTTGGAAATTAAGGAGTTTTGAGAACAAACACTACAACTTCCCCTTCAGGATGACAAGGTGAAGTTGTTTTTCTTCCCAAAAGGAAGCTCTTTTTCTTTCCCAAAGACTTTCCCTGCACTTCCTTCCAAGCTCTTCTTCCCTCCCCTCACCGGAGCAGGCAACGCCTGCTGCACAGCGTGCATCAGCTCCCCATCCAGCTCCTTCCCTGCCTTCCCAAAGCATTCCCAGGCTCCAAGGAAGGCAGCAGAGGACCACACACACATCCCCACGTCCCTGCAGACAGAAGCCACCCAGGTGACAAGCACATGTTGGGCCAGGAGGAAAAGGGGAGCAGAGAGGAGGCAGATTTGCAGGCTCCGATCCCAGGCGCCCGACCCCCTCCTCTCCCTCGTTATGGATGAGGCAAATTAGCTGTGACACTCATTAGCTGCAGCTCCTAATTAGTGAAAATTAATATTGGTTTTGATAGAAGTGTTGGCTGAAGCTCTCCCAGGCAAAGGCATTATTGACCTTGTTATCCTGTTTAATAGCAAGTTACATCACAGAAACTACTTCTTGTGGAGTTGACAGATTGCAGCTGCCTCCCACCCTCCACAGCTCCCTTCCCCTTCCCTACCAGCACCAAAGGACAGATCCAGCCCCTGGCAGAGCACCCTCAGCCCTGTGGGCACCTGCACCCATGCCTGGCATCATCCCAAGCCTCCCCATCCCTGTACACATCCCAAAATCCCAAGCCCCATCTGACTGATGGTCCCTACTCCTCCACGTCCCATTCCAACACCAAACTCCAGACTCACCAGAGGAATTGCTCACCACCACCTCTACTCACAGAAGAAATAAAGGGGAGGAGCTGCAGTGCAATGGCAGTGACCTTTTAACAAGGAAAGAAATAAGAGCAGCATTCCTCAACCTCTGGGAATCCCAGGGTGGCAAAGTAACTGACACCAGTAAAAGGAAAATATTTGCTACCGAAGTCATGCATAAAAACCCCACCACAGAGCATTCTTCACACATTAATAACAATAAATGTGTCAGGCTGCCAGATAAGAAGTTAATTTCATTCAGAGCACAATTAGGGATGCCATTATCCAGCCACCTGGGGCCACTTGGGTTTCATGGAAACCAGGGATGAGCCTCTCCCTGCCTGGTCACCCCCCTCCAGCCAGGGCACCCCAAATACTGACACTGCATCTTGTTCAAAAGAGTCTGTGTGCAGATCCACAGCAGGACATCTTCTTTTAAAGAGCATTCCTCCACTCCTGGGAGCAGCATCCCAGTGAAAACTGTCCCTCTGGATAATACCACTGGGGACAGGACACACAAAGAGCAAACCCAGACCTCCCACAGTATTTGCAGGTCTTGGGGTGAACTTCTACTTCTGGGGGCTAGCACCACTGGAAAACAGGTTCTCCAACAGATTCCAGCTGATTTTACAGCAGGGTGCCCACCAAGCACAGCAATTTTGGCTTTTGAGATGAACTAACCAGCAAAATAAAATAAAAGTCACACCCCCAACTTACAACCTGGAGTGCAATATCAAGCTCCTGGTTTAAAAATCCATGGATTCTGGTTTGAAATCTCTCTCTCCTATGAGAGTCCTTTCCCACCTGTATCTGCCAGAATCTGTCTGTGGAGCACCCCAGCACCAGTGAAACTCCTTCTCCTGCCAGTGCTCTGTGAACTTTGGGGATGCTGCCAATTTTTGTGGCTCCATGAGACAATCCTGTTGCAGAGAGATGAAACCAGTTGGANCTTAACTTCTGACTCTTTTCCCCCATCCCACCAAAGCCAGGTGGGCAATGACTTCTGGCTGATGCTGTCTGCAAGCCCTCACTCTGCACCTGATGGGAGTGCAGACAATTTTCCCGAGGCAAAGGACAGCATGCAAATCCCGGGGGATGTTTTTTCCCCACCCTTTGTGCCCCTAGGAAAGCTGCTGGGAGAGATGTGGAGGCAGCATGGTGCTTTCTGTGTGGTCCCCTCACTTCTTGCCTCACACATCAGTGCTCCTTTGCAGGGAAGTGCTGCTTTATCCAGCAGGATGTGTTTAATTTGATGCTGCTGTCAGATGGGGAAAGGTGCATTTCCAGAGTCAGGCTTTTCTGCAGTGCTCTTACTTATTTTACAGTCTTCTGCCACATCTTATTCCTTCCCCTCAATTGCCCAAAATCATTAGTAACAACCATTAATCTCTGCCTGGGAGGATGCTCCTCGCTTCTCTCCATACCCCAAAATTGTTCATCTCCCTTGGACTTTATATATTCCAAAATCTTTTTTCTCCCCCCTCTTCTTTCCGAATTAACTGCTTGAAACCAAAACAGCAGAGCAAGTGGAGCCATTGCATCACTGTTTATGAAAGGACATTATGTTCCACAACACCAGCTCTCACCTCAGAGCTAATAATCAATTAGAAAGGAAAAATAAAAAAGGGTTTTCCGGATCCAGGTACCAAATCACCCTCCTAATTGCTCACAGGCAGTGATACAACACCAGAGCCTCGACAGAGCGGGCACCTGACAAAGCCATGCAGATGAATGGAATAAAATTGAGTTACTAACCATTAAACGTCAAGTGTTTGAAATCTTTCCCCCTCGTGTACCAGCAATATTAATAAATCTTTAGGAGAGGGAGCACACGGAGCTTTTTCACAGCCCTGACCAGCGCTGCAAACAGAGCAGATGTTTTAACAGAGTTGTCCAACAAGGCTTTTCTTTCCCCCCTCCCAAGTGACTGGAGTTCATTCAAAAGCCATCAAGGAGCAGTTTGACAGGAGGAACCGATGTATTAACTCCCCCTGCCCATCCAGCTCATTAAGCCATTCAAAGGCAGGAGGGTGCATTAGCACACCCAGCAATAAATCAGTTTAAAGGCCTGGAGATGGGGAGGGGATGGAGCCGTGCAGCAGCACTGAGGCGACCCAAAAACATGGGAAAAGTGAGAAAACAAGCTGCCCAAGGGGAGGATTGGCAGCCAGGCAATCACCACGGTGTGCCAGGTACCAGCATCCCAGCCCCACACCTGGCTCCTGCCCAGGTGATTCCCAACAGCAGGAGCTGCATTCCACAAAAAAAAAAAAAAAAAAAATCTCTGGTTATCCACTTCCAGAAGGGCTCTCTTCTACCTGCCTGCTTCCACACTGGAATGTGGAAACTTTCCATAATTCACACTCACTAAGTAAAGTTGTCATGTTTTAATTGCTCTGATGACTTTGAAAAGTCGCTGGACCTTCCCTAACTCTTTGTTTTTGTTGTTTTCCCTCTGCATTGATTTGGATTGTGTTACATCAGTGAGCAATAACCACCAACTGGTGGTGGCAGCAGATAGTTTGAATTTTTTTTTTTTTCTTCAAGAAAACGACTTCCACGGTGCCCAATTATAAGAAGGGTAATTTCTTCACTAGCCTGAAAATTCCATAAAAAGAGTGATTGAGGGTGTCATGGAATGGTTTGGCTTGAAAGGGAGCTTGAAGACTGTCTTGTTCCATCCTCTGCCATGGCAGGGACACCTCCCACTATCCCAGGCTGCTCCAGCCTGGCCTTGGACACTTCCAGGGATCCAGGGGCAAATCCAGATTGCAGAGATCTCAGATGTGCCAACATCAGAAGCAGAGGGAAAGGAGTTAGGGTTTGGGTTTTTCCTCTTTTTTTAAGCTCACACCACCCAAATACATCAAGTTACCAACCTGGCAAAACACACGAGCCTGTTCATCACTGTTTGCAACCAGAGGTTTGTTTTTTTTTTCCTGATAATGAAATCACAGCTCACCTTCCCCACCAATAATAAAATTATGAGTGTATGCAAATGCAAGTATTTCCCTGCAGCACAGGGAAACACCCTTGCCTAATAATATTCCCTTGGAACATGAATACCTCCACAAAAAAAAATAAAAATATATATATATGTCTCCTAACTTGAAGATATATACACATATCCATATGTGCTTTTCTCCCCTCCTGTGTTTTTTTCTTTTTTAAGCCTGACTCCCGTTATTATCCCCGCTCTTTATCAGTTTTGCCACCAATCAGCCTGGAAGGTTCAATTTACCTGGGCTGGGACAGCGGTGACATCCAAGCCTGGGCATTCCAGGGTAAAAAGGAACAGCCAGCCTGCAAATAAAGCTGCTACAGACAGCCCTGTACAGATAATTAATGCTGCTAAAGCCATCCCAGACATAAAAAAAATTTTAAAAATCACCCTGGCCCTCATTACCAAACTCACACATCTTTCTGGAAAGGGCTTGGCCCCCGTGCCAGGGCTCTAAAGGTGGCAGGATCAAAGCTCTGGATGGTTGGGCAGGGTGCTTGCCAGGAGCAAGGTTACCCTGGCATGTTAATGACTCCATATTGCAAATACACTTCCTTCCTTCCTTCCTTCTCCCCATTCCCCTCCTTAAACATTAATGTTACTGCCTATTAGCAAAGCAGATATGAAAGTTTAAGTGATTGATGAAGTGATTAATTTAATGACGCAGGGTTAAGGGTTTGGGTGGGAGTGGGGCTTTTTTTTTTTTTTTTTTTTAATACCTTAAGTTTCCCCGATGTTGGGAATAACTGATTTCCTAGCCTTAAGTTTTCATTAAAGATGCTGTACTTTCTGCAGCTCAACAAGTAATTTCATCAATGGGCTTCAAATGACAGAAGGGCTTGAGTTGGGAGAGCTGAGATCTCCTTCCTAAGCTCTCCTCAAATATTGCTGTTCATTAGGGTCATCAGCACACTTGGAAATGAGGTTACTCCTCTGAAGAGCACCCCAGAACCCTGAAAATTCAGTTCCAGGCAGCAAACAGCCATTGGGTGATAAATAAACACTGAAGAGGAAGGTGAGGTCCTCCCTTTGTGGAGGAGAATCTCAGCAATGGCCACAAGGGAGCTTCAAAGACACAAAATCTCCATTCACACAGCCAGAGTCTGGCAGATTCCTCTGGAATTACCTTTCCTAAAGGGCCAAATCAGCTCTGCCTGCTGCACACAGGCAACCCACAGGTGTTTGCTTCCACCCAGCAAAGCAAACCAAGGAGTTCAGGGTCCTCCAGCACCTGCCAGCTCACCTTATTTCTGTCAGACCAACAGCAAAAGCAGCTTTGTGGGGTTTTTCACCATTGTGAACCACAAACTCCTAACAATAGAATAATAAACTCCTGTGTCAGTGCCAACACAGCTGGTCCCCAAGCTCTGTACCCAAGCACAGGCCAAGTGCCACCATGCACTTACCCCCTTGTTTCACCAGCACTTGAAGTTTATCAGAATTTATCAATTTATCCCACAGCAGAGGGATGAGCAGCCTCCCTGTCCTCTCCCAGAGTGGTTGGAGTGGGAAAGGATCCTTGAAATCTCATTCCGACCCCCTGCCATGTGCAGGGACACCTTCCACTATCCCAGGATGCTCCAAGCCCTGTCCTTGGACACTTCCAGGGATGGGGCATCACCATTGTGACTCCTATAAATCCACCTCACCTTTCAAGCAGGGCTTTGCAGCACTAATTAGTGATTTTCCATCAACCTCGTGTGTTTTCTCTCAGAGCCAGGATTATTAGAAAGGTGATTGAGATGATTCTCATGTTCAGGCTTGGATGTTTATTATATCTTATCAGAGAATTACAGAAAATAAAACAGCACCTCCAGCTCCTTGCTAGGAGTAAGAAAAATGGCCACAACTGAGCCTGCTTCAAGGCCTTTTAAAGCTAAACAAATAAAAGTTTAACACTTATATTATTTATTCTTTTGACCCAATAATAGATTCCCACCACCTTAGAGTGACATCAGATTGACCAACCAAAGGTCACTGCCTAAGTTTTGTGAAGATGAACAAATAAAAAGACACCACCCAAAATTCCCCATCTTGTCCCATACCCACCACTATCCTGTAAAAACTCAAATTTAAAACCCAGTGCAAACACACACATCTAACCCACTACACGTTCGTGATTTCTAACTCATTATTTAGATTATTTCTATTTTTCTGCCTTTTTTTACCTGGCTGCCAGGAGGTTTTAATCCCAAATTTTCAAATCCTGAGCCCCACCTCCTCATTAACCAATTAGCACCTCATTAACAGCGCGCCCTTAGGGCACCTTCTGCTCTTGCTGCTGTGACTTTTAATCCCGGGATTCATTTATAATTTTCATCCAAAACTGAAATTATTTCACACTCCAGAAGCACGCAGGGATCAGAGCCAGCTTCTTTTTTATTTTCCCTTTTTTGGCCTTTTTTTGGTGTTTTTTTTTGCTCCCCCCCCCCACTTTTGGCCTTATTTTTGCTTTTTCTTTTTTTGTTTGTTTTATTGTTTTTTGCTTTTTTTGTGCTTTTTTGCCCTTTTTGGGTTCGTTTTCTTTTTTGTCTTTTTGGTTAATTTTTTTTGCTTTTTGGAGTTGTTTTTCTTTTTACCTTTTTTTGGGTTTTTTGGCCTTATTTGTTTTTTTTTTCTTTCTTTCTCTTTTTCAGGATTTTTGCTTTTTCTGCCTTTTTGGGGGAGTTTTTTTGCCTTTTTGGGTTTTTTTTGCTTTTTTTGTTTTATTTTTTTGCTTTTTTTCTTTTTTTTGCCTTTTTTGGGGTTTTTTGCTTTCTTTGCCTTTTTTGGGGTTTTTTTATTTTTTTGCCTTTTTTGTTTTTTTTTTTTTTT
>VXBI01006154.1:241023-257194 GCA_013397375.1 Toxostoma redivivum
TTTTTTTTTTTCTTTTTTTCCCTTTTTTTTTTTTTTTTTTTCCTTTTTTTTTTTTTTCCTTCCAGTGATGACCCTGGAGGATCCCAAGCACGGCAGATGCCGGCAGCTGCAGGATCAAACAGGTCCAGCCCGTGCTCAATCCCACACTGCTAACCACATCTCCAGCAGCAGCTGCAGTGCCCCAGCACCCCAGGGACCCATCCTGGGTGCCAAACCTCTCCCTGCCCAGGAGCAGAGCACAGAAAAGCTGTGCTGGAAGAGAGGATTGCCTTGCAAAGGACAGAGCAGAGCGTGGAGGATGGGAGAAGAAAAACCCTCTGGCCTGATCGTGGTCTAGGAGAGAGAATTAAATCAAACCATGCACAAATATCAGAGGGATGTGCTGCCTCAGAGCCACGTGTGACGAGTCACCAGAGTGCCCTGCCTTGTTCCTCTTCAGTTTTCTTGTGAAATATTTGTGGCCCAGCAGGCAGGAGGGGTCACACACCAACCTAAAGCTTTTAGTGGGCAGCAGAACACACTAAAACCTCAGTGGTGTTCCACTCAGTGGTGTTCCACTCTCAGGCTGCAAAGTGGGAGCCACAACCCCATGGGCAGTGCCTGCCACAGCCCGTTCTGGAGGAGCTCCTGCAAAGAGCAAGGTTCAGCTCTGCCTCTTCGAATTTATGGAGAAATAGCCCTGGTCACAGCATCTGCCAGCTCAGCAAAAGCTGCAGAGTGAAAAGAGGGCAGAGCAACCCATGAAATTCCCTGTCAGCCAGCCAGCCATCCATCCAGGGCTCCTGGGACAGCCACAGAGCCAGAGGGAAGGAAAAGGGGGCTCTGAGCAGCAAACACAGCCCAGGTCACTGGGTGTGGTGCTGAGCTGGCACTGCCCAGGGCTGTCACTGCTCCTCACCCTGGGACTTGCTGATTTGGGGGCAGGAGAGCTGAGATTGTAGAGCTGTAGACTCCTACCCATGAACAAATAATGGAATCAAACTTCCTGCAGAAGTCCTGGGGGCCATCCTCGCCAGTGCCAGCTGTCCCAGGTGCTGTCACCACCTGCATGGAATGGTCATCCCAGCTGGTTTCCCTGTGCCATGCTCTGCTCAGCCAGGGACAGCAGCCCGCCGTGGAATCATGGAATGGTTTGGGATGGAACCCTAAAGACCATCCTGGTACAACCCCCTGCCCTATTTAGGGACACCTCCCACCCAGAGCTCACAACCTGAGCTAAGACCAGACTAAGTCCCTCTGCTGGTTTTGAGCAAAGCACGAATCACCGGGGTCGGATGGGCAGGAGAGGACACTGTCCCCACCCTGTGACACCACACGGCCTGAGGGCCAGGCCAAATGCGTGTCATCACCTCAAGTGCAGCGCGTGAAGCATTTCCCACTCCTTTAAGACAACATTATGGCGGTGATGTTATCGCTGGGATGAAGGGGAAGTGGAATTACGCCCGTCTGAATGGCCTCTTTTGTCACGCATTTCGGAGGCGTTGAGGCATGAAAGCTTTCCGAGGAACCTGGGTGAGCCCAGGCTGGGTGGTTATAAGGCTGCTTACAGACCTGACATGACAGATCGTCTTCATTTTCCCACTCCTGTCCTGCTCACAGCAAATCCATTTGCTGGGCAATTAGACTCCAGTCATTACATGATGCTGAGAGGACGCTCCTTTGGCAGCAGCAGGGACCCCGACCAGGAGGAGCCTGGAGTGCTGCCTGCCCATTCCCACCTGCTGGCACATCCAGGGCTGCAGGAGCCTTCTCACCTGGCATCCACAGCCCTCCAAAGGGCCTGGGATTTAGTGAAATGGCCCTTGGAATGATTCTGCTTAAGGCAAACAGCAGCAGGATGGAGATGGACAGTCCCTCTCCTGCACACTCTTCTCCCAAGGGTGTTATCCAGACAGAACTCCCATTCTCCAAGTGAAACACAGGGTGATACAGCTGCTGGCAGCTGGCCCTGTCTTGCCCAACCACTCCCCATCCCTCCTCCTCATCCTTCTCTCCAGGCATCTCCCTCCTCTCCTCCTCCAATTCCTGGAGCTCCCATCTCCCACTCCCTCTGCACGTGTGTGTGTGTGTGTGTGTGTGTGTGTTTCCATTACTTCTGGGTGAAATAACTGACTACAGGGTCAGTCCACCTGAAAATTGCTCTCCCCAGACCTAAATGAAACAGATGGGCATTGATGATGTTTTGGGAGAAATTAATCAGCCTGGACCGGCGGCAGCGCCAGCAGCTCCCTCGGCCCAATCTCGCCTAATGAATTCAGAGCTCTCTGTCTTAATAGCTCCTGACAAGACTAATTTACTCTTGTAAGTGATTAGAGGGGGAATGATCTCTTAATTGTTGCTTAAGATCCCTTTTGGCATGGCAGGCAGCAGGCAGGGAGCTGTTGGGTTTGGAGGGAGGGGATGCTGGAGGGAGGGATGTCACAGGCATGGGGGCTCAAACATACCTCAAAAAAAGACAATTTTTTTTCCCCCAGGCACCACACACTGTTCAGGATCTCAGAAAGGTGTTTCCAGATGCTACAGTTTTTTTTTAAAGTTAATAAAGCTTAACTCAGAAAACACCTACCAACAGCAGGAAACACAGAAACAACCGTGTGTGTCAACACTTCCCAGGCTGACATTTCCCTCAGGTGCATCTGGAAACAAAATCTCAAGGTGTCAATATTCTTAAGAGTCAATTACATATATACACACGGTGTAATACAAAGTTAAAAAAAAATGAAATTCAACTGCCAAAGTAATTCCATGAACGACTTGACTCTTATAAAGTCTCTCTGGA
This sequence comes from Toxostoma redivivum, assembly GCA_013397375.1. Taxonomy (NCBI): domain Eukaryota; kingdom Metazoa; phylum Chordata; class Aves; order Passeriformes; family Mimidae; genus Toxostoma; species Toxostoma redivivum. Next base: position 243,803 of record VXBI01006154.1, read on the forward strand.
AAGCAGGCTGTAGGAAATCTCCCTATTTTCTGACAAAATAGAAGTTCAGTCCAATTCCCATGAGGTATTTCAGGCTCAAGCACTTGGAGGGCAAGGTGCTCCGTGAGGAAGCATTCCCATTAAGCTGTTCCCAGCCAGCTCTCACTCCTGGCTCCCTTTCCAGGGCTTCTCCTGGGGGTGAGCTCTGTGCATCCACCCAAACCAAACCTCCACATCCCACCTGCTTGCTCACACACCACCCCAAACCCAACAGGGGCTGCAAATGCCTGCCCAAGGGGACCCTGGAAGGGACAGAAGACTCAGCTGGAAATGCTGGCCGAGCTGAGCAGTCACTGGAGATCCCTCCAGACTCTTCCAACCCCCAGAGCCATGTGGGTGCAGCGGGAGCCCTTCCTTGAGGTGGGAGAAGGGACCTCCACAGGCTCCACCCCAGCCTCCCAATCGATTGCTGCCCCATTAAAAGCCAGTCACGAGCCCTGATTGAAGACCACAAGTTTAATGGACTGAGAGCCTGGCAAGGCGCCGAGAGCGGCCGGGTCGATTTCTGCATTTACAAAAAAACCGATCCCCAGCTAAAGACAGAAAAGAAAAGCTCCAGCTGTCAGTCACAAGAAAAGCATTCCTTTGCCATACTTTTCCACGGTGAGGTGCCCAGGGGCCCGTCCCACTTACCCACAGGCGTGTCCTCGTTGATCAGCAGGTAGGTGTCAAAGAAGTAGTTGATGAAGTATGGCAGGCGATTGCCCTGACCTGGCAAGAGGACAAGAACAGGGAGTTATTTCCCTGCCATGGGAAAGGCTTGGGAATGCTCACGGGGCAAGGGGTAAGCCCCAAGAAAGCCCCTTGAGGTCTCCCATAAACGCTGGCAGGGGAGCCACTTCCCTCCACCATCCTTTCTGGATTTTTGGTATTTTCCAAAAGGCACAGGGGAGGGGGAAAGCCGACAGCACAGGGGCTGGGAGCATCAATTATTGGTTTAGGCCAGGATTAATACCTTGCTTTGCTCCTACAGCTGAGAGCCTTTTGCCTTGTCAGCCACCCCAGCAAACCCCCGTGCTCCTTCCCTCTGCCATCCCCGGCTGCCTTTCCCTCTAATTGCCTCCTTTCACCTCTAATAACCGGGCTCGCTCCTTTCCACTCGCTCCCCAGCCTGCCCCTGGCCCGCAGCCTCATTAGGGGACAGAGCCAAGTGCAGAGCACGTAGGAGAGTGACAAAGGCAGGGAAAGAGCCAAGCAGGAAGGATCTGCAGGGAAAGAGGTGGAGGGAGAGGCACACCGTGACTCCCCAGGAAGGTTTGGCAGAGCGTGTTCAGCATCCCACCTCGGGAAACGAGAGCAGACCAAGCTCCAGCTTCCCCTCTGCCTGCCAGGCTCTCAAAGGACAGAGATGCTCCTGAGACCTCTCAGGTGTGCATCCCAACAATCCTGCTCCTGGGGACGTGGGCACAGGATGGGGGAGCAGCCCCAGACCCCCCAGGGCTCCCTCCATAACAAGACAGGGATTTTTCAGCGCTGCCCTCTTTCCTCAGGCACCAGGTTGGTTAAACACCCTGAGAAATGGGAAAGCACTGGAGGCAGCAGTGTTGCAAAGGCACATTTAAATCTCAGCCTCTGGAGTTAAGTACCTGGAAAGAAAATAAAAAGGAACCTGACAAAATGGGTTATTGGAGAGCTAAGAGCATCTCCAGAGGCTCGGCAGCTCACTTGTCACTGACTGCCACGCTGGGGCCAGCAGGCTCCAGGAGGGGCAAATGAGGCTAAAACACCTCCAAGCAGCACTTGGCACACAGGACTCGCTTCTGCAAAACCTTTCTGTTCCAAAATACGTTTCTTAATATCACCAGTGTGCTAAAAATAAGTTGTGCTTTCCAAACCCAGCTGTGGCAGGTGCTGGGAGGCTTCCAAACCACCTGGCACACAGGATCTGTGTGCGCAGGGAGGAGGGAGAGCAGCACCTGAGGGCTGGGAAAGGCTGAGGGAGGAGGGTCTGGAGGCAGGGCAATGCTTTGGGCTGCAAATCCCAGGAAAAAAGGATGGAACTTCCTTGTGAGATTCTGCCACAACCACCCAGTTATACCCTGGGATGCACCATCCCTGTAACCCTCAGCACAAGAAAGGTCCCCCCTGCACAGGAGGGATGTGGAGAGACTCCAGAGGAGGCCATGAAGATGCTGAGAGAGTTGGGGAGCCAGGCTGGGAAAGCTGGGGGTGTTCAGCCTGCAGAGGAGGAGGCTCCAGGGACATTAAGGGTGATGGAGGTCTCTGCTCATCTCCTGTAGCAGGAGCAGGGAGACTCCACTGAGCTGTACCATCCTCTTCCAAACACTCCAGGCCCACTCAGACGCCCCTTACCCATGATATCCCAGCTCATGGCTTCACCAGGAGCTCTGCAAACCTTCTGGGAAGAGCTGCTCCACCACCTGCAACGCCTAGGGTGTGTGGCAGGGCATCCCTGTGCTCACCCCTGTCCCAGGCACAGCATCCCTGTGCTCACCCCGTCCCAGGCACAGCATCCCTGTGCTCACCCCTGTCCCAGGCACAGCATCCCTGTGCTCACCCCTGTCCCAGGCACAGCATCCCTGTGCTCACCCCTGTCCCAGGCACAGCATCCCTGTGCTCATCCCTGTCCCAGGTACCGCATCCCTGTGCTCATCCCTGTCCCAGGCACAGCATCCCTGTGCTCACCCCTGTCCCAGGGACCCCATCCCTGTGCTCACCCCTGTCCCAGGGACCCCATCCCTGTGCTCACCCCTGTCCCAGGGACCCCATCCCTGTGCTCACCCCTGTCCCAGGGACCCCATCCCTGTGCTCACCCCTGTCCCAGGGACCCCATCCCTGTGCTCACCCCTGTCCCAGGGACCCCATCCCTGTGCTCACCCCTGTCCCAGGGACCCCATCCCTGTGCTCACCCCTGTCCCAGGGACCCCATCCCTGTGCTCACCCCTGTCCCAGGGACCCCATCCCTGTGCTCACCCCTGTCCCAGGGACCCCATCCCTGTGCTCACCCCTGTCCCAGGGACCCCATCCCTGTGCTCACCCCTGTCCCAGGGACCCCATCCCTGTGCTCACCCCTGTCCCAGGGACCCCATCCCTGTGCTCACCCCTGTCCCAGGGACCCCATCCCTGTGCTCACCCCTGTCCCAGGGACCCCATCCCTGTGCTCACCCCTGTCCCAGGGACCCCATCCCTGTGCTCACCCCTGTCCCAGGGACCCCATCCCTGTGCTCACCCCTGTCCCAGGGACCCCATCCCTGTGCTCACCCCTGTCCCAGGGACCCCATCTCTGTGCTCACCCCTGTCCCAGGGACCCCATCCCTGTGCTCATCCCTGTCCCAGGGTGCTCACCCCTGTCCCAGGGACCCCATCCCTGTGCTCATCCCTGTGCCAGGGACAGCATCCCTGTGCCAGCACTTGCTTATCAGAGATGGCAACCCAAGCCCTGGGCAGGGTTTAGGAGAGGAGGGCTGGAATGCTGCTGAGCTGCAAAGCTTCCAAATCCCAGTCTCCATGTGCTGCCTGCCCAGGGCTTTGCATTTTGTCACTGCAAGGAAGGAGCAAGTCCCCAGCTGGGCAGGCAGACCCCCCATCCCACTTCCACCAGGCCAGCAAGTGGCCCCTCAGGAAGGTAAAGGACTTGCTGGATTGTCTTTTTTCCTTATTTGTCCCTTTTCCAGAGGAGTTGCCCAGTGAGGCTCTCCTTGATCCAACACGACAGCAGAGGGAGATTGACTGTGCCTGTCACTCACAGCTCATGTCATCCACTGACTGCTTAATCAGGCTGCCAATCTGGGCAAGCCATCTCCAGGCTTCAGGAGTGGGAAAAAAGCCTTTATTCCAAAGGGCACAGTGCTATCACATGGACACACACTGCCTATTGTTTATCAGCAAGAGCCACACAGGCACCCTCTCCCCACACCAGCACCCAGGGGGGTTAGGCCAGCCATGCAACAATCCCAATTTTCACGGGGCTTTGCTGTACACTTACAGCTCCTGTGCACCCTGTGATGTGCCAAAACCCATCTCAAAAGGCACATTTCTGCACCAAGAGGCCATTGCCCCACCAGCTCCCTGCCAGGAGTCCCTGTGCCAGAAAGACCCAGAGCATCTTTTTGCCCACAGCCCTGTCTTTCCCCCCACCTGGAATTAGAAAAGAGGTTTTTCAGCTTGGACAGGAGTTATTTTATATCAAAGCACAGTTCAGGTCACCATTTTGCTGCTGAAAGCAGAGGGAGAGCCTGGCCAGCAATATTCAGCTGACAAGCTTCTGGTTTACATCCCTGCCTGTGATCCCTCCCTCCAGTTTTTTTTAGGTTTTACTGATGTAAATCGACCTGGTGCCAGGTCCAGCACCAGCTCTGCCTCCATAAATCCACATCTAGAAGTTGCCAAGAGCTTTTCATTGAGATAACACTGCGAGCATCTCTCACTGCTGGGCTCACCAGCACATCCAGCCTCCTCCAAGGCTTTTTCCATCCCAGCCACTCTCTCCCAAAGAGGGCCATGCATGCAGTCAGTAAGGAAAAATGGGAGCACAATGGGTCCCCACGATTTCCTGGGATGGAGACAGGAGATTTTCTCCCCCCCACATCACCCCTGCAGTGCACATTCACCAGGAGGCCACAAACCCAGAAATCACCACCTTTGTGCCTTGCAAACACGAGCCCCAAGCAGGGAGAGAGCAGAGACAGACTTACCTGGAGGGACCAGCTCCAGGAGCAAGAGGAGAGGCAGGAGCTTGCTGGCAGCAGCCCCGTGATGCTTCATGGCTCCTGTCAAAGAAGAGAGGCAGTGTCAAGCCCAGGCAGCCCCTGACAGATGTGACCTTGTCTCCCTAAATCAGGCTCGGGGTGCAGCCCTGCCCCAGGGGAACATCAATGCTCTGTCTCAAACATCCTCCTGGTGGTGGAAACCAGGATTCACCTGGTGGAGTGCTCCATTTTTTCCTTTCTGCTTCCCAAACACCTCTCCTGTGAGGGAATAAGCCACGGTGGCCTCTGTGGCCAGGAGAGGAGCAGCCCCAGCTGGGATGAGCTCCCCAGCACTGGAGCAAAGGAAAGATGCTGTGACAGCACCCAGATTTGGGATGATTTGGCAGAGCTCTGCAAGGAGCTTGGCCCAGAATCACTGGAGAGGCACCAAGATTTGGGAACAGAGCCCCTCAAACTTCTCACACCACCTGGGTGGCTGCAGGAGCATGGGAAGCAGGGAGGCTGCCAGGCATGCCCTCATCCCTCTCTGCCCCCCAAATTTTCAGCACAGCCCATGCTAAGGAAACAGAATTAACACAGCACCAGGGAGCTGCCAGCACAGCCAGACCATCAAACCCAAAGCAACCCCACAAAACCTCAGCCAAGCGCCCCTTTGCAAGGAAATCCGTGGATTTTAAAACATTCCATCCCAAATAAAAACCTACACAGAGCATAAAGGCACAAGGAAATCCCCAGAGGTCACCCCAGTGAGTGTCCCTGAAGCTCTCCATGTTTCCCTGAGGGGGGGGACAGCAGCAGCCCCAGGGACAGGAGGTGACAGCCAGCTGAGCTTCCTTTCACAGCACCCTGCTCCCCCCACAGCAGTGGGGAGAGTTATCCCCACTTTGAGATCCATGGGAATCCTCATGGATGCTCCCACAGGAGCTCCAGATACACCTATTTCATTTTTACTGATGGATGTGTCAGAGAAGACAGCTTGTAACAACTCTGTCACTGCAGAAAGGGCCTGAAATTCTAATTTCTCTCGCTATTTTGCTACGGGGAGGCTCTAGGATGAAGAGGCTGCTGCCTAGACAAGAAAAATGGTGCTGTGGTGCATTTTGTGCATCTTCAGGTATTTCAGTGCAAGCCTGAGAAGACATTCAGGTGTAATCATGCCCATCACCCAGAAAACACAGGGAAGGAAAGTTTAAAACCTCCACCCCACAACAGGCTTCTGATTTCTGCTCGGTGTCAGCAGAGCATCCAAAAACACCCAAAAGCCCAGGTTTTAAATAAAAATGGCCACTTTCCCAGGAGCCAGCCATCCTGAATCCTTACAGCTGGCCAACAAAAGCAGAACAGGTTCTTGTGATTAAGAAAACCCACCAAGCATCTCAATTTCCCCCCTTGCTTTAACAGATTTTGGGGAAGAGGGAATCTCAGACAGCATCCTTGCTCCAGCACAGAATGCAGAGCCCAAGCTTTTGGTGCTGCACCAGGGAGGATGAGGTGGAAATGAGCTCCTCTGCCTTCTGCAGTGCCAAAATGCCACGGAGGAAAACACTAACTTTCTTCTCAAACAGCACCACTATCAGCCCAAGTGAGCGTGAACATCATTTTCCAGCTTCACAGCCCATGTTTAAAAAGCAACAGGGCAGCAGAGAAACAATTTAGAAATCATAGAAATAAAGGCAGCTGACAGCATCCCCTTTTGAGTGTCATGATAAATCTAAATATTGGGTATTCCAAGTCAGTCACTTCATTATGTAAGTAATTGCCTGAAATGTCATTTTGATTTTCTCTGTCTTCATTAATATTGCAGCTCTTCACTGGTTCTTTGAGATGGCTCACTCAAATACTGCAAATTTAAGGAACAGCATCGAGGAGTCTCTGGGGAGAACTTAAAAAATTGTGACTAAGAGCAGATGAAATTGCACCTCGTGCCTGAGAGAGGCTCTTTGGAGGAAGCTCTCAGAGCAGTTTCCAGCATGATAATGTCCCTGGGAGCTCAGGTGTTGTCTCCTCCCGGCTGCCAAAGCTCTGATGTTAAACCAGAGGTTTCCCCATCCTCTGGCAGCTGCTCCCAAGGCACACAGAGCTGAGGAAACACCACAGTGCAAACAAATACGAGGCTTGCAAGTTTAGGAATCAGCTGAGGTCAAGCAAAGGCTTTCTCCAAAGCTCCCTCCTCCCCAAGCCTGGGAAGTGGCTTTTCCACAGCACTGCTGCATCCCTAAAGGTGGCAAATCCCATTTGCTTAGGAGACATGGAACACCCCACTGCTGCGCCCCTGGATTATTTTATCTTCTAATTTTATTTTTAAGCATGCTGCTGGGGATGCTTGCTCTGCACACACCCAAAATAAGCCTTCCCCAGACATCACCACGATGCTGGAGCCCCAGAATTTACAGCTCCAACCTCTCCACACTGCTCCAGGGGCATGAGGAAGGAATGAAAGGGCAAATCAAAGGGGCTGCCACAGGAGGGAACTGGGTGTGCCTCCCCCAAAAAAGCCCCTTTTCCTGCAGTGGAACACCAGAAGTGTCCCCCACACAGGATTTGGTGTGGAGGTGTCACCAGGATGCTCCCACATCCCACCCCTCTCTTCCAGAGTTCTCTCCACCTTGGAAGAGCAGCCAGGAGATGGCCCAAACAAACCCACATCCCAAAAACCATCCCTGGGATCCCCCCTTTGGCCCAGCACATCACTCAACACCACCCCTCACACCAAAAACTCAGCCCCACCTGCTTTCCCAGCTCCCCCATCCCTCTGCTCCCTCAAAAAAGCACTGCTAGAAATGCACCTTTTCTCCTCATTATTGCCTCTTGGCCAGGGCTTTGCAATAAGTAGGATTCAAAAGGAAAAAAATTACAAGTTAATTCTGATTTTTTTTTTTATTTTATTCCCACCCCCGTATTGGCGTGAGCCATACCCAAATCATAATTCCCAAAAATAACGAATTGCAGAACAGGGTAATCAGAAGTAAATTGATATTGATAAATAAGCTTTTCTCCCTTGCAGTAGGTGGTTTATTTTAATCTAATGAGTTTTATATTTTCTGAGCTTTCAGATTCCATGATGAAGAGTCGTCCGCGCTAGAATTACAAAGCACTTTGAAATATTGTAATTTTATGGCTCATTTTGTCAGGACTCTTGAAAATGAGATTTGTTCCCAGTGAAAAAATTTGCCCCCTTCTTTGGTTAGTTTTTTTTTCCCTCCTTTCTACTCCCTGCAGTGAAAGGAAATAAAATTTCCCTGTTAAATAAATACAGGCCAGGATATTGGCATGCACACAGGAGGGGGAATATGGATGCCCACAGGGAATAAGGGGCACAGCTGCTGGCACCTCTCACCACCCACCTGAGATGGTGTTTGCAGGAGAAAAGAGCATGGAAAATCCTCTCTCTTCTTCCTTCACCCCAAAATTAAAGCTGAGGTTGAGACAGGGATGTTTTCTCCCCACAAAGCCCTGCACTTCCCAGCTGGGGTACTCAAACCTTTCTTCTTCTGGGGAAAAAAAAAGCTGGAGCTGCTCCTCACGGACCACTACTAACACCCAAAAGTTTCCATTTTAAAACGAGGACAGGAGTGGAAGGATTTTAGTTGGTGCTTGCAGACATTTGCTTTCCCATGGGAAAACAAACATAGCTGCAAAGTGACACCAGGACATCATTTAACCAAAAACCCAGGCCCAGGAGGAAATGTCATCTTCAAACTTCTCAGTGCTTGCAGCAAGGCTGTGCCTGGCTTGGAAACCACATTGGTTTTTCCCAAATCCCTGACACAAGATAATCCAAATAAATCCCAAAATCCAATCCCAAGAACCCAGCTCTGCATGAGCAACCCTCAAACCTTTTACCCCAGCTGTGGCATCTCCAAGGAAAAGCCAAATAGTGCATCCAACTCAACTTGTGCATCCATGGGATGCTAAAAGAACACTCTGGGAGCTTTGGGAAGAGCCCTCCCCATTCCCTGCTGCATCAGCCACTGCCACCCACCCCTCCATGGCGAGGGCAGCTTCATTTTTGGGGAGAGAGAAGCAGGAATTCCCAATTTCTTTCTTTTTAAGCAGGGCAGCAGTGGCTCTCCAGAGCCTCCAGCACTGATTGCTAGTCACCATAGGCATCATAGCAACCATTTTCCATCACAAAGCCTATCTCCAGCTGGAGAGAGCTGGGAAGAAGGCTGGGATGGGGCATGGAGACCAAGCCAAGAGGCTCCTGGGCTGCACCAACACAAGGAAGCAGCACAGCAAAGCTGGGGAGCAGATGATGCTAACGTGGGATGAAAAGGTGGAGAAGCAGCCAGCAGCAACAGAGCTTGGCTGAGAGGAGAAAAAGAGGGAGGGGGAAGAAGGGTGGGAATTCTTGCTTGAGGAGGGAGTGGAGAGCTGCATGCAGTGAAGTGACACTCACAGTCTGGTCTCACAAGACAGGAGCCTCTCAGAAAATATACAGGAATGGACAGAGTGGCAAGTGTGAGGATGCTGAGGGCCTGACTGCAAGCCTGCTCAAGAATGGGATGCCAGACATTTCCTTCTTGTGCCCTGCCCTGGAAGGAGGCAGCCTCCCTCTGATCCAGGGCAGGCTGGACTTCCAAGCACTGCCATCAAAACTGTGCAGGAGAAGTGTCCCAAATCCCCAGGCTCCCACACACCATCCCTGAGTGTGTCTGTGCTGCTGCCACCCTGATGCCTTGGGTTTGAGCTTTTCTATTTTTCAGAATCTCTGCTGCTTAGTGTGTAACTCTGAAACTTCATTTTAGGTGTCAGTAAACTCTCTTCACAGGGGGGTGACAAAACAATTCCTTTCTAGCCAGAGAATCAAAGACAACTGGTACCCAAAAAGCAAAAACAACAGTGAGGGAAAGGAGGCAAGTCAGGGGGCTGAGACTCCATAGCCTGGGGCTGTGGTTGGATAACTGACCCCAATATGTGGATGAACCAAAACTTATAAAAGTGTAAAAACCCGTGACTGGGATCCAGCTCGGATTTGATTTGGGTGTAGCCCCAGCTGGGCTCTTGCACTGCCCAAGGTGAATCCTTTCAATAAATACCTGTTTTATTCCTTTTGCTTTTTAAGGGAAAGAAGAGGACAAGATGTGTGAAGTGGGATTAAAGGGGAAAAAAAAAAAGTGCTGGAATTGCCTCAGCACCTCCCTCCTCTCAGGAAGGGATCAGGGTACAGGCTTTGTCCACCCATAACAGCAGTAAAGGATTCTGCATCCTCAGAACCACCAGCTCTTCCCAATCAGCCACCAAGCTGAATTTTAAAGCCCTGCCAAAGGAGATGGGTGGGTTCTTTAACTCCATCTCCCTTGGTAAACACTCAGCAGACATGACTCCAAACCCAGGATCCTGGTGTGTGTGTGTGCACCTGGGATTTTATCCCAGCTCCTGCCTCCTAAGCTCCAGGCTGGGAGTTTGCAGCATTAAAAAGAAGCAGCAAGGCTATCTTCTTCAGGCCTATGGTAATTGCAATGGTAGATCTTCAAAACAGAGGGGAAAAGGGATGCTTCAGAAGAAGGGTGAAAGAAAAAATACAGCAACCATAGGAAAACCCACAAAAAACCTTCACAGTGATGAAGCAGAGCTGCAAAGGCTCTCAGGCCATTTCTTGCCTCATCCAAATCAAGAGGGAAGCCACACAAAGCTCACTCAACTTCCAGAGAGGCACTTTGCTGCTCCAGACCTCTCCAAGGCCCGCTGGCTGCTCCAGCTGATAAAAGGGAAGCTCTGCAGGCACACTGGGGATAATCACTCCCTGGCTGGAACTGTAGGAGCAGGAGAAAGAGCACAGGAAGATGGGGATGACTCAGGAGAACCCCCTCAGTCCCAAAGAGCAGCCCTGGAGAGCAGGGATTGAAGGAAAGACAAAGGCATGCAGCAGGGATGAAGTTATTTGGATTAATGACAGCAGTTCATCACCAGTGACAGGCTTGTTCATGCCAGCCCTCCTGAGACCCCAGATGTGGCTGAGAGCCCTTGAAGCTGGCCAGTCCCTCTCCTACATGCCCTTTCCAAAGGGGCAGCACGCTCAGGCTCCAGCTCATCACTCAATTCCCATCAGGAATTTGCTCCCAATGACTCTCTCCTCAGCACACTCCAAGCAGAACCTTTTTCTTCCCAGGAGAGCAGTTGTTTTACCAAATACATCAGGGCAAAGCAGTGCAGGCTCTGAAGGGACAGCACAGCCCTCCCACATCCAGAGCAGTTTCCATCCCAAGCCAGGTCCTTGGCTCCAGGACAGGGTTTCAAATGGATGCCAAGAGGGTACAAAAGTGGCATCGTGTGCCAGGATTGCCCCTCTGGTCAGAAGGACTTGAAAAAACACAAAGCAATGGGCAGGGACACCTTCCACTCCTCCAGGCTGCTCCAACCTGGCCTTGGACACTGCCAGGGACCGAGGGCCTGCCCACCCTCCCAGCCAGGAATTCCTTCCTAATATCCATCTAATCTTCACCTTCATGGACTGAAAGCCAGCAGGACCATGAACAAATATCTTCTGCCCACATTGAAACTCCATGCTGAGCACAGCCCCCTGGATAAATGCTGCTCCAGTCTTTACTGGCAAGATCCAGGACAGCTGCAAGATTTGGGACTTAAGCATAGAGATTCCCAGTCTCTCCCCATTTTGGATACAGAATTTACACACAAAGTAGAGTCAGACAACAACATCTGCACAAAGGTAGGAATTTTCATTTTTGTAGGTCCTAGGCTACAAAAGCCCCAAAATAACCCTACTTCTTCTGCAATATTATTAGGAGTCTTACTGGAGGGAGCAGGATGCTGTAGTGGGAAAAAAATACAGAAGTTTTAGGTTGCACATGGAACTGTTCATGCTCCAGCTCAATTAGCCTGGCTGCAGCATCCTGCCTGAGCAGCTGGGATATTTTACACCCTAACAAGAGGCCAGCCCCCTCATCAAGCCAATCCCATATCCTAAAGCTTCTTAAATGCAAAAATAATCTGTGCTCCGGACCATCTGCACAGAACATCTCAGAAACTCCATAAATTGAATCCTTTTTAAGAGGTCCTTTCACCCCCAGCTGCTCAGGCCAGGATTCCAGGGCCCCTTTTCCTTGCACCAGGGCAGCAGAGGAGCTGCCATGCCCTGGGTATCCCTCCGGAGATTATTGCAGCCGGGCAGCAGGAATGCTTGTGGTGCTGCCTCCCTCCCTGCTGCATCCAGGTGATGCTCCTGAGAAAAGGGAAAGGGGCTGGGGGCTCAGCCACAGCAGCCAGCCAGGCTCCAGGGCTCCCACACCTCTCCCAAACATTGTTGCTCCCACTTATCGCCAAAAAAAAAAAAATTATAAAGAAGGGACAACATCAATTTTTACAGTTTCCCACAAAGATAATGTTTAACTTGCTGTTAAAACATTGTATTTTTCATGACACAACCCGACTCCTTCGGAAACAAGGAAGCTTTGTGCCGGGGATGAAGGGAGGGAGCAGGGTGGTGAGGAAAAATGGAACAGCACAGCGATTTCTCCTCCTGCCCTCCTTCCCCAGGACAGAGGGGAAGGAGAGACAAAGGTAAAACTCACTCTGCCGAAACCACCACCTGGATTTTCACAAATGCGAGCATCCCGTGGGAACACTTCATCCGCGGCTCCCACTCCCCCCCACCCAAAAAATTTTAAAAAATCTCAAACATCTGAATGCACCAGCTCTATCCCACATGCACGAAGCATCCCGCAGGACACACCGGGTGAATCCCGGCTTTTTGCGAGTCCTGCCAGCCCTCCCACCCAAGGAATCTGCTACCAGACACGGCTTTTCCCCCAGCATGGGGAGGAAAAAAAAACCCAAAAACCAAACCAACAGCAGAGAAAACACACATCAGCATAAGAAACGTCCCATTCCAGCGTCCCCCTCCTCCTGGGAAACGCTGATGGGGAGGAGAGGCGGCTTGGGGAAACACAGCAATGTGGTGAGAACATGGATTTAATGAAAAGAGGGACTGCAGGTTTTGCGGGAGGCGAAGGAAAGCAGCAGCAAGTAAAGAATCGGGGGGAAAAATAATCTGAAATAAAGTGTTTTCTCAAAGCGTTCAGCGCAGAGTTGGGCATTTTCCAACGCTGTCGCTCCCGTTTTAATCATGTTCGGAGGGGATTTAAAAATCCCACCGCTTCCACTGCGGCTCAGCCCCCACGCGCGGCATTCCCGCATCTGGGAAGAACTTATCCCAGAAACTTTACAGCTTCTCAGCAGCCCCAAGTCCAAATTAGAGCCGGGGATGAGGGAAGGAGGGGGCACGGTGCCCGGTCCCTCGGGGGCAGGACAGCAGGTACCAACGCACGTTTCCAGCGGGAATTTTGGGAAAAGGGGAGCAAGGCTGGGCTCTCCCCCTCTGCTGCCGCGGGAAGCACCGCGCCGCGCGAGTCCCCCCCCCACCCAAAATAATAACAAAAAATAGCGGCTCGGCTGCCAGAAAAACACCGAAAGCAACCCGAGGAGGTTTGGGAAGGGGGATCCCGCTCGAAGCCTCCCCCCGGGAAAGGGAGGGGGGAATGCCGGCGGCCCCCGCACATCCCCCCGGCCCCGCATGGATAAAGCCAGGACGAGGACAAGAAACAAGGGAAAGCGGCGGGGCATTACCTGCGGTGGATGTCTCGGAGCCCGGTGTCAGCGGCGACCCCCCATGCCCCCCCCGAGCCGCGGGAGGAGGAGGAGGAGGAGGAAGGGGAGGGGAAGC
>VXBI01006154.1:257216-294169 GCA_013397375.1 Toxostoma redivivum
TTTTTAAAAAATTTTTTTTTTTTTTTATGTTTTTTTTTTTTTTTTTTTTTTTTTTAATTGTTAATATTGTTATTTCTCTGACCTGTGCGCCAGGGCAGCTGGCAGAGCCTGGAGCGCGTAAATAAATCATAGATGAGCAGGAAAGCGATCCGGGATGGATATTCCTACCCGGCTGCTCCCTCGGGCACAGGCTGTACCTGCTGTGCTGCCGAGGCACAATTCCCACCAAAGCTCCTGTGCCCGCCCAGCATCCCTAAACCGAGCAGGAAATTCCTGCATCCAGTCCCAACCAGCAGCTTTTGGGAAAATGGCCCCAAATTCCCACTTCACCTCATTTCGTGCCACCTCGGAAGCAAGAACACCATAAAAAGCCACCTGCAGTGACACCGACCCTCACAGCGAGGGGGTGACTCCACATTCCCGGATCCCAGCAGGGATCCCAGCAGGGCTTTGGGTCCTGCCCTGCTGCTCACGGGGCACCCGACCCCACCACGACCACTTTTGATTAAAACACTAAATAAATGCACTTTATGCTGTTAAAGCCCACTCTGGAGCCATCATAGAATCCCAGAAGGGTTTGGGCTGGACAAAACATCAAAAATCATCTCGTTCCATCCCCCTGCCATGGCCAGGGATGCCTTCCACTGGACCAGGGTGCTCCAAGCCCCATCCAGCACTTGCAGGGATGTGAGGAGCCTTCTCCTCCACTCACCTCGTCCTGGAGCACCAGCAGGCAAACACCCCTGCAGCAGCACGATGGGGTAATTAAGCCTTTGCCTCTCTTGAGCAGCTTCTTCTAATTATGCCATTAGCACAGCTCTGGGGTTGATTGGTTGGAATTTGGCACAGGTCTGCCTTGGGGATGCAGGCATTCACACCCCATAGCCAGCCCTGGTACACCTGCAGCTGCTTTGGGGCTAAAACCCAACATCCCTGGCAAACAGGTGACTGTAATGAGCTCTCTGCAGCTATTTGAGGTGCTGGCAAAAAATAACATAAATAAATAAATAATATAAATAAATAATATAAATAAATAAATCATTTCCTCACATCACACCTAGACTCTGTCAGGTTCATCAAGGAATTGGCCTCGCTGCTGGCACCAGCCTTGGGGCTCACCAGGAGTGCAAAGAGTGCAGGTTTTACCTGTTGGGGTTCTGAGCACCCTGCTGAGCTCAGCCACCTGCTCTGGGGGGTTTCTCTCTCCTGGGGGCTCCATCCCTTCCTCACCCTCTTCATCATCACACAGCCAGGCTCCTCACACCGTGTTCACCCCAGTCCACAAAGTCAGGGAGATAATGAGGGGAAGAAATGACAAAAAAGGGGAGGAACCAAAGCAAAACCACAGGTGAAGACATGTCTCAGGCCCTGGTGCCTGTAGCTGCTCTGACTTTGCACATGTGATGTCTCACTTAAGGCCTCCCCTGATAAATTCAGGTCAGGCTTTGTGTTTAAACAGGAGCACACCTCTCCTCTGCCAGGTTCCTGTGCCTTGGCTCCCCACCGTGGATTTCTGCTCACATCCTGGCTGGTTGGAAGGTGTGTCACCTGTTTTACATAAGTCAGCTCTAACAAGGCTGAGTTCCTCCTAACCTGGGCTTCCAGTCCCATTCCTGATGGAGTACAGGCTGCAGCCTTTCCCATGGAGGAGGAGAGGGAAGGCTGGGGGGATTTCAGTGCCTGGGTTCACAAAACACACAGGAATTCAGTATCCTGTCATCTGAACCTCCCTGTCAGGGTTGGTTTCAATCAGGCTGGACCAGCTCACTGAGCTGATGTTCCCAAGCTCCTGTTTGGAGAAATCCATGGTACTCTGACACCCAGACCATGGGGGATGAGCCTTTCCACAGGCTCAGAGCTGGGAAAAGAAGAAAGTGATGCTTTGTGAGCAGAGATGCTCCTGGGATCACAATTAACACCAACCCCAAAGCAGGGAGCTGCAGGGCTGGGGTAACCTCCTTTAGGCTATCCCAGCCTTTCTCCACAGACTCATTACAGGCAAACCTGATTTTTTGGAGGCAGATCCCATGACCTCCCTTCTCCATCCTGCCTGTGAACACAGAGCAGCTCGGCAGAGCCTTTCACAGCCTCCTGGCACCACTCACTCAACCTTGAAATTGTACTGCAGGGCTTCTCCCCCTCTCATTTTCCATCCAGCCACAGAGCATTCCCACATCCAGCTCTCCCCACGGTGCCTCACTGCTCTGCCTGCCTTCCCCTGCAAGGGCTGGGATGGCTGTGTGTCTCTAAATGGATGAAATATCACATGGAAAGCAGGTGAAACACAGCCACGTGCAGAATCCTGCCCTGCTAAAGCACTGAATTACCTCTGCTTGCCCTGGACCACGTTCTGCCACGGGCTCCAGGGTCTGCACAGACATCACTGCCTGACAGCCAGCCCGTGCAATATTGTGCCATCAGTCATTTCTTCACGCCTCCTTTTCCCCAGGAGTCTCCCACGAGGGTCCCTGGAAGTGCTTCCCCAAACTACCATCCTATTTTTTTCCCCCCAGTAAATAAATCCAGTGTAAAAGCACAGGGCTGTGTTTTTTTTTTTTCTTTTTTTCTCAGAAAAAAACAGCCCATGCCCTCTGCTTCCACTTTTTTTGGAAGTGATTTTGTCCCCCCAGACCACAATCCCCAGGGAATGGTGGTATCCTTCCAGCACCCCATGGTGCAGGGTGGGCTGGGATGGTGGGGTGAGGGAGGCAGCTCCCTCCTGCTGCCCTCTCATCCGAGTCACAGAATTAATTTGTAGAGCCACCTTGGAGTTCTCTTTTCGACCACCTGTGCTGTGGCTGACAGCAAGCTGGCTTTTCCGGTGTGAAATTAATTTCCAGGTCCATTTCACACGGAATTTTAGGGCCAATATTAGGATCATGCTGTTTGTTTAGGAATTTATGAGTGAAGGAGGCTGGTGAGAAAGCTGAGCAAAGTTAAGGGATTGCTGGAATTCTCTCTGAAAAGAAAAGCACTGAAAGAGCAGCTGGGTTTGTTTGGGGGTTTTTTTGTTTTTTCTTTTTCCCTTAGAAATACAGACATACTGGGTTTCAAATTGCATCTTTGTAAGGTGATCTTATGGAGACAGCAGGAGGGACAGAAACTGGGCTCATCTTTGTAGCACAGACCGAATTCTGTGAGAATTCCTCAAGGATTTTCCAGCTTGTGCTTACAGGTGGGTTCAGGTGAGCCACACCTAGACCAGGCATTCCTGTGGTGATAAGACATGGCAGGAAGGATCAAGGTGATTTTGATGAGCCCCAAAAAAGCCTTGCAGGACCTGGCTGAAGCCCTGAAGCTCTGCAGACCCCAAAGCAGCCTGCTTGCAGAATTGTCTCCCTGTGCAACCCAAGGTAGAGCCAGCAGGACCTGTCCCCTGCTGGGGGCACCCAGAGCACCCTGAAGACACAGGCTGGGTGTGTTAGGTCCACAAAGGGTTAATCAGGGTGAAAAAAAACCATTTGGAGCAACTCTGTGCAGCTGGAAGCACTTTTCCCTCAGCCCTTGTGATTTCCTAGTGATGGGCAAGTTTGTAAACTTGGGGAGGGTTCAGTGATGATCCAGGTGATCTGAATCCAGAGTAGTGACAGTGAGAGGGGACAACTGTGGGACTGCCCTGAGCCACTTCATGCCACACACCTGAAGCACCTTCCTCCTTAGCTCTGAGCCCTGCCTCGCCAGCTTGGGTTTTTTTCCTTCCCCTTGGTTTATTCTTCTTTCCTCAGCAGAGGAAAAGGTGCCATCTACAGGCACAGAGAATCCATGAACAGGCTCAGAGAACCCACAGCCTTTCCCATGTCCCCTGTCCCCTGCCATCACCTTTCCTGCAGGGTGGTGCTCAGGATGTTGGTTCCTTTTTTGGGCTCAGGGGACACCAGTGCCAGGTGGAAGATGAGCTCCCTCCTGGTCACCCCTCCTGTGTTTGACCCGGCTGCTAACTCAGTAGAACAGCAAGATAAAAACCTTGAAAAAGGGAAGGTGAGCACCCATCTCCACAGCCCTGGGGGCACCAGCAAAGGGGACACAAAGGAGTTTTGGACAAAACACAAAGGAATTTTGGTCACGCTGTTGCCTCAAGAGAATCCTGGGGGGCTCCTGTGCTGCTCACCCATAATTACAAATTCCAGCCCCGTGGGTCTCATCGTGCTCCTCTTCTGCCTCGCTCTGCTCTTCCAGTTGCCTCTCATTTAACACATTTTAATCCACACGTTTGTGATTTGAGGAGGCAAGCCAGGAAAAGAAGAAACTGTAGGAGAAAGGGCAAACAACACCGGATAAATCATCCCCTGTGTGAGTAGGGGACAGCAGGGTGACAATAAAAGGGGGATTTCTGGGCTGCTGGGACGAAGGTGAGTGCGAGGGACCAGTGATGCTGTTTAAGGCTCAAGGTTGTCCCCAGGAGAGGAGGAAAGCTCTCCCCATCTCTCCAAGGGTGGCAAAAATCCGAGCCGAGGCCAGGCAGGTGGGATCCCTGAGCTTGTTCCTGCTTTAAAAACCCTTCTCACCTCCCAGCTCCTGCTTCATTTCGAAGGCATTTGTCACGGCTCCATCCCGCCCTGCCGGGTGTCCCGAGCTGCGCAGCGAGGCGGGGTCACAAAATCTGGGATGGGAGAAGAGCTGGGAAGGGGTCCCATCCATCAGCAGGGGGGATGGCACAGCTCTGCCCAGCCCCTGCTCCGGGCACGCTGGAATTCAGGCAGCCCCGGCTCCTGCGCTCCCCCGCCCTGGCGTGATAAATTAGGAGGAAAAGTTTCTCATCTCAGTTTGTTCTCGCAGCGCCGTCCAACAGAGCACAAGCCTGTCTAATCAGGAGCTACAGTCCTTCACCATCTGTTTGGAGCCTAATTACAAATGCAGAAAAATAATGTGCTTTACAATTGCACCAGTAAATGCTGTAAATGATTTAAATGCATGCATATGTTCCCTGCAGAATTCAGCATGCATCTGCGACTTCTTCTGCTCACATTAGGCACACAAATCAAGGGAAAAAATACCCAGATCTGATGAACAGCATGTCCCTAGGATGGTGATTTTTATCCCTTTTTTTTTCCCCCTGCTGGAATGGCAAACAGGGCTTTTTTGTAACAATTCATCCAACAGCGTTTTCTTTGCTTCCATTTTAAAAACTGTTTATCACTGCTGTGTAAATATAGTACAAATTACTCCATAAAACATGTAAAAGGAGAACAGCAGCCGGGCAAGCCTGCAGCTGGCTGGCAAGGTTTCAAAGCCAAGGTTTGTTTCTTTCCTCTGAGGCACCCTTGGAAGGGGCAGGATCAGCTCAGCTCATCTGCTGAGGATGGTGGCCCTTCCCAAGCCCCCAGGGACCACTTGTGTTTCATGGGATCATGGAATGGTTTGGGTTGGAAAAGACCATCCTGTTCCTGCTCTGCCTTTTGCCCACCACCAAGGTGTTGCTGAAGGATAATAAGGGGGTTTCAGAGTGTGTAGCTCCATAACAAAAATTCCCTTTCATCCTCCAGCACATTTGTTTGCTTCAAAGCCCCCAGTTCCAACACTCAGCCTGGTCCAGCTCTGAAGCAAGGAGGGGGAGCTGGCACCACGGAGGTGAGAGGGGACAGAACCAGGTCAGGAATAGGCTCAGTTGGTTTCCTTTGAGCAGAAGGTGCAGCAGATGCATCTCCTCTGCTTTGTGTCCTTTCATCCCTTCCTCTCCTCCTCCCTTGCACCCTTGCTGCTTTTGCTGCTGCTGCTTTGCCAATTCCCAGCTTTCCTTCCCCCTTGGCCAGCTGGATTTAACTCCAAAGGCTGCTGGAAAAGGCAGTGTGGGGTAGGCACAGCATCCCCTCTGTGCTGGGCTGCCCAGCAGGACCGGGGCTCTCCAAACCCTGGATCACAGTGCCAGCAATGCTGGGCACCACACAGGGATTTGTGTTTGACTGTTTCACATCATGGGCTCACCCTCAGGAATTCTGCAATGCAGAAATTCTGCATGGTTCATTTTACACCCACAGATGAGAGGGGGCCAAGCCCTGTGGAAAGCATGTGTTCCAGACCAACACCAACCTTCCTCAGCTGGGAGATGGGGAAACAACCCTGCTGGCTGAGAAATAAAATCTGGGAATGCATTTTTAGGCAGGTGAGGAAGACACATGGACCCAGCTCAGCTCCAGCCCTACCCACACCCAGGATCTTTCTCTGGAACTCGGGTACCTCAGCTCTGGGGAGCAGCTCCCTCCTGTAAAGCTCTTGGAGAACTAGAAGGCAGTGTAATCTCCCAGCTCCATGTCATGAAGTAGGTTTGGATCCCTGCAGTGCTCCTCCTGGCTAGAGCATCATTCCAGCCCTGGGAACTGGGCTGCTTTTGCTGTCAAAGATACATTTATCATAGATAGGATGGTGGATTAAATTCGGGTTGGAAGGGGCTGTGTAGCTCCAAACCCAACCCACCCAGGCACAAGATGTGGCTGCATTGTGGTGCATCCCAGACCCAGCAGCCTTCACCATCATTTCCCTCCTCATCCCACTTTTCCTTACCTGGAGCTCCTCAGTATGGCCCACACTGAGCAGCATATGTGGTTTCTCCCAAGCACTCTGATTACTTCCCTGCTGTTATGTGCAATTCCCTATAAATTATCCCTCCCCTCCTGCAGGGGGATCACCCACAGCTCATGGCTCAGAGGCCTGGCAACATCCACCCCCATATCCTGGCATTCCCACCAGCATTCCCTGCTTTATGCCCAGACCAGGCTCTTGCCCAATTTGCATCTGCATTGATTTTCCCCCTCATTTAAAAAACACTAAAACCAAAGGATAAATCCCCTTTTTGCTCACTCTCCCCCACCACGGGAGTGCTCTCCACACCTACCTGTATGTCTTTTGGGGATATTCCACTGGAATAACTGTGCTCTCAAAGCAGTGATCTCAGGGTTCCTTCACCCAGTCTGTGCCAGGGATTTCTCTGAGTTTCCAATCCAAGCTGGGAGAGAAGGATGACTAGAAGGAAAAATGCAAGCTAAAACTGTACATGCATCAGTGCATCTCCAAGAGAAATTATCCCAGACACCAGCAGTTGCACAGGATCAAGAATTATCTTTATTAACAATGGTACCAGATAATTAAGTTCTCCCTCCAGAGGAATTTGGTCTGTAACACAGAGGAAGAGCAGAGATGCAAAGCAGTAAAAAACCAAGCTGATGAATCTCATCGTTCCTTGGACTGGGGGAAAATGTACAGGTTGAAGGCCACAAAGGGACTTTTTGGTTGCCAGCACCAAGTTGGGTTGAGCTTTTTGACCAACTGCTGTGTTATTCCAGCACCAGGGAGGGCCTCCCAGAATCTCAACACTTGGGTGAGCCTTCACCTGGGTCAGGGCAGTCCCTGGCCAAGTGCTGGAGGATCCAAACCCACCAAAGGGACAGGATTAAGAGCCCACACATTCCATAAAGCTGCTCCTCACTACTACACACCCAACAGATTTCCCACTCATGTCAGGATTTTACACTGAAATAAAAATCAGAGAGCAAAACCATGTGTGTGTATAGCCAAGGGGCCCAAACTAAACACTGGAAAGGATTTATGTAAAAAACCCCATGTCCACCATATAGAACCCCACCATGGGCAGCAATCACCATGGATCCTGCTGTTCTCCCAGCAGAGCCCCACACCCAGCAGCTCCACCACGACGTGGGCAAGGTGCTGAGAGAGCATCCCAGTAATGGAGCATCTGCTCCTAACCCAGTCTTAAGGGAATTAATTTCCACAGACAGCATCTCTGAGGTGTCACTGCACTGCCAAGCTCTGCCATTACACCCTTGCTTATCAGTTCACCTCTTCTAGACCATAAATCCAGCCAATTTGAGGAAATAAATACAATAATCGGATTTGGCCCAGGCTGTGCTGGCATATGGGAGTTTAAATGACTTTAAAAGCCAGTCATCTTTGGGTGGGCCATATTTTTGGGTGTCACAGTAGCTCACCCCTCTGAAAACATCTGGAGGCCATATGGTGACTGTCTACATGAATTAACCAGATCTCTGCTATGAGCCTCACACCAGGGCCTGTCTCATACCTTTCCCTGGCTCTCACAGAGCTCTCTGAACTCAAGACTGAAGACACCTTAAAAACCTCAGGTTAGGCCTACTCAGCATTTCATCTTCCTTGGGAGTCACACCACAGTCACAGCAGGAAAAATGCTCCTCCCAGCTTGCCCAGAGAATAGTCCCCAACACCAGTGGCACCATGCTAGGAGGTAGATGATCCCTCAATTCAATATCACATGGAAAAATTAAAGCAAGCAAAATTCCAAGTGGAACGGTTTCCCTTATATATATATATTTTTTTTTTGTGCAATGATTGTATGAAATCTGTGCAAAGCTGTGCCCTGATCCCTGGGGCAGCTGCTACTCACTTCCCTAAGTTGTGTGAAGGTGCTCCAGGGCTCAAATCCCTTTTAGCTCAACACCACCATCACAGCTCAGTGATGGGTGATCCCCCCCAAAGACCACCCAACCTCTGAAGGGCTGAACTCATAACAGTGTGGCAGTAAAACCCAAGGTGCCCCAAAAACCCCTGGGTTCAGCTTAAAATCACTGGCACAAGGGTAAGGGAGGGTATCCCTGTATCCCTGGTGCTTCCCTGAGCTCCCTGGGGAGATGAGGTTGTTCTGGTCCCTGCTCCATTAAACTGGGGAATGACAATGTCTGACAGAACCTTCCCAAGCACAGGGGATGCCCCTTCCCAGAAGGGAGACTTTCCCTCTGCATCCCCAGTGGATGCAGCTACCCCTTTGCCAAGACAGGCAAAACCACAGAATACCTGACTTTTTGGGGAAAAATCCCAAACCCTAAATACCCAACAGCACCTCCACAAAACCTCCTCCTCCTCTTCCCATCCCTCTACACGAGGTGCACCACAAAAACAGCACAGGCAGAGCCCAGAGCCAGCCCCAGCACGAGGTAAAAGGTCATCACCACCCCTGCTGCCTCAGCCAGCTCTTTGGGCACGATTTTGGGGCCATAGACCATGACCAGTGTGCCCAGGTAGCCATTGCTAAGCCCCAGCAGCGCTGTGAAGACCACAGGGTAGAAGTCCTGGTTGAACACCACGGTCCGGATGTGAGCCCGGGGCTGGTAGTTGCTGAGGATGAAGAGAGGGAGGAAGATGGTTCTGAGGAGGACAAGGGCAGGCAGCAGTTTGCTCTTGGGGCCAGGCACCTGGATCCAGGCAGTGACCTGCCTCCCACACCAGTCAGCAAAGTTGTACAGGAGGAAACACGTGAGGGGCGTGAAGTACTTGGTGCTCCACGGGCTTCCCGAGGATTTGCTGACAGACTCGATGTTGGAGGAGAGGGAAGGGAAGATGATGATGGAGATGAAGAAGACGTAGAAGAGGCAGAACCCCAGGAGGGCAGTCTTCTGCAGGATGGGGCGGAGTGGGGGGATTCCAGCACTTTTGGTGAGGAGGGAGGAATTTGTGGTACCTCCTGGCTGTGCCTCATCCTCCATGGAGCTGTTGGGGGGCACAGTGACCAGAGAGGGGCTTTCCTTCTGGCTGCTCAGGTAATACCTGGAGAAAGAGAGAGAGGGAAGCATGAGGGGAATGCAACTGGCATTTGGAGAGAGGGCATGAGAGAAGTGACCCTTGCAGATCCACCATCCCCCTGCACCCTCAGCATTCACAGAGCAGACCCTACTGCATGCAGGCACTTGGGGGCTACAAGCACCAACCAGACCAGTGGGTCACACACACACGGTGTGGGGACACTCGTGGCTGGCTGCCTCCAGATCAGGCCTCTCTGCTGACTCCACAAACTCCAAACTCTGCTGTTTTGGGAGCACTGGTGACCCTGGGAGCGCTTGCCAGAAACTCAGCACACGCCAAGTTTCAGCCTGTGGTTTTGGTGAAAGGGGAAGCGTGGCCAATGGTGTGACAGGGCAGAGATCAGCACAGCAAGAATTCCTCAGTAATCCCACTCCAATCCACCTCCAATCCCCCCACAGGATGGCCCTGGCAGGCTGGCACTCACCTGGAGTACTCCAGCCTGGGCAGGAGCAGGTACACCATGATGCAGACGACGATGAAGATGTCGGCGGTGAGGAAATAGGCCAGGGCGCTGTCAGTGACATCGGCTGCTGCTGCCAGGTCTATGACAGAGGCCACAGCACTGATGGTGCCACCCATGGCCTGGCCTGCATGTGGGAACAGAGGTGGGCACAGTGAGGGACAGAGAGAGCAAGAGGGGCAGCCCAGGAGCTCTTCTGACATGCACAGGGGACACAACTCAGGCCCCAGCTCAGGGTGCAGCTGCACAAACCAGCTCCTCTCCATTCCCACACCTCAGCTGCCATCCTGCACCCCCTTCCAACACAGCACAGGGGTCAGGATGGGACACAGCCTGCTGGGCCTGCAGGTGCCCAGTCCTACAGAAAAAAGTCCAAACCTGACTTTCCACGGGCACACATATAATCAACCTCTCTTCTGCACTCCCCCAGATGGGAATTCAAGCCCCTGGCAGCAGCAATGCCATCTCAGGGATGTGGTGCTTTCCTTCTCTGAGATAAACTCATTAATACACTCCTGTCTTGGCCCCAGGAAAAAAATCTCACCATCCTGATTTTCCCCCACTTCTCCTCTTGGTTTGTCAACCATTCCACAGCACATTTATAACGTTATCAAAGCTCCAGGGAGCTCATCACTCACAGCTCCCAACCTGCCCCTCATCACTCATGGAAATGTTGATCAGAAAGGAGCAGACAAGGCAAAGCTGCAGATCCCTCTGCTGGAAATGGCAGGGCAGGGTTGTCATGTCCTTCCTTCCTTGCTCCCTGCAGCTCTCCAGGGTCAGTTTGTGGCTATTTACAGAAACCAAAGCTCATGTGACTGAGCAAGTTTCTCCTTCAGCAACTTCCCTTTATCATTAAGTCAAAGTTAAGCTTTTAAAACAAATCCCACATGACAAAACCCCAGAGTCAGGAGAGAGAAAACCACGGAGCTGAGCAGGGAAAGTCCAAGAGAACCATGCCAGAGGGATGACCCAACCTGAGATCAGAGCCTGCAGGTTCCTCATGGGGAAGCAGCTGCTCAGGCCGAAGATGCTGCTGGAGAAGACAGTGGAGGCACTGCTGACCACAGCCACGCAGCCCACGGTGAGGACAAAGAAGGGCGTGGTCCAGGAGGAGGTGTCCACCTTCACCAGCACCGTGATCACCAGGAAAACAGCCAGCATGACAAAGAGGGACGACAGGATCCGGACACTGGCAGAAACCCTGAGGATAAGGGGAACAAATCTGCATTTCAAATGGGAGCACAACTCCTGTGCAGGCAGAAGGGGCAAGGTAAACAAAGAGAGGAGGGAGAGGAGGAAGCAGCGAGGCAGGGAGCTGGAATCTGGAGATTTCCATTTCTTATCCCAGTTCAAGGGCTGGTGTTGCTCCTACCTGAATGAGTTTGGCTTTTGTTGATGACAATAAAGATATTTTTAAGAGGGAAGAATGTTTCCAAGCAATTAACCAAGGAATTCATTAGGAACTTATTTACTCAAGCCAACTGCAGCCATGTGTGGAGCAAAGTGCTTCTCCCACTTCATCTCAGCTGGCTGCAACTCAGGCAAGGAGGGGAATTTTGGCTGAGCCCATGGCCTCCCCCTGAAAGATGAGCAGGTGGAAAGATGACAGGAGCAAAGCCAGGGAGAAACATGGCTCAGGCACCTGGGATCAGAGCAGCACTTACTTGTTGACAAGCAAGAAGTTTCCAATCAGGCACAGCACTGAGGGCACAGTGGAAGCAATGGAGATGTAACTCTCAAAATAGTCCTGCCAGGAAGCAAAAGAAACATTGTAGGAGGGAACAACACAGGAATTTCAGGTCCTGAATACAAAACAACAAGGAGTTATGGTGTAGGTGTCCACCTTGTTGTAGTGTAGCCCATATTACAAATTGCACTCAGGGCAATGGGAATTCTGAGATTTGCCCTCCCAAAGCCCTGGGCTATTTCAGGAAATCAAGGACATACATTCAGAAGGAAAGAAATAAACAGTGAAAGAAATGGCTGCCATGGTGCTGTGCACCATCAAACCTCCCTCTCCTGCCCTCGAGGGGCTTAATCCCATTTTTTTTTGCTGCAGGAATCTCAGCCAGCAGGTAGCATGATGAACACAAAGAGGAGCACGACCTACATGTCCACCCCTATCACAACAGGTTTTCATTTTCTGCACAGATACAGAGATGGGGTCTCACCACATCCAACCAAGAGAAGGCACTTGGCAGGTTTTCTCTGCACAGTTCACTATTTTTTGCAGCTTTGCATCATTTTTAATCAGTTTACAAGCATGTTTGTCTCTTCTTCCCTATCAGGAGCTTCACTGGAAGCAACAGGAAATCCAATAATCACTCCTAGAGGGTCCAGATAGGCAGAGACTTAAATGCCTGTGCTTATGGCATCAGCTCAGCCAAGCAGGAGGCTCAAAGCTCTGTGGCCACAGGATGGGATCATAGGAGAAAAGACAAAGCAAAATGCAAAAGCTGGCTGCTAAAACTCCAGCTTGTTTACCCACCTACTTGAAACAAACCTCCAAACCATCCTGGGGATACTCAGTAAACTTCCAAGGCAATTTGCTTCTGCTTCTAGGGAGGAAAAATGACTTTGTAGTGCTTTGCACCAAGCAGAAGTGCACTCAAAGTAACCCAGCAGAGATGCTGCGTTTTGAGCATCCCAATAAATGAATATTTATTTATTCATTCCCAGCAAATGGGCTCACACCAGCAGCAAGAAGAGAATTGGGCAAGTACTTAAGAGCCCTTGCACCACACTTTTAATGCAGCAGCAGAATGGTGGGTGGCAAATTTAATCCATGCCTGGACCAGTGGAAAATACCAGGTTCCATACTCCTCTCTCCTGCTTGTTAGGTTTTAATCCATCTCCAATGGCAACTCTTCTTCCTCCCTGAGTATTCACATGAAAGATATGCTTTCATTTTTGGCACTGCAGGATATACCTAGCTCTTCTCCCTGTCTGCTGAGCCCTTAAAATGAACCCCAAAGCACACCTGACATCTTCCTCCCACATCCAGGTCCCTCAGCCATGGAGCTGAGGCACACAATGGAAGTGTTTAACCCCATATTAACTTCAGACACACTGCCACGATGCCTTAAAAAGCCACAAACCAAGACAAAGAAGTGTTGTGGTGGCAAATCTGACACAAGATGCTTTTGCAAAGTTGTTTCTATTCTGCTCCAGGAGGATTGGCAGCTGGGCTCCTGCCAGGCTGGGAAAGGAATCCAGGTCTGTGATAGTGGCTGAAGGCACTGGAGTGTTACTGAGCATGGGGCATGAAATTAGCAGCAGTGAAAAGGCTGGAGCCAGGAGCAGGCTGTCAGTCAGAGGGGCATCCTTCCAGAGTCCAGCTCCCTGTGCAGTGAACCCTCCTGCTGCAGCAGCAGGGCACAAACTGGGCTGACTGCTTTGATGTTGATCACACTCGACTGCCACAGAACAGGCAGGCAGCTTTTCCCTGCAGAAAGGAAAAAGCATCAGGGAGAAGAGAAACACCTTTTCAGCAAAGAAAGGCTGATCCAGCCAGGAGCACAACTGTGCAAGCTAACACCTTCAACACACTTTACTTAAACTCAGGTTTTTCAAGAGGATCAGTGTAATGTAGAGGCAGTGAGGAACATGTGGGATGCAGGGAATATGAGAGAACACTGCTCCAAGTGGTGACAAAGCACCTTTCACCTTCACTAGCACAGACACAGATAATTGTGGTCTTCAGGCAGCACAGGAGCTGGGGCACCACCAGTTTAATTCAGTTTCTTGCTTTACAGCAGCACACCTGTAGCATCCTGGTATTAGCACTTCCCTTCCTGCCCATCAAAAAAGCAGCTGACACTTAACAGCTATGAAAACTAAAAGAGCTGTGGTTGTACTGGAGTGAAAAACCTGAGGGGAAAGGCAGGCATCACACCTGGCCCTGTGCTTATATAAAAACAAAAAGTGCCCAAACCACCTGAACAAGCTCTGCCACAAGAGGAGGATGTGATGCAGCCTCATGGCTCCAACACTTTTTCCAGCCACAAAGAAACCAACCCATGGCTTTGTCAGGGAGGCATAGGGAAATAATCCTGCTGTGGCAGGAGCAGCAAGAGAAACCAACATTTCTGGGGACAGAAAGAGGCCATTAAACTGCCACCTCATCCATCATCCCATGACAAGTTCCTCACTTCATATGCCACAAGCCAGATATTGATCACTGCAAGGAGATACTCATGGCACACCTGCCACATCATGAAGGACACAGAAAAAACCACCACAAAGACACCTTGCACTGTAAGAGCTCACCCTACAAGAAGTTAAGCTCTATTATTTTAGATTCACCCTAACACTTAGCAGTCCAAATACAGACCACAACTTCCCTGCAGCTATTTGTAAACAAATGCCAAGTAAACCTTTCCCTTTGGTTTGCAGCAGGTGAGACCCTAGAGGATGCTCACTTACCTTCTGGGGAAGTGGAGGGGGAAACTAAACAAGTTAGGAAGGAAAGCAGGTTATTTTTCCTGCCTCAAAAGCAGCACTCACCCGCAGATCTGAGGCTGCCTGCCCCTCTGGGCCCGGCTCATCTGAGCAGTTCTGCAGCTTGTACCTCCAGTAGTGCTTGGCCGTGATGAAGAAATTCCAGGGCAGCAGGGATCCGATGCCCAGGAGGAAAAATATCACATAGGCACCATGCCAGTGGTCCCTTGGCTTCTGCCGGCTGTACCTGCTGCTCGCAGGATCCTCCAGCAGGGGCTCCTGGTCCGGGGGAAGGCTGCCGGCTGCCGGGATCATCGTGCTGGGAAAAACAACCACAAGGACATTGTCACACCAGGGCTCCACAGGGCTGTGGCTCCAACCCCTTTTGGACCCAGCAAATCATGGAAGCACCGAGCGGTTTGGGTTGGAAGGGACCTTGAAGCCCACCTCACCCTGCTATGGGTAGGGACACCTTCCACTAGACCAGGTGGCTCAAAGTCCTGTCCAGGCTGGCTTGGGACACTTCCAGGGAGAGCCTCAGCAGCCAAACACCGGCGGAGAAAGCCAGGGATGGAAAGGAACTAAGACTCAGCAGATTCCACCCATATTAATTAATAATTAACCTGTCCCCTCGGATGTGCAAGGTTAAGAAACCTCGCTCAGCTCATGTCAGGCTCCAAAAAGAGCCCGCCAGCTGCCAAGCCAGCAGCGCCCAAGGGCTCTGCAGAGCGAGGTGTAAACTCGCAGCGACACCGCCGGCCTTTCCAAAGGACTCTGAACCACCACAGCATCACCGGGGCCCGGCGGAGCGGCTCCCAAAGCCAACCCGGCTGTGTAAAATGACTCACAAACACACACGGCATCAGGCAGAGCAGGAAAAGCACCTGTGAGTGCCGCAGCAGCCTGGCCGGGAGCACCGGCCGGGCCGGCAGCTTCAGAGCCGACCCCCGCCCACAGAGGCCGGGCGGAGCGCGGGGGAGGCGGAAATGCCGGAAACCGCGGATTTTACAAACAAACGGGGAATTGCGGGAGCGGGGAGCTCCGCCTCACTCCCTCCCTTCAGCCTCCCACGCGTCTCCCTCCGCCCGGCCCAGCCCCGCAGCACTTACGGGGAACCCGGTCCCGGCCCGGCCCGCTCCGATCCCGCCGCCGCCGCCGCCGCCTGAGGGCCCGAGGCCCCGCCCCGCCCCGCCTTTTATGGGCAGGCCACGCCCACCCATAGACACGCCCATCACGCAAAACTACGCCCACTTTTGACCACGCCCATTCTGTGTTGGCCACGCCCCCTAGGCCACGCCCCTCCGTTCCAAATTCCGCCCCGCTCCTGTGGGACCCCACCCGTGTCCAGCCCTGACATCTCCTGCACGGGAAGGGCCTGGAGCTGCTGGAGACAGTCCAGAGATGCTCCCAGGGCTGGAGAACCCTGTATGGAGCCAGGCTGGGAGAGCCTGGAAGGGCTGAGCTGGAACAGAGACTAGACAGAGCAAAAGGAATAAAACAGGTATTTATTGAAAAGATGCACCTTGGGCAGTGTAAGAGCCTGGTCGGGCCTACACCCAAATCAAATCCAAGCTGGATCCCAGTCACAAATTTTTACACTTTGATAAGTTTTGGTTCATCTATATATTGGGATCAATTATCCAACCACAGTCCCAGGCTATGGAGTCTCAGCCCCCTGGCTTGCCTCCTTTCCCTCACTGTTGTTTTTGCTTTCTGGGTATCACCTGTCCTTGATTCTCTAGCTAGAAAATAATTATTTTGTCTAACTACCCTGTGAAGAGACCTTACTAACACCTAATATGAAGTTTCAGAGTTACACAGTAAGCAGCAGAGATTCTGAAAAATATAAAAGCTGAAACCCAAGGCATCACTGGGGGTGCTCACCTGGAGAAGAGAAGGCTCCAGGGAGACCTCAGAGCCCCTTCCAGTGCCTGAAGGGGCTCCAGGAGAATTGGAGAGGGATTTGGGACAAGGGATGGAGGATGAAGATGGGAGGGTGGGGAATGGGGAGCATCTTCTACAGGATGGGGTACAAGCTCCTCCTTTACTCCCTGTGCTCCCTGCAATGCCCCATCAGCATGAATTCCACTGTAAAGTCCTCGATTCCTTCCAAACTACACTCTCACACTCACCTTGAGGGCATGGTGTGACTGAAGGAAAACATCATTATCTCTTTTTTTTTCTCTGTTTCTTTCTTCAAAGCTGTGTCTGGCTCCTCAGCAACCACACAGGGACGTGCACATGTATCCAACCATTCATTAAAGCAAAATCCTCTTTTTTTTTTTTTAATTTTAAGAGGCCCTGAAATGGTCACAACCCAAGATATGCTGCAGTGTTTTTTTTCTAGGACTCTTTGGAAAGGTTATCCCTTCTGAGAAGCCATCTGTCTCAGCATCCTGTCCAGAGTTGGAAAGCCCCAGCTGGGAAGGTTGGGCAGATTTGTGTGGCTAAATTATGAACACTATGGTGGCAGAGCAGTGATTTCTCTCCATTTTTTCTCACTGGCTGCAGGATTGCCACTCCTGCCCAGAGCACGGACAATGTTGCCACCTCCTGGTGAGCTGAATGAGGTGAGTGGCCCAGGCAGGGGCAGTGGGCTCCTGGAACCTCCCTGCAGACCCTTCTGGCTGGGACTGAAGCAGGGGAGGAAACAAAGTGGGATGCCCCACTTGCAGCTGCATTCCACCCTTCCCCAGTCCTGGTCTTTGCTGCAAGGGGCATTGCTTTCTGCAGGACAGCCCACAAACCACAGCTGTAGCCCTGGTCACCTGCCTTGGAAGCACTCATGCAAGCCCAAAACAAACCATCAATCAATCTCCTAAAAATGCCAAACACAGCAGGAACTGGTGAGTGATGAACAGGAGGAGAATGAGCAGATCGTTTCCTTTTTTTTTTTTTAATTTTTTTATTATTAGACTAGGAAATATAATTTATTGCATAAAAATTAATTTGTTACAATAGGAATGCTAAACTTTATTTACAGTTCTTTAGTTTACAGAATAAACAGATGGGGGTTTAGAGGACACCACTATCCCCTGGACATATAAATATGGAAACACATTTTGGAGCAAGAGATGGACACTGCCAGCACGATACAGACCACGGGGCTGTCTTTGCCAAAATGCCTGGCTGGAGAAACCCCTGGGCGTGGAGGGCTCCTGGGAGCTGGAGGCAAACTCTGCATCCCCCTGCAGGTCAGAAAAACGGGGAGGATCTCCCCAAACGTGCACTTCAGCCAAGTCAGCTGCCTGCCCCAAGGAAGGGGAGGATGAACAGAGGGATGGGCATGGAGAGAGGCACCCACAGGCAGGATGGACGGACAGACAGATGCACATCCCAGTGCAGGGATCCATAAACCAGAGAATGGGAGCAAGAGAGATTCCCAGGTGACCTGAAAGAGCATCTCATCCCTCAAAGAACACCCTGGAACTGAGAAAGATTGATCCATCGAGTCTTGATTGCTCTCCAAACTTACTTATTCTTCCTTAGCTCAGAGGGTCTCAGAAATGGTCAAATGCAACCCAAAGGATGGATAAACCCCTTCCCACATGACACAAGAGCTCACCCAGCAGCAGTTTTCCCATCCAGCACAAGGGGAAGAGATCCCTTCTCTCCTACAGCCTTAAAAACTCAGCAAGCAGCCAACCCCAGGGTTCACAGCAGGGAGCAGCTCAGTGCTTTCCATCAGTGCCTCAGGAGCTGCCCTGAGGAATCCCACCACATCCCAGCAATACTGAAAGCTCCTCCCGAGCTGCCCTGTGCAGGTCATGTTCTCCAGGCTCCCTGAGTGTGCTCCAGCACTTTTTGGGATTCCACCACACCGATCCAGGGCCCTGCAACCCAGAGCAGGACATGCTCCTAATACTTCCACTGATGGAGAATCCACAGCCTGGCCGTGTGACCTAGCCTAATCCTGAGCTTACCACCCCCTCCCTATTTTATTTTATTTTTTTTTAAACAGACAAATTTCTAAGATACAGCACTCAGTGAGTAACTATTTCTACCTGCAGGCAACCTAAATTTTTTACCTTCATCAAGACACCGTATCTGTGTGAGGAACCTCGTTCCTGCCTACCACTTGATTACTTCCTATTCGCCCCACAGCTTCTCCATCGTTGTAAAAAGCCTATTCCAGGGAAAAACAGGAGCAGTGAAGGAGGGGAACCTGAGCACTGCTCGTGTGAAAATGCTCAGCCTGGTTTGCAGCTTGGGAATACCAGACTTTCCCTCCCTGACTCTGTGCTGAAATACTGCATCAAAATCCAGGCAGGAGTGCACAGACCTGAAGCAGAGGTGGTTTGAAGTGGTCACTCTGCTCTCCCCTGACCTCTCCACACCCATCATCACCTCCCTGTGACCCCCAAGCCCAGGTTTGGGGTGCTCACTGCAAAATCCTGCTGGGTTTACAACATCCCCCCTCCCCTTTAGCCTCGAGTCCGGAGGTTGGTGCAGGACTGAAATCTTTGGTTTGTACTGAAGTTATGGAAATGAAGGCGTAGCCACCCTAAGAAGCTCCCCCCAAACCATGCCAGGGAAGAATTCATTAAAAACACCCATCTCTGGATGCACTCTCCCCATCCTGAACCCTAAATAAAGGGCAGCATCCCTCATCCCTCCTTGCAGGTGGAGTGGACCAGTCATTCCTGCTGCCAGGAAAAAGGGAGTTTGCAAGGACAAAAGCCTTGGGAAAGGTCTGAGCTGGCCCTGAACCAGAGGGGAGGAGAGGCACTTCACCCTCCGGACTCCCTGGGGGTCCCAGGACATGTAAACACGTTTTGCTCAACTTGGATCACACGCTTTTCCCTACAAAAGTGTGTCCACTGAAATCTCTCTCTCTGCCACCCTGACCACACTCTTGCTCTCACACACCGAAAAAAAAAAGAGATTGATAAATCTTTTTTTTTTCTTTTTTTTGTTTTTGTTTTTTTTTTTTAAAAAGGACGCATCCAAAGATCTGGATAATAAATTATTTTGCGTTTCCTAAGAAACTTTTTTTTTTTCCTTTTTTTCTTTCCTATTTGCCTCGTTACGCTGCCTGAAGCCTTTGACAGAAGTTAAGCCTGGATTGCATTCGTCTCTTCAACTATTAAAGGAGGAGGAAGGGAACTCAAAAAGAAGAAGGAAAAGGAAAGCCCCCATCCCGACTCGAAAAGCCCTAATTCCTCCCCGTTCCGTGAGGAGGAGGAATGCTGTGTAACACTTGGATTGCTTGTAAACGCTGAGGATGGGTCTCTAAGGCTGACAGTGATGCGGGAGAAGCGCCGGCCCCTCCCCGCTCAGGACGGATGTGCCTCCCCCTGCCATCGGGGGAGGACCCTTCCTCACCCCCTGCTTCATCCTCCTGGCCCCCCAGCCGTGGGGAGCAGCATCAGCAGTCCCCCTCTGTGGCCATGACCACCAGCATCTCGCTCTTGCCCATCTCCTCTAAGGCACTGGCCAGGGTGTTGAGGTCGCCGTCGTCCTGGTGCTCGGCTTCCCACAAGTCCAGGAGCACCCCGGTGGGGCTGGCTTTGGTGGCAAAGTAGTTCAGATACCTGGAAGGGAGAAGCAGAGGAGGGTTGGGCTGCTGTGGAGATAGCAAGAGAGACGATGCTGGAGCAGCAAACCTGTCTGGAACACAAACTTCGACGGGAATGCTGTAACACAAATGCCAAAGCCCTCAAGAGACTGTCTGCAGTTTTTACACAGAGCTGGTATCCATGCAAAAGCAATGTAAGCTTTGCTGAAATTACCCTTTCTCCCTTTGGTCCAGGTGGGAATGGCACAGCCATTGTCCCAGATAAATAAGGGCCATTCAAAATGACAGGAGATGCAGGACTGTGGCACAGAGGGATGGCAGAATTGTTTGGGTTGCAAGGCACAATCATCTAGTTCCAACCCCCTTGCCATGGGCAGGGACATTTTCCATTATCCCAGGGTGCTCCAAGCCCTGTCCAGTCTGGATTTAAACACTTCCAGGGATGTGTTCATCCACAGCTTCTTTGTGCCAGGGCCTCACCACCTCCAGGGCAAGAATTTCTTTCCATTATCTCATCTAAACCTCTCCTCTTTTAGCTTAAAACCATATCTGAGGATAGAGATGGATATAACTGTGCACAGCTATATCCCCATTTATGGATGGACCTCTACAGCTGGACACAACCCCACTGGATGTCTGCAGCTGACAGGGAGCACGGAGTGAAGCCTCCCTGCTGGGGACACGGGAAGGGAAAGCAGAGCCTGTGGAGACCCACCGGTCCATGGACAGCTTCTGGGCAAGAAGTCTCCAGTCGTTGCCCCTGGAGTTGGGAGCATCCAGGCTGTTGCAGATCTTCTGCCGGATGGAGAGGGGGATTTTGAAGGCGTAGGGTCCCACCTGGGTGGTGGTGGTGGTGGCACCGCTGTGGTGGGAACGGAGGGTGTCGGAGGAGCTGCCGTGCTGGAAGAGGAAGGACGGGGTGAGATGTCACTGGAATGTCCCAGTGTGCTGTCCCCCCTTGTCTTCTCCCCACTCACCTCTCCCAGCGTGACGTGGAGCTGGAAGATCTGCCCTTCCCCTTCCACCTGCCGGACGCAGATCTTGCAGGTGAGCTCGGTGGAGGCCTGGCTGTACCTCTCCAGCGTGAAGGTGCAGTGCAGCGCTCGCTGGCTGCCACTCCAGATGTGGTAGAAGGGGATTTCCTGTGGGCCACCAAAGCACAGGGCTCAGCAAAGGCTCTAGCAGCTCCCATGGAGATCCCACCTCCTCCAGCCACCCCGTGATGAGGGATGAGATGGGACAGCAGAGCCTCACAGAGAGCATCCCACCAAGAAGACCAGAAATCCCTTCCTCCTCTATCCCTTTGGGAGACAGGCCCAGGGCACCCACAGCCCTGTGGTGCCTGGCTGGAGCTGGTGCTGCCAGTCTGGAAGCCCAGCTCACCTGGTACTTGGCCAGCAGTTTGCTCCTCCACAGCGCGTGGGGGATGTCGTGGATGGAGAGGCGCAGGTTGTGGTAGCTGTCCTTGAAAGGCAGGGGCTTGGGCTCCTCCAGCAGGTACCCTCCCAGTGTCCTCTCCAGCTCCAGCACCTCCTGTGGGCAGCAGGACAGGGAGGGTGAGACCCAAGAGAAGGGCAGGGGCTTCTCCTCTGCCCACCTCCACGCCCAAAGCCAGGATGGAACAGGGAGAGGAGTTGCCAAGAAGAGCCACAGCAGCCTCAAGCCCATGGAGAACAGTTTTTGCCACCCCATCTCACACACCAGCCTCACCTAAAACATGAATTTCCTAATGTGAGCATCCATAAATGCCTCTGTACTCCTTGGAGAACACAAAGCTCTGACACAAGGGTGGGGCACTCCCTTGAAGGAGCTTAATCTGCTTTTAACACCATCCCTTCATCACTCCAGCAGCTTTTAGGAAAAAAAGACAAGCTAGGAGCCAGAGCCCTGCCTACACCCCCACCTAGAGGCACCACATAAATCCCAACAGGATCCACTGGACAAGTACAGGGAATCAAACAGCCACAGCACTGGTGGGTCCAGGTAGCCAAAGCATCTGAACTCCAGCTTCCTGTGAATTTTATCTATGCCACAAAACCCTTCCACGGCAGGGAGAGACATGGATCCGTGCAGGAATAACAGGATCTATTAAAAACCTGTCCATCAACAGCCAAACCTCTCGTGTAATGCCTGCAGGAGGGGTCCCAGCAGAGGAGCTATGCAACACCCTCCCCGTTTCCTTCCAGAGGACAAGGAAGGACAGGCAAAGCAGTAAACACCTCATTATTTCACTGTGGTCACTTTGCAGGCAGTTGCATCAGGCTGTCTGCTCCCCAGGGCCAGGCCATCCTGAGAGGCACCAGGCAGCATCCTGCTGTCAGCACAAACAGCTTTGGGAAGGGGATATTTACCTTCAGAGCATCTGGCGTGTCCTCCAAGCAGTAGACCTTGAGGCTGTACTCCAGGGAGGTGCAGACAGTGGGGGCAAAGATGGCCAGCTGGAGCCTCTTGATGGCTGACCTGGAGTAGGACTCCCCCACAAAGACGTAGGTGCCAAGCTGGTCCAGCAGGACATGGCAGGACTTGGCTTCCAGCTGGCAGTAGCAGGGAGTGTTGAGGGTCTCCTCATCCAGGGTCACAACTTCCTACAGAGACATGAAAACTGAGGGTCAGCCTGTCCTCCAAGGGGTCTCTGCTGGCTGCAGCGTGTGTGTTCCCCCTCTCACCTCCCAGTTTCCCTGGTGGGACTGTGTTTTGAGCTGGTAGATCCAGTCGGAGGAGCTGACGTCGGCACAGTGGGGAATGGTCAGGACGACGGGGCGGCACAGGAGCAGCCCCGTGGGGCCGCAGGTCACTGCTGGGCTCAGCACGGTCTGCGTGCCCTCCGAGGGCAGCCTGGGGAGGGACAGGGCACACAGGTTGGACAGGGACCTCCCTGGTGGCCAGAGAGGAGCAGGGGGCCGGCGGGGTGACTTACAGGGCAGTCTCAGCCTTGTTGAGCACCAGGTACATCTCGTAGAACTTGCCCTGGGGGATGGCCCCGTGGGGCACCAGCAGGCTGACCCCTGGAATGGCACACACAGGTGTCAGGCACGGGCAGAGGGGGAATGAGAGAGAAACCACCCTCCACCCCAGCCAGAGAGCACAAGGAGAGCGGGGAGCCAGGGCAGCACAGAGAGGAACACCTCCAGATCACAGAAACATGGAATGCTTTGGATTGGAAGGGACCCTAAAGATCACCCAGTTCCAGCCCCCCTGCCTTGGGCAGGGACACCTTCCACTATCCCAGGCTGCTCCAAGCCTTGTCCATCTTGACCTTTAACACTTCAGGGGATGGGGCAGCCACAGCTTCTCTGGGATGTCCCAATGCTTCTTCTTCACTGAGAAGGAAAATCCTAATCTTTGGGATTTTTTGCAAGGTGCCAACCCTGGATCAATGGCAGGGAAAGACCAAGGCAAGCCCGAAGAGGCAGCAACCTCCAGCCTGAGATGTCTGGCTTGGAAATGGCTTTCTACCTCCTTTCCCTGAGCCAGGTTTAGGATAGCAAAGGGCTACTCATGCAGGGACGAGGAGCTTGATGGTTCAGCAGCCACACAACCCCAGCCTGTGGCTTACCTGTGCCTGGCACGGTGAGCCTTCCCCCCAGGTAGCCAAAAGTGCCACTGGCACTGTAGCCAGGCTCCCGGGGCAGGCTGAGGAGGTGCTGGGAGCCCAGACCTTTGCTCCTCACGCTGGCAAAGTGACCGTCCCTGGCGGTGTCCCCCGGGTAGGTGCCGCTGGCAGGGACCCCCCCCAGCAGGTCGGTGCTGTCGTGCAGCCCCGGCGAGGAGGAGGAGGCGGTGGAGGAGTTGTACACCTTGATCTTGAGGCTGGGCAGGGGGTCCAGCAGCGGGGAGTTGGTCATGGGGATCTTGTCAGAGGAGTCCTGCAGGGCGTACATGGGGCCGCGGTACACGCCCGCGCTGGCCGTCAGGTCCGGCTGCATCGATGGGTGCAGCAGCTGAGGGTTGTCTGCAGGACCAGGAAACACAGCTGGTGTGAGGACAGCAGTGGGGACAAAGCACTGCTGGAGTGGAACACGGCCCAGAATGGTTTGGGTTGGATGGGACCTTCAAAACCATCTCATTCCAAAGCCCTGCCTAGGGGCACCTTCCAGGAGAGCAGGCTGCCCTGATTCCCACCGTCAGCACCTGACCACTTCCATGGAGCCTTCAAAAATCAGTATATTCCCTCAGGGGAGCCCAGTGAGCATCCACCCTCTCTCCTGTGACTTTCCTTCTGCCTGGCCTAAGGCTGGTGAGGATCTCCATGGCTCTTACCGTGCCGGGATGTCTTGAAGTTGACGGGGTGGAACCCTCCGGTCAGAGCGGCCGAGGAGTCCGTGATGTCCGTGTCGAAATCCCGGCGCCTCCTCCGGTACACCACCACCCCCACGGCCATGAGGATCACAATGAAGACAAAAATGGCCACCACTAGCCCGGCGTAGAGGGCCACGTCACCCGTGGCCTCCAGCACTGAGAGGAATTAAAGACATGGAGGTGAGAACAGGGGCAGCAGAAAAGCACGTCAAGACCCACCATCGCTCCCCAGTCCCACCACGGACTCAGGCATGGGCGGAAAGACGTGCCCTGAGCCTGCTGGAAAGGCTGGCAAGAGGATGGAATGTGTTTCCTAAGAGCAGGAATTCAAGAGCAATGCCAGAGAATGAGATGGAGGTGAAACCCTCAGACCTTTGGAGGACACTTGGTCACAGCTCGTGCAAACTTCACCTTAGGTCTGTGCAGCTCAGGCTCATGAAGCTGTGAGCAACCCTCACATCCTAACAGAGACAACCCTGAGGAGCCCACAGAAGTTTTGGAGTGGGCTTTAGTTGTTCCATCTTCCCACCCAGCTGCCAGGGAACCCCTACCATGGATTCAACAGAACAAAACCACAGGAACAAACAAAAAAGAAAAAAATGGCCATGAAATGAGCACTTACGGTGGCTTTTGGGCTCGTTTAGAATTCTTTTATCTGTCAGGAAAAACAAAGTTAGAAAAGAAAAAGGTGAAGGTGATGATGGGGATGAGATGAAACAGAAAGTGGGAGGTAAGCCAGCCCAGGGTGGGGAGGGTGTGGGAGATCAGCATCGTTCCCTGGGGCATTCCAAGAGCCAGGTAGAAGCATGGCAACAAGGACATCCCCGTGCCCAGGCCCAGCAAAGGGGACACTGGTGTCACACAGCAGCAGGTGGCAGCATTGGCTGCCTTCAGCATGCCCACTCGCACACAGGTAGCAGCACCACTACCATCACCATGGGTTTATTTCCTCAACAAACCACCTCCAGAACCCCCAGCAGTGACCCAGGGGAGGTGTTTTCACAGCGTGGCTGAGAAACCCCTCCTGTTGCCCTTTCAGCTTTGTTTCAGCAGAGACCCCAAACCTACAGGGGGAGGACAGGGGCACACTCAGATCCCCCAAAATCCCCAACATCCCTTCCTCCAGGCAAGAAATAACTCTGGAAGGGGCGAATCTGCTTGAAAACACCTTTTTAAAGACACGACTTAAAAGTGGGGCAGCAGCAGCCGCTCCATCAGCTCGGAGGCGCAGACAGCAAAGCGCGGCTGGAGCGCCGCAGCCAGTGGCATGTCCTGTGGTGTGTCCCCATGCCCGTGGCCACCCTCCTGGGCACTCACTGTGCAGGCAGAGGCCGTCGGTGCAGTTTTTGGAGTCCAGCAGCACGCCGCTGCAGTCCTTGCCGCCGTTGCGGGGCGCGGGCGCGGCGCACTCGCGGCTGCGCCAGTGGGTGCACTCGGTGCTGCACGCTGACCACTTGCTCCACTCCGTCCACGCGCCGTCCACTGCGGGCACCGGACACGGCAGCGTCAGGAAAACCTCCCCACTGTCCCTTAAAGACCAGCTTGTTCCAACCCCCTGCCATGGAAGGGACACCTTCCCCTAGATCAAGCTCCATCCAGCCTGGCCTTGGATGCTTCCAGGGATCCAGGGGCAGCCACAGCTTCTCTGGGCAACCTGTGCTCTCACAGGGAAGAACTTCTTCCCAATATCCCATCTAATCCTACCATTCTCTACTGTGCTGCCACTCCAGGCCCTTGTAAATAATCCCTCTCCATGTTTCTCGCAGGTTCCCTTGAGGGACTGGAAGACTGCAATTAGGTCACCTCAGAGCCTTCTTTTGTCCAACAAACAAATCCCAACCCCTGCCTGGGGATGGACGCTCCTCACCTGGGCAGAGGGTAGTGCAGGTGATTTTCTGGAAGGGCTGCCCGTCGCAGAAGGAGCCGCCGTTGAGGGGCGCGGGGTTGGTGCAGGTCCGGGTGCGCTTCTGCCAGCCCCGGCCACAGCGGTTATTGCACGGAGACCACTCGGACCAGGTGGACCAGCCACCATTCACTGCACGGGAGATGGGCACAAGTTAACTCTGGAGCATGATCCATCAGCTAAGCCTTGAGTTCTTACACCCTCTGTGACCCCCTGTTGCAGCTCAGCCTCGTGAACAGCAAACCACAAAATTCCCTCTTGTGTCACCACCCCAGGCCCGAGATGCTCAAGGCTGCTTTGGTCCTTTTTCCACTTGGCCAATATTTTTTGTGTCTGGCCCTGAGGACATCTTTGATTTTATAGCAAAGTTCAGCTAAATACAGCTTTCCAGCTGCTTTGAGAGTCAGAACAATCCATCTGGATCCAGTCCTCCTACCCAGCAGAGAATGCTCGGAAACACCTCCATCCCTACACCTCAAACCTCTCCTTACTGCCTGTGGAAGCCATTGGAGGCTCCTGTTCTGCAGATATTGGTTATCACCCAATGTAATGCACTAACTCACTCCCAGGAAGTGCCCATATCTCCCCTTGGCTTGGAGGACACAGCCAGCAGCACAGGTCCCCTCCCCGAGCTGGTACCGTAGACGATGACGGCGGCCGTGGTGCTCCGGCGCTTGGCCACGATGTTCTTGGCCATGCAGGTGTAATTAGCAGTGTCCAGCAGCCGGGCCTGCTTGATGATGAGGTTGTGATCAATGGTGATCAGGAAGTTGGTGTCCTGCGTGGGGTCGATGACGTCCTCGTTCCTCAGCCACTCCACCTGGCAGGAAAGGAAGGGATGGGGATGAAGCCATCACCAAGACCAAAGATGTCCTCAGACCTTTAGCCACTGACTGGATTTATTTCTCCTGGAAAACTGGGCCAAACCAGGCCTGACTGGGGCAGTGTTTTGGCCAAGGATGAGACACTGTGGCTCCATCCAACACACAGCTCCCAGCAGCTGATGGAGCTGTGGGCAAGGAAAGCTCCACTGCCCTGGTAGGAAAGCCCATCCATAGTGATTTTCCCAGCCCTCAGCTCCCATCCAGACAACTCACTGGGTCCCTCCTTGTCAGATCTTCCCTCTGAGGCACCCCAGGAAGTGTGGGAGAAGTGTGCTGAGCAGGTGCTGCCCAAAATAAAGCATTCTGCTGAATGAGAGCTGAGAGGACATCATGTGGAGAGGGATGGGATTGGGATGGGATACCCCACGGTGCATCCCTTCAGGAGCTGCTCACCTCAGCCTGCGGGACCCCCTCGGGCGGGCGGCACTGCAGCAGCACCTCCTGCTCCAGCGGGACCTCCTTGCCTAGCGGCTCCTGATCAAAGTTCTTCCGTAGGTCTGGGAGGGGAAGGAAAAACCAGGGGTTACCAGCCTGCAGCAGGACCAGGGCAGCCTCCAAAACTTTGGTGACCACCTCAGCACCAAGCACCCTCAAGTCAGGAAGTCCCTCTGGCATGGACAGCCAGGGCAAAACGTGCCCTGGGAGGGAGGAGCTGAAGAACCATGTTTTCCAGGATGGATTTGGGGCGGCACATGGTGCTCAAGGATGATACATTTCCTCCTTCATGTGCTTGCAGGCTTATACCCCATCCTGTCTTTTCATTTTGGGGCTAACCTCAGCCTATCCACTGTTTCTTCATCCCTCCCAGCAGAGCCCCTCAAGATGTGGGGGATACAGCAGCATCCTGCTCCAGGGCCTGGGAAGGAGCAGGAGCATCACTAGATGGTGCTGCAGTCCTCTGCTACAGATCCCAGACCTCTCCATGCGGCTCCTGAACACTCTGCTCCAAGAAACACCACGGAAGTGTCCAAGGCCAGGCTCGAGGAGTTTGGAGCAAGCTGGTCTAGAGGAGACTGTCACTCCCCATGGCATGGTGTTGGAATGAGCTGAGTTTTAAGTCCCTTCCAACCCAAAACTTTCTGTGATTCTATGATCCTCTGATTCTGTGATTTTCTCTGTTCAGACTAAACCCTTCAGCAGCGCAGCTGATCCATCAGCCCTCTCTGTTTTGGATAAACATGTTGGATTATGAGCAAAATCCGTTTGGGACGGGGCAAGCCTGGCTGTCCTCCTGTCGCTCTGCTAATCGAGCGAATTTAGGCGGGACTAAGTTGCCTTTAATCAGGCTGACACCCCCAAAACAGCAGCTGAGGGTGGTGACATGTGACAGCAGGGACTCAGAGGCGCTGATTCAGGCGGAACGTGCGAGGTGCCACCCGTTGGATAATTATTGAGGATAACAAAACTCGCGGGAAGCGCTGAGCACGCGGTGCTAACCCCGGTAGTGCCACCGCCCCGACAGGCAGAAACAAAGCTGCAGCTGGGGTGGGGAGAGAAAACTGGGGTCACCCAGCCAGGATGGGTCACCCCAAAGTGCTGAGGGGCGGAGGAGGGAGCAGCACTCACAGGCGATGCGGACGTAGGCGCGGCGGCTCTTGGTGGTGCCCGCTGAGCTCCAGGCCACGCACTGGCACCAGTAATCCTCCGGCCCGAAGAGCTCCTCCACCTGCTGCCGGGACACCTCGATCTGCACCTCCCGCACCAGCAGCCCTGCTCGGGGACAGAGGCACGGGTCAGACCGGCGGGAGCAGCAGGGAAACTGAGGCAGCACACCACAGGGGCGGGGCATGCGCAAAGCTGGAGGGCTGGAGGCTTCTCATCTGGCATTGGCACCTCACAAATCAGGGAAAGGAGGCTTTGGGGATGAAGCCAGGGCAATGGATCACATGGAAGTGCCTCTTTCCCCCCACCCAGTCCAGCTGAGCAGGACCAGAATCTCTTCACCATTTCTTCACCCTCCTGCTCCACCAGCTCCCACATCGCCAACATCCCTGTCCAAGCCCCTTCCCACCCACCAGGGCTTGAAGGGTGCTTCCCCCGCCAGGCTTTGTTGTGGGGAGAAACCACCCCTGTCTGTGTCACTTGAATACAAATAGGCAAATAAAATCTTAAAGAAATCAGCCTGGACATGGCAGGGGGGCAATGGCAAAGGTGACACCACCACAACCAGGACATGACTGCAGGATGCTGGAGCATCAGTGACCATCACCAAGGGCAGGAAGGACTCAGGCCTTACTTTTCCTTATTTTAAGCAATACCTGCCCGGTTTTTTTTTTTTTCAGTTTCTATTTTAAAAAGGCCTCAATTTCACAGTGATCGAGAGCCGCACGCTTCCCAGCTGTAATTTTGTTACAGCTCACTCCCAGTGCTGTGAGGAGCAATTACTGTCTCCCTGCCACCTTCCTGCTGAAGAGCTGACAAGGAAATACAATTTATTTTGTCACTATTCAGGGGATAAAAAAAAAACAAAACCACAACAAGAAAACCTTAAAAGCAAAGGTATTTGGGCCAAGCACTTTTGGGAAACTTAGGGATTTTTGTCTCCAGGATGGAGACATGGCTCCAAACCA
The DNA here is from genome assembly GCA_013397375.1 of Toxostoma redivivum. Classification (NCBI taxonomy): domain Eukaryota; kingdom Metazoa; phylum Chordata; class Aves; order Passeriformes; family Mimidae; genus Toxostoma; species Toxostoma redivivum. The sequence goes on from VXBI01006154.1 coordinate 286,858, forward strand.
TCTTGTCTATCTGGGAAGCTCTGGTGGGATGAGCACCCTGGAAAAGGTGGGAATCATCCTGAAAATGCTCTACCTGTGTTCCCACTGAAAGCAAAACCGAAGACTGAGCTCATGGCACACAGGAGTGACTTCCTAAGGGCTTCCAGGCACCCAGACAGAGCCCCTCTTCCCCTCCTCACCCAGCTGAATTATCCTCTCTGACTTGGCCTATTTTTGCTTTCTTCCGCATGAAATGTTTTAGATCAGACGCAGCCAGAGCATTACTGAGCCAGGCTCATTCAAGACACGTCATCTTAAAAGTTCCTATTTTTTTTTTTCTCCCTTCTTCTTAAAGGTCCCTTTTTCCAAGCTTTTAACCAAGGACACTTAACAACTAACCATGTTAACCCGTGCCTTTGTGCCTGGCTCTGCCCCGTGCCCTTTCCAGCAGCTTTCCCGAACAAGGCCGGGTGCTGCAAATACAGATTTTTTAGCACATTAAACCACTTTGGTTCCAGTTTTCCTTAGGGAGGCTGCCAGGCAGAGGTGCTCACAGCAGCAGGTTTTACATGCACAGCATCACCTGCAAGAGCTGTCAGTTCACTCCCTGATAGCAGCAATGCCATCTTTGGAGCCCGGGTGAAGGAGGTTTGTGCTGCTTCCTTCCCAAACTGCCAGCACACAGCAGCTGGAGACTGAGAGGGAGATGCTGGACCAGAGCAAAGGAGTTCCCACAGCAACAAGTTGCCCAGATGGATGCTCCATCCCTGGGAATGTTCCAGGCCAGGCTGGATGGGGTTTGGAACAGCCTGGGCTAGTGGAGGGTGTCCTTGCCCACAGCAGGGAGTTGGACTAGATGATCTTTAAGGTCCCTTCCAACCCAAAGCATTCCACAAGTCTATGAAATCAAGTGTTTCTTTCCACACTGCACATCACTAAGGCATGAGACCCCCTTCTGCAGGATGCTCCAGAGAAATGAGTCCTAATAGCAATTAGACAAATTAGTAAGAGTGGATTCCACCCAGGGCTGGACCACACTGCTCAGATGTTGCCACCAGAGCTGGGAATCTCTGACTGTGAATGATGGAAAGCTGGGAGGGTGACAGGGCATCTCCACTGCTCCCTCCTTGTCCTGGTTCCATGATCTTCCCCTAAGCATCCTCCACTGCAGCATGCAGGGCACGCAGACCTTTGGCTCAACCCAGTGTGGCCAGATGTTATAAATAAATTTAAAACCCCTTGGCAAAGGCTGCTCGGTCACTGACCAGCACTGACTCTGCCCTAGAGTGGTGAGGGTTTCAAATCTGGCCTCTGCAAGAGCTGGGAGAGAAAAGAGAGAAAAAGAGTGTGCCCTGAAAGAGAGAAAAAGAGTGTGCCCTGCTCCTGTCAGCCTCCAGAGGAGCAAAGGGACAGCCTGCCTGGGCACCTCTGACTAATCTTCCTCTAGAGGAAAAACACCCCATGAATGGCTAAAGCAGCTTTAGGAGGAAAGGCTCAAAAGCTGCAGAGGAAAGGAAGGATCTTCCCTTTACAGGGATGCACCTGAGCACAGACCAGCTCATGGGTACTGCAGGATGGAGAGCAAGAGATGCCAGGGAAGGGCAAGGCAGAGGGAAAAATCACATGGACAAAAAGAGATCCTCTCAAAATACTGGTGGCTCCTCCAGGCTGGTGAAGTCTCTCCTCTAAGCCCAGCCTGCCAGCCAGCACCACTGCAGTTCAAAAGGCTGCCTTGTTTTAAAGCCCTCCACATGCACAGGGATTTGCAGAGGGCACGTCCTACAGGGGAAACGTGGCTCTTTTTCTCCACTCCTGATCAGCCACAGGTACCAAAACTGGTGCAGAAAAGATGAGTGCTGAGCTAAAGCATCCCAATCTTAGCAAACCTACTTGATTACATGATATATCCAGCCCCACGTCTTGTTCTCACGCCAGGGTGTTTTTAGGCACGGACCAAGCAGCTCTGCAGAGCCCAATCCCATGGAGTCAGACCCCCCCAAAATGCCTAAGCCACCTTCTCACCCCGCTCCAGGCAGCCAGAGGCTGATTTATCCTCTGAGGCAGAAAAGAGCTCATTTGCCATCAACAGGCATTTCAAATCCTACCTGCAATTGCTCTCATTACCCATTAAACACTTAATCCCTCTTCGAACCTGCATAAGCTGCCAGCCTTTGCCACCCCTCCTGGCAATGACTCCTACATGTTGATTAGGCATTTTGTAGCAGAGCAGTCCCTTTTTTTTTTTTTAAATCAGATTTAAACATGCTGCCTTCAAAATCCCTTTTAAGAACCCCAAGTCCTGCATGAGGGGAAGCGTGGAATCAGGCAGGGCGACTTCCCCAAGCATCTGGGGGGGTGTGGTGGCCACAGAACCATTGTGATGTGTGAGAGCCGAAAGGAGGGATTCGGGGGCTCCAGACTGGCCCTTTAAAATGCTGTTTATTGTATCCAGATGATGCAGCAATTCACGGATCGTGGGTGACAAGAGCCCAGCCCACAGCCTGTCAGCCTCAGCTCTAGGTTTGTCTGAAGCCACTCTAGTTCTGGTCACAATGCATTATAAACTTCTCTTTGCTGAGCATCCTAATACATAACAACCAATCCATGCTTTTACCATTACCCATAGCCTATCATAACTACTAACATCACCATATTCATGGTACTATTTTCCCATCACAGAAAGTTAGTATGCTACAGTTTAAGCTAGAAGTTGTTTTTCAGTTTTTTTGCAGTGGAAAATTTTGAGACCTTTTTTCTATTTGTAACATTGGCATTTTTGTTTGCTTGGTAAAAACATCTTTTGTTTGAGGTGGATTTATCCTTTGCTCTGAGCTATAAACCCCTTCCAACTGACATGCTAACATACCCTTTGCCTTCTTAGTTGTCCAGTAAGACTGGCTCAGCAATTCTTCTGTATCAAAACTTGCTTTCATTTCTATTCCTTCTTCAGATTCTACATCATTCAAAGATCTTTCTGCTATACATACACATCTGTCAAATCCTTATCCTTCCCAACAGCGGTCTGGGAAGTCTGCCTGGAGGAGAACCATTGGCAGTGTGGATGTGGCGACAGAGGGAGGGTGTGGATGCTGCTGAGAGTCAGGGGAAACAGCAGTTTGAGTTTTCCCAAGCTACTCAAAGGAAAACAGAAGGGAAAGAATTAATAACAAAGTTTGACACCTGGTGTTGTGGACAGGAAGAGTGCGTGAGGAATGTGATACTTTGGTAAGAGCACGTTTACAAGAGGTGTTGCCTTCCTTGGACCTATGAACTTATTCTACCTTTGGTTCAGTCTATAAAAACGTGCCTACCCCTGCAATAAATCTCTTCTTCTGCTTCTCTGGGTGAAGCCTGTGTTGCTGTATCTCGGCCACCCCCCAGCCTCAGAGCCACAGAGGGGTGGCTTTGCTCACCGGTGACCTCGTCCAGGCTCTCCTTGGCGACGTGGTCGTTCTGGTTGACCCACTCTCCGTTGCACTTGAAGTAGATCTGTGTGGCGGGGTTGGCACGGCACACCAGCTCCACGGGCTTGTTCTTGACGATGTAGGCGTCCTGCGGCTCCAGCAGGAAGTGCGGCAGCGTCTCGGCCGGCGCCGACGGGAACGACTCGGGCAGCACATCGCTGTACTCCAGCCCTGCAGGACACCCACAGGGTCAGGAGGTGTCACACGTCCCCATCCCACTGATCCCTCCCTGCCCTGATCGCAGCAGCAGCTGAGGAGGTGTGGAAAGGCAAAAAGAGGGTCCCCAAAAACCAGCAAAGCACGCACATAGCATCGCTAGGCTGGAGGATGAAGATCATCGAGTCCAAGCCATGCCCTAACCCCTCCACTAAAGCATGTAGGACAGGAAAGAGAGACCATGTAGCTGTGTGTCTTTTCTCACTGCATCTAAAGGGTTAATACCCTAACCTAGCACCTGCATTTGGAGGTTCCACCGAGAAACCATGGCCTCATCCAGTCATTTTTTAAACACATCCAGGGATGGTGACTCCACCACCTCTCCCTGGGCAGACAATTCCATTACTTTATCGCTCTTTCCATAAAAAACTTTTTCCTGATATCCAATCTATATTTCCCTTGGTGCAGCTTGAAAGTGTGTCCTCTCATCCTCCCCTTCCTGGTGAGCTGTAGGATCAATCTTATATGACCTGGGTACTGGCCCCCCATCCACACCCCGAGCCCAAAGCCTGGTGATGTCACCCAGGGGAAAAGCAAAACAAACCCAGGACCAGGGATAGTGATGGGGACACAGGGAGGCTCCAAAGGGGCTGGTGTCCCCCACCCCAAGCCTCGTCCTCACAGCCCTGAGGAATGCATGGGCATGTTCTGAGCAAAATGCTGGCAGGGCTCGTGCTGGGAACGCTGACCATACCCCCAGGACAAATCTCAGACATCCACACCTTCACTGGAGCTGCATTTGGGATCTCACCCCCTGCCAACACCTGGATTTCAGCATCAGCCAACAGGTGAGAGATCGCTTCCAGCCCAGCCACCTCCAGAGAATGTCACCCAAAGGTGCCACCAGGATTCACACTATCCCAGAAAACGGTGCTCTGTGCCCTGGGGAGCTCCATATTGCTGCTTGTTTGCTTTCAAAAGCCATCTAAATGCAAAAACAACTCAGGCCAGGCCAAGAAAAATCTTGGGAAGGGGTGAGCAGCTCAGTGCTCACACAGGAACATTATCCCTCAGGAGTGGGAGCCTCAGGGTGGCTCATTCCCAGCAGCAGCTTGGGAAGATGCTCTGACTGAAACTGAGCATCATCTGCAGGAGATCTGTTTCCAGCCCATTAAGATCAACTCCAAATATCACAGGAGTAATAAAAACCCCCACACAGGTGCACAGGGATGCTGCTGCTTAACCTGTTGTTCCTGGGAATCTCACTAGCAGTCAGGTCACATCTCCAGGCTTTTCTTTACACTCAAAGGAGTTATGAGCTTTTCCTCCTCCTCTCTTCCCCCAGCCAGAGCTGTGATTCTCAACTCCAGGCACTGCAGCGTGCAGGAAAACAGTAAATATCCCCAGCCCCGTGATAACGTCTCCACAGCTGGCAGGGAAAAGAAAGGAGCCCACTCCCTTCATCACCCTTGGCAAGGAGCACGGAGAGAATCAGAATCCCAAGTTGTGAGGAGGAAGAGGAGGAAGAAAAAAAAATATATAATCAGATGCATCAAGAAAACAAGATGACCGAGCTTCCTCCTGAGCAAAAATCAGTGAGGGGGAAAAAAAAATGCACGAGGTCAGTCGTTTAAAATCCATTTAGGAAAATTGACTTTCCATTTCCATTTAACACAGCACTAAGGGAGAGCGGTAGGACATTTGTCATAATCCATTAACTGCTCTTTTGGAAACAATGAATTAAACTCCGGGCTAATTTCTCTCTCTCTCTCTCTCTGGCTGGCTCTTCCTCACCTCTCTGCTGCTGGTTATTTCCTCCCCCATCTCATTTGCAGACCTGTAATTTTCCCAGGCCCTGTGGCAGGCAGGGAGACAGGGAATGCCAAGGTGTGGGACCCCCACCCTGAACAGTCCCACGCTGCTCCTTGTGACCACTTCAAGCTCCTGCTGAGCAGCCTTGTACCTGCCACAGCAGCAAATATCCCCTTTTTTAATTTGCTACTCAATTTTTCATCCTCTGGGTTGTTGTTTTGTTGTGTGTTGGGTCTGTTTTTCTTTTTTTGTTCCACGCCATGGCTCTAAATTCCCTGGCAAAGGGGGCTGGCAGGAGATAATCGAGCTGGCAACAGAGGCAGCCAACAAAACTTCACTCAAAGGCTTGTGTGCAAACCTCCCTGATATGATGCTCCCTGCATCCCTGTGGTGAAGTCAGACCTGAGCTTGGCAGCTGGGAATGGGCAGGGGTATCCTAAAGAGCCAGTTTTGGGAAGGATCTTCCCCACGGAGGTGACACCCCAAAATGCATGTGGCCCTGATCCAAAACCACGGAGCAGGAGGAGAGATCCTTCTCCAACACCAAGGATCTGTTTTCTCCCACCCCACCAGCACTTTGGTGATGCTAAACAAGACTTTAGGTCATCCAAGAGGAGCTGGGAGGGAATGAGTCACGGCCGGATGGGGAGGAAAATGCTGGATTTGTGACTCACCGGGATTGTCTGCAGGGGGAAAGGTGAAGGCTGCAGTGGGATGGGAGCCACCTCAGACCCCCAGCACAAGGTTTGGGGCTGAGACATTCCTGGTGGTACCAAAAATCCCATCCAGACCCTGCTCCAAGAGGGGTATGCCCAAAAAAATGCTGGGTCTTCGAGGTTCTTCTCCATGTGGGCACAGTTGGGGATGAGAGTGGGGAATAGGGTGGTGTCACCAGCCAGAGCCAACATCTGCTTTTGGTGGCTACAAAATCCTGTTGGGTTTAAGGTTTGAGCCCAGACCACCTGAACCTTTTAAGCAAGGAGCATGCTGGGAAAGTTAAAATCCTGCAAACTCACAACAGCTGAGAGATCTTTTGGTTTTGGCCAGGAAAGATCTGGGGCCAAAAAAGCAGCTCTAACAGGAGACAGGGGGAAAGGATGATGGGTTTTTCATGGCAGCCTCACAACTGGGCCCATGCCATGGAGCCCCAACCCCACAGATTCCCCAGACTCACAGATGGGAGCAAATCAAAGGGGAGGGTGATTTTTCCATTCAGAAATTAGCTGGGAAAAAACCATTTGCAGCTGGGCAGGGCGTTTTCCTCCAGCATGAAACACTCACTGCTATTTAAACACACTGGGGAAGAATGAAGGCATAGGAACAACGGGGACTTGGGATGAGAAAAGGGAGGAGAACCATGCTGGGCACATTTATCATGAGCCATCAAGCCAGCCTTTCATCCCCGTTCCCAACTCCTGGCCACCCGCCGCATGGGAAACCTCTCGCTCTGCTGACGCTCATGGGGGGCCCCCCAAAAAAAATCCTGGGGGGAGAAACAGAGCTGCTTGTGCAGGAACAACTGCTGCTGCTGTGTGCCCTGACTGCCCAGCAACAACTGCAAAATAAAAAAAAAAAAAAAAAAAGGCACTTTCCCAGTGGTGCAACCCCATCGCCTCCAGAGGCCACCCCAGGTGACAACTTTGTGGCACAGTGACCGCAGGAGCAGCAGGCACAGGAGATGCTTTTGCATGGGAAAGCAGGGAAGGAGCCCTGCACAGCCAGGATTTCCAGTCCTGCAGTCACACCAGCAATAAAACTCCCAGCAGTGACAAACTAATAAATATTTGAGAGCGCGCTCCGCTGCCTGTAATCATCTCCCTGGCAGACGTCTGCAGGGGGTTCCCATCTGCCGGCTTCCCTCCTTCCTGCTGGAGGTGGGTGCCTGCTTCCCAGATCTCTTC
>VXBI01006154.1:311696-377724 GCA_013397375.1 Toxostoma redivivum
AAAAGGAAGGAAAAAAAATAAAGCAAAAGGCTTTTAAGTGGGACTGAGCCCCCTCCCCGCTCCCCTTCCCCACTTATCGCTGCCCGGGGCTCTGCCCGGCGCCTGCCGATAATCAGGGAGCGCATTGAAACCCCGGCGCCAGACTGGATCCTTATCTCCTCCCGAGCAGGAATGCGGGATGGGGGCTGCCCCGGCGGCTGCAGCAGGAGGAGGAGGAGGAGGAGGGGGAGGAAGAGCCCCTGCCATGGCCCCTGCCATGCAGCAGCAGCCGCGGAGGGCGGCGGGCACCGGGACCCCGAGGGGTGCGCAGGGCTCCGAGCCCAGCCCCGGCTCCCGGCACGGCCCCGGGGGTCGGCAGCACTCCCCGCCTTGTGCAAGGGCTGGTAATTACCCCCGGGGATAATTGCCGAGCCTCATTTCCCCATAAAGGCAAGGCCTGGGTGCTGGGAATGCCCGGGGGGACGCGAGGCGACACCAGGACAGCCACTGTCCCAGCGGGGCTGGCAGCTCTCCATCCCTCCCTCCCGTCCGAAAAGATGCAGGATGCAAAGATGCTCTCACTGTGAGCCATTCCCAAACAGCCCAAACCCTGCAGCGCTCAGCTTGGCCACCCTCTCCCGTGCGAGGAGGAGGAGGATGGGACCTCAGAGCCTTCCCGGCTGGCTCAGGAGCTGCCCGGGGCTGATCTCCATCACCGACAGGACCGACAGGAACTTCCAGCCGCCCATGAGCAGCGGGGAGAGGAGGGAGGCGAGCGCCAAGCCTGGCTCTGCTCCGCCGCTGCCAGGTGCGACCGGAGCCGCGGCTCCAGCCTGGCGCTCCCTCCGGCTCCAGCGCTGGATACTCCTAACACCCAAACCCAGGATTATTTTCACAATTATTTTCACAAGCAGGAGCCCAGAACTTTGCCCTCGGTGGCTGGAAAGCGTGGCAGCAGCAGCAGCACCCGTCCGTGCCCCCAGCTTCATCCCTGCCAGTGCATGGGCAGCCACTCCAGCAGGACTCTGGATGCCGCCAGAGCCCCAGGGAATTCGCAGCCAATTAAGGGGATATTTTAAAAAAATCATAATAAGGGGCTAATGAAGTCTAGAAGCTGCCGACAGCAGCCATATGCCTCAAATATGCTGGGTACAGCCGGTGCCTAGGTAATGCAACTGCAGGTATCAGCTCGCCTAATTAGCTACCAGAAGAAAGTCTAATTTAAAACAAAGCTCTTATTTTATTTATTTGCTGACAGCAGCAGAGCAATTCCCTCCAGCATGAAGTGAAAGCAAACACACTGCCCTCAAAATAAACCACCACGGGCTTTTTAATTTTATCCTCTAACAAGTGTTCCCTGGTTAGTCTTTGGCAAGGGGGAGATNNNNAAGCTTTCCTTGGGGGGGGTTGGGGAAGGGGGGGGGGGAAGGAAAAAAACCCCAAATAACAACAACAACAACAAAAAGCCGACGTGCACTGCCATTAGCATTACAGAGGACTTGCAGGTCACCCACACCAGCCAAGGCTCCTGGTCCTTCCATCCCTTCCCTTCCTCAACCTCCGGATGCATCCAGCAGCAAATGTGGGGAGGGGAAAGGGAAATCCTAGAAGCACGGAGAGAGTGCAGGCCGCTGTGATTTTATTTAGTATCTTTATTTATTGAAGTGCTTTAAATAGATATGGATTGACTCTCCCAGCTCTGCAAGAGGAGCTGCAGGCAGTTCCTGGATTAATGCACATGAGGCTACTTCCATGGATGTTCAGCATCCCATGGATACTCCTCCTGCCTCCCAAACTCCACCTGGGGCCTCTGCATCCCCCTCCTCTTGTAAAACAACGTCCTGGTGCCTCCACTGCTCCACACCCACACAAAACCCTCTTCACCACCACCATATCCAAAACTGAGCCACCAGCCCCACAACCCAGCCAGCCAAACCTTCCTCACAAAGTCCAAGCAACCAGGGATTCATTCTTTCCTAGAAGCACATCCTGCCAACCCTTTATGGGTTGATGAAAGCAGGAAGGGGCACTGCAAGCCTTTATGGACAATACTGGCTGGGCCCTGAGCTTTTCTTCCCACTGATTAAAGTAATAATGCTCAGTTAAGGAGTAAGCAAAATAATCATACCACTTTTAGGCAGCTGGGAAAGAGGAGGAAAATCTATTGCAGTGGCCACTTCCCCAGGGCTTCCAGGCAGAAAACTTATCAGACACTGCTCTGCTAACATATTCAGGCTGAACCATTAGTCTTGGGCATTAAAAAAAAGGTGCAATAAAAGGTGCCCCTCACTGCAAACTGAGTGAGGAGGGGGAAATGGGGTTAAAAACCCAGAGGCCAAAGGCTGGGGAGCAGCAGCAGCTCTGGGGCTTCCCAGCACACACTCCCAGTGGGACCCCACCTCCTGCCACTCAGGTGTCCAGGGACAGCTCGTCTCCTGCATGTTTAAAGCTGCAGAGAAGTGGGGAAATCAGCATCCACGGCACCACGAGGCTGGTGAAAGATTTCCCCAGGGCCAGCATCCTCAATCATTCTCAACAATGTATTTTCTGGCCTCATTTGGCTCCCCTGCTCCAGTCCCAGTGCCAATCTTACAACACCTTTCCCTCCACAAACACAGCTCCCTTTCTTCCCTGTAACTCCAAACCAACCCTTTGTCCTGGGCATAAAGAGCTGCTCTACCCTCACCTCTAAAATCCCATACAGATCACCTAGCCTGGGGAAGCCAGGCAACACAAACCCCCCCACCCTGCTTCCAAACCACCTTAAAACGGTCAAGTTGGTTATTCCTGAGGGGAAAAAAAATGAAATCCACGTTTTTTATGCTTTAGCCCCTCTCATGCATGGATGGGAAGCTCGTAGCAACCACACAGCTGCTTTTGTAAGTTCCTAAAGCAGCACCTCAGGCTCTGCCTTCCAAGCACACCCCAGGCTCCAGCCAAACTAGGGCTGGTGACCCCAAAACCAAGAGCCCACCAGCTCCACTGCTGTCCCTCCAGATGTTGGAGGCCACCAGCTTCCCCCAAAGGTGACCACAAACAAGGTCCACCCACAGCTGGGCACCTGATGCCAGCATCATCCAGCCCAAGCCATTGCTTCCTCCCTTCCTCCCTCCCTCCCAGGCTGCTTTTCCAGGCAAAACAAGGATGGGAATTACTCAGGCAGCATGTGACATGACCACCAGAAGGAGGGCATTGCATTACTGGGGCTAAAACTGGATCCTGGCTTCTATTGTCTATTCTTTTGTAGTGATGGGAAGAAAGAGCTGCTTGCTCTGTAATCAGGCCTCTTCTGGCTCCTTCCCTGCTTTTAGGGCCAACCAGGATAATGCAAGGTTGCTTTCATGTGGCAAGAGAAGCTTATAAACAACACTATTACACTGCTGCACCACCGAAATTAAAGCCCTGCTCCGAGCCTCAGTCCCTCCCACAGGCAGCCTGCTTTGCCTTGGACTTAATTTCTTCTCCCCAAGCCTGCAGTACAGGGGAAGGACTGAATCTGGTCCTGAATAAGCAAATTCAGTGTCTCCCAAAATGATGTCCATCACCTATCACTGAAAAGAAGAGCAATTCCTTCCAGCTTTTGCTGATGTGCTCTCAGGAAACACTCCTTTCTTGTTTTCCCTCACAGCAGAGCAGCTCCAGATCACCACTCACCCCAGAAAGTCTTCACTGATGCATCTTCACAGCTTCGCTGTATTTTTTTTGATCCGCAGGGACTGAGATTTACCCCGCCCCACACCCCATAAAAATTCACATTCTGAGCTCACCCATACACATCGAGCCTAAAACCTCCAGAGTGGATTCACTCAGCCAGAAATGATCTCAGCTGTGAAACATCACAAGGGGCAGTCACTTTCTCAGCAGTCTCAAAATAGAGGTTGTTTTTCTTTTTTTTTTTAAATTAAAAGAGATGCCATCTCTCTGCATTATATGGAATAAACATCCTGGTGCTGGAAGAAAGCACACTTCAGCCTTCCCAGCTCCAGGTTCTCATTTCCACCAGCTCTTTGAGAACCTCTTCCAGCTTTTCCAAGCCTTTCTCCTGCACTGCATTAAGAGCCTGTCTCTGTAAATAGCATGTTTTAAATCCCAGGTGATTCTGCAATGGGACAAGGACTCCTTTCCCCACCCCAGTGACCCCACTCCTCCCTCAGGCTCAGCTCCTGGATTAAAGCATCTCCTGGGCAGCTGGGTTGGGGAAAAACCAGTGAGGCAAGAGCCAGGTTTATTGTGACACCCCCCAAGGGACAAACACCAGCCACATCAGCCCCTGGGGACACCCTGAGCACCTCCAGCAGCAGCTGAAACCACCCCAGTGCAAGATGCTCTTCCCCCCACCACCTCTCCCCTCGGAGGGGCTGCTCCCTAAAACCATGGAGAGCCAAAGCTGCAGGATAATCCTGCCCCAGAAGTCTACAACAACCCAAATTTTAGGCATCAGTGGTTGACATCAACGCCCCCCATCCAACATGTCAAGTGATTTCCTCCAGAGCTGGAAGGAAGCTTCCCCTCCTCTGCCTGCTGACCCAGGCTGGGATGCTCTCCTGCTTCCCCCAACATCTCAAACATCATTAGCAAAGGATCATTTCCTTCAAATAAAGGTCAAAACGTGCCTTGTGCCATGCCCTGAGAGCAGCCTTCAGTGCTTCCCTCACCTTGCCTAAGGATTTTCCAGCATTTTCCTCAGTCCTTCACTTATTTCCAGGTGCCAATCTCTGCTGATAGACTGTGGTCCCTGTTTTCCTATGGATCTGCTGCTCCAAACACTCCCTCCCACATGGCATTTGTGTTCCCCAATAGTAGGTGGCAAGCGTTATGCTGTTGATGTTTTGGGTTTGTTTTTTTATTTATTTTTTAGTGGGATATTAATAGATCCCTCTCACTGGCCGACCAGCCTAGATAAAAACTTTATTGCTAATTTCCTAATCAGGCAGGCGCTTAATTACAAGATTTCTGAGTCAGAGGGAGAGGGATGCAGACATACACGGCAGCTAAGGAAAAAAAAAAAAAAGTCTGGAATTTTTTTTTTTTTTTTAGGAAATGAAGCTAAAAAAAGAACCACCCCTCACCCCCAAACAAACAAGCAACAAAAAGAAACAAACAATCCAGCGAGCCCAGTGATAAATCCGTGGGGATTTTTGGTGTTTTAGGCACGGGAGCATCTCGTGGGGCAGGGGACAAGGTGGTCCAGAGGGGCTGGATCCCATAGGGTCAGGCAGGGCCTCCCTCCCCCTGTGTCCCACATACAGCTCCGTCCCCACGGGCTGGGAGCAGATGGTTCCCAAGCTGACAGGTTGCAAACAGCTCTGTGGAGCAGGCAGGGAATCAGATATTGTCTCCATGCCTTTGGTTTAGGGAACAAAAGATGTCTCCCAGCTAAAAAAAGTTTGCTGGGAGACCTCGGTGCTTCTTCTGTTTGTGGGTTTCTTTTTTTTAAAAAGTGCTTTCACCCAGCTCAGGTCTGGTGTCCGTACAACTCTACAAGCTGCCTGCACATAATTTTTTCCACTTTTCCTCTGACTTTCTGTAGCTGGAAAGAGACCACAAGGAGAGCCCTGGTGCAGGGCACATCAGCCTTGCTTTTCCAGAGAGCTGCAGGCACTCCCTTTCTGGCAAAAACTTTCTTCCTTCGACTTCCTACCGAACTTGCAAACACCATGAACTCAGAACAACCCAAACAAGCTTCTTCCCAGCATCCCTGCTGTTTATTTAGAGGAACCCCAAGGCTTGGGAACAGCGGTCCTACACACACAGGACAGCAGAGCGCCAGCAAGGGACCCAAAATCATCTTTGAGGGAGGGTTTATTTTATGGAATCATCCTTCAGCAGGCCACGCTGGATCTTCCCCCCCACACCTACCGGGATGCAAAGCCCAGCCAAACTGCAGGATTCCGGCTCCTTTGGCTTCCCTGCTGCTTTTAGCTCTGCAACTCGACCCTGGGCGAAACATATGGTTTGCATTCTCCCCCCCTAAACTTTCCACAGACTCCTTCCCCCGCCTCCCCGTGGCACACAAACCCTCTGGGAGCCAGGAATGGTGCTGGCAGCCCTTCCCAGCCCTGTCCAAGGCAAGGAGAGGAGGCTGCAGTAAAACCCCTCGGCCGAGACCGCTAAGTGGGCTCTGCTGTTCCATGCAGGGGTCATTAACAGCCCGGCTGGATCTGCTGTGTCCCTCCCCAGCCAGGCCATAAATACTGAGGAAAGCAGAGCCAGCGTGTCATGGTGATGTGGAGATGGAAAGGGGAGGGAGCAGCACAGCAAGAACTCGCTCTACAAGGGAAGATTTTCCTTCCCCAGCCAGCCCGGGATCACTGGGGTCCTGCATCCAACCTCATCCCCCTGCAAAAGCCAGAAGCAGCATCCTGTAGGATGCAGGAATGGCAAACGGGTCCAGCAGTGCTCAGAGGATGTTCAGGGTTAAGCAGCAACTTCACCTCCTCTTTTCCCCTCCCTGCGTGCAAAAATCATCTTTTTCTTCCCTGTTAGGCAGTTTTCATCTGATTTTCTGCTTCATCCAGCAGCCAGGCTTTTCCCCCTCAAAATGACTACGGCAGCCTAAGCTGGTTTTTGTTCAGCCCAGAAGCCTGATCCAGTGGGAAGCAGGAGGTGAGATTCTTATGGAGCTCTGCCTTCCCAAAAAGCCAAGCATCACCTTGGAGTCAAAAATCCACCAGGTCCCTCATTCCTCCTTTCTTCCTCCCAGTGTCCTCAAAGCACCGTGCTGGAGAGGAGGCTGGGAGGGCTGTGGGATGGAGGGATGGAGGAATGGAGGAATGGAGGGATGGATGCCCCTGGCCAAAACAGTGGTGGAAACCAGAAGCCTTGTGGTCTGTGAGCCGTCCCAAGGCATGCTGAGCATTGCTGGTGTGCCTGCATGTTTCACACCAGCCTCCAGGCCACGTCCCAGGCAAAAAAAAAAAAAACAAATCCTCTGAATTGGTGTATTTTCAGCAGCACAGGACCAGCAAACCCAACAACTCCTTGGAGCCGAGCGCAGCACGGATTCCTCTTAGCAGGTATTAAAAACCACACTTCCAAAAAAAAAAAAAAAATCTATTTTTGACCTGATTGGTGTTACTCAAGGTTTTAGCTGTGCAGAGGAGGCCTTGCAGTAACCTGTGGCTTCCCCTGCTCCTCATCCCTCGGGATCCTTTCCCCTCGGCTGCGACCCCATCTGCGGAGCTGGCGCGTGGGTTTTTCCATCCCCGGCAGGACCAGCCCCAACACGCCCCAGACTCCCGGGGTTTTGCTGTAAACTACAAAGGATCCTGCCCAATTCGCCCCAGTTTGCATAACCAGTTTATCCCAAGCATTTGTTTTAAAAGCTCAGCTCTGGTTAGTCACTGTTCAGCCCAAGCAAAACCCAACCCTCTTCCTGGCTTTTGGATCTTGCTTTTCCAGCTTTGGGCACAGCCAGCGTTTTTTATCTGGGTGTATAAATTTTAGAAACATGAAATATGAGCCTTGATGCCTTGTTTTATATATATACACACATATACATGATATATATTTTATGTATATCAGGATATCCAAAGGATCCACAAGCCAGGATAGGGATTAGCCACGAGGCTGTAAGTCCTGAAATCCAAACCTAGTCATTCACCAGTAGCAAACCATAAAACATGGACACACATGGGGAGGGAAAAAAAAATAAAAAGAGGGAATGAAAAGGGGGAGGAAAACAGTTTTATAGCCCTTGGCAGCCCACACCTCACTTCATCACACTCAGGATCCCAGTCACCCGAGCAGCTCCCCAGCCAAATCCCCTCTCCTGTAACAAATCCCGTTAGCGCCGACGCCGGAGCGCTGAAGGAGGCATTTGCAAGGCTCTCGCTGCAGAAAAGCAGCCAAAATGATGTGCAAGGGGAATCAGGCACCCTGCAGGAAAACCTGCTTCCACAACTGAGTCAGCATCTCCTCCTGGAGACTGGGGGAGGACAGGAGGAGCTGCAGGCCTGGGGGACGCGCTTGGATGGACCTGGCAGGGGAGCCCCAAATGCCAGGGGGGCATAAACTCCTCTTCTTTCCAGCCCAGGGTGGCCCCAGCAATGGCAATGCAGTGATACCAAAGGCTGATCCCCAAATCACAGACTGATGGAACCCACAGGACACCCCATGGAGCAGCCTAGGGATGCCCCAGCCCCAGCAGGGAGCTGGGATCACTGGGAACAGCTCAATCCCAGCCTAACTCAGATTTCCAGCAATGCTTGACCCACTCTGTGAAGATGCCCCCCCCAGCCAGGGCCCAGACAGCAGAAGAGCCAGGACATTTAAGCTTCTCCAAGATAAGCTGGAAGAGAAAACCCTTCCATGAACCCCATCTCCAGCACAGCGACCCAGACCACTGATCACTTTTAATTGCTGTGTAATTGGACTCTGGGAGCCGTGCTTTCATTTTAAGCCTGTCTCTACATTTCACATCTGTCAAAGGGGGAAAGAAAAACCTTCAAAAGTAATATTCCAGTGCAGGAACACGCAGCAACTGCTGTGGCAGCGGGGAGGCAAAGGCTGCACCCCCAGACTGTTTGGGATAAACAGGGGTGGAGGGAGGTGCTGGGATCCCACACCTGGGCAGCAGCGGCCCCAGGCCAGACCACGGGCAGACAGCAGGGCCACATTGCAGGATCCACCCTCCTGACCAGCACTAATTACTGCCTTGGCTTGCAGGGCCCGGCAGAGCCCTCAGAGATGCCCCTCCAGGTGAGGGTGGGGACGCTTGTTCGGCTTCCACGGATGAAAAGCAAGCAGCAGACCGCTTTTTTTTTTATTTAAATTTTTTTTTCGGTTGTTTTAAATAGCAACCACTTTCTGGCTGCTGGAAAACACCCTCCCTTCTGTTCTCCAAGCCAACCCAAACAGATGGAGCCAATAATGCAGCGGGGTGATGGTGTAGGATGGTGATCAGGGGGAGAGCAGCCCCTGCTCACAGACCACAGGAGGGGAACCAGACCCCCTGAGGATGGCAGGGAGGCAGAGCCCGCCAGAGGAAGAACTTTGGATCATCCATCTCTGTAAAACCCTCCAAAGACCTGGTATAAACGGTGAAAGTCAAAAAACACCTCCAGGATCATTGAGAGTCCAGCCTTTGACCCAACACCACCCTGCTGGCCATGGGATTGTCCTCCATCCAATTGCTCCCAGCTCTCCAGCTAGCAGTCAGGAAGAATTACAGCTTCCTGGACATCACGAGGAGGGCCAGTGAAACAAAATCTACACCTCAGTGCCTTCAGCCCCTGCTGTGGATGTCCTCAGGAGTGCCCTGAACCTCACAGCCTAGAAAGCACTGCTGACAGCAGTGCTGCATCCAGGCGTGTCCCTTCTCCCACTTAAATCTGTCCCGAGGAATCTCTGGGCTCTGCAAGCTCCTGCCTAAGGAAAACTCCCACGCTGTACAGTGCAGCACAACCCTCTAATAGTCTCCCTCCTCTGCAAGCCACCCAGCTGGGAAGCCTGGATTTGGCTGGAAACATCCCCTCCCTCCATCCTGCCCCCGCCCCAGGAGGTGCAGGAGCCCCCCAAAGGTGGGCAGCCCACGCTGCTCCTTGTTTGAGTGGTGAAAGGGACCTGCAGAGGCATTAAAATGCTGCTGGTGTGGCGAGAAGAGGGCAAGCAGGGGTCACTTCCATGCCAGTGGCAGCTCCCAGGAGCTGCACAAAAGCAAGGACTCACAAAGCAACAAGCAGCACCAAGTCTGGGTGCAGAGAACCTTGCTCACATCCTCACCTCCCATCACTGGAGAGCCACCACACAGCTCCAACAGGGAGGGATGCCTGGTGGGGAGGAGCATCGTCCTGCCTTCCAGGAAGGAGCACTCCCCATTTCCCATCCTGCACTCAAACCCTCTCACACATGTTTTACCTGCACCACCTTTGGTTCAACACATCCAGGTGTGCTGAAACTCCTCCCTAGGACCAGACAAAGCATCCAAAAATGATGTCACACGCAGCAACATCAGTCCCAAGAGCATTTCTCCACCTGTGTGGAAGCTTTTTTTCACTCCCCACACCTCTTTCTAGCATTCCCTGCTATCCACCTGCACGGATCCTCTGCTGATGCCCACAGCATCATTCCCACAGAGCCCCCAAGCCCACCCATCTGCGCTGGGATGTCTCTCCACTCCAGAGGGAGGCAGATGGATCTAATACCCATTAAACTTCTCAAAATGAGATTTTCCACGCTCTTTCAAAGGGAAACAATCCCTCAGCTTTCACAGGCTTGTGAAGGAGGGGCAGCAAAGGTTATTCATGGAAACCACACCGGCAGGACCCCCCGGAAGCAGGAGAGATGCTGGGATCTGACTTTTGTGTCTGGCTCCACTGGTTGTGCTCACAGCCCTGGGTATTCCAGCTGGGAAGGGATCACTTGTGGCACAAACCAGCCCTGTTCCTCCTCCTTTGGTATTCCCATAAAATGTGGAATAAACTGGGGAGAGAATACACAGGTATTATGGATTTGTGGGGTCAAGGGGAGAGCCCCACAGAAATGCTCCCCAAATCCACAGGGTCTCCTTCCTTTTCTTTGCTTCCCTGGAGAAAGGGACAGCCCAGACATTGAATTTGAGAGAGAAAAGCTCTGCTCACTTTTCTCCTTGTATAACCAGGTATATTATTACTCTTAAGTAATAATATAAGTAATAAGTGTCTCAACTCGAGCCCTTCACCTCCCAGGGTATAAAAAACGACAACAAACAGCACAACACAGCAGCACTGCCTTAAACTTACACAGCAAGCACAGCCAAAGGGGGAAAACAGCTCGAAAACATTTGATTTTTAAATGCTGGGGGAGTATGTCAGCCACATCCACCCATGCCAAGCTATGCATGGCAGACAGTGGGATGCAGCTCCTGATTTATGTTTCACTTGGATAAACTCAAATGCCATGGTCACATGGTCCAATTTTGGGATTCCAGTGCCACTGCCATGTCTGCCATGCCCATGCTCATACCCCACGTGGCTTCACAGCCATTCCCAAGGCTGGTAATTCCTCCTCCCTGCAGCAAGGAATTAGCTGGAAAGGGGATGTTTCCCAGCACCTAAATAAGTGAGAGCTTGGCCATCAATCCCCAGGAGAGAGGGGATAAAACAGGAGAAGAGCAGACACCGAGAACTCCAAGGATGCTCCAGCCAGGCAGGCAAGGGAAGGGGCCCAGCAAAGCCCATGGAAAGGTGGGAAGCAGAGAAGAAGGTGGGAAGAAACTGGGAACAGGCTCCCTAGGAGTGGGAGAAGCCACCCAAAGGCAGGAGGGAGCAGAGGAGACCCGAGCAGGGCCGGGCTGCGGCAGGGAGGGACTCGCAGGAGATTAAAGGCAGAGTGCAGGACACGCTGGAGCAAGCCCCGTGCTAAATAATTCCTGCTTCCCTTCCCTTTCCTCGTTTTCCAGCGTGGCTTCACCCAGCCTTTCCCAGCCTGGCTGGTGTTTGATCTCAGCCCTTTCCCTCAGCAGAGGTGTTGACCCCAATCTAAAAAAAAAATAAAAATAAAATNAAATCCAAGCTCAGCAAACATGTGGCTGCTACCAGCCCAGCCCGGCGGTTCGGGATGGGGAACGGGCTCCGGAGGAGGAGGAGGAGGAGGAGGAGACTGCAGCTCTTCCCCTCGCTGAGGAGCAGGTCTGGGGCTGCCAGCCCAGCGCATTCCTGTGCTGTGAGTCAGGCCTCCGAAAAACCAGGAGGCTTCAAAAATACTACTCGGTGCAGCAGCCTTTGGGATGCTTTGCTTTGCCTTGTGGCTCTCCCCCGTGTGAGCGCTTTCCTCCCTTTACCCCAAATCCCAGCTGGGAGCCTCCAGGACAGCATCACCCTCCGTGCAGGGAGCAAACCCACACTCCAGAACTGCCTGTGGAAATCCCAGCGCCAGGCAAGCCCGCAGGGACACGGCCAGCGAGGATTTGGGGAGGGGGCTGCATCCAGCCAGGCTCCCAGCGAGAGGGGTCCCTGCCAGAGCAGCTCCCCGGGCTTTTCTCGCCTCTCACAAGCCACAGCTCTGCGATTCCCAGCCCCACTGCAGTCACACAGGATTTTCTGCAGTGCTCCAGCCTGATGGGAGGAGAGGCATCACTCAGAAGCTGCTCCTGGGACAGCAGGAAGGCTCTGCTTTTAGGAGGTACGGCTCACACAACACTTCCTTAAGGTCCTGAGCTCCCGAGGGAAGGATTACCTCCAGCCCAGGGTGAACAGGAGGGAGTCACAGGCTGGCTTGGTTGGAAGGAACCTTAGAGTTCATCTAAGCCCCACTGCCTCCTTCCACTGGAGCAGGGCCCCAACCATCCCAGCCCCAAACACCTCCAGGGGGAATAAGACCCTTCCACAGCAGCAGATCCCCTGCACAGAGCCCAGCATCCCGAGGGCCAGGGCTGTGTCAGCTCGGTGCCACCGTGCTCTGACTCACAGGCAGGGGTGGCTTGCACAATACAACTGATTACAGCCAATTACAGCTTTGCAGATTGTGGAAAACCAAAATTGGAGCCAGTGGGCCTTCAAAAGCCATGGAGGAGCCGTGGCTCAGGCACCCCGAAAATGCCCCCTTCCCACGGTGGGGTGGCAGGAGGGGGGCAGAGGGAATGGGGTGATGATTTATCTCCCCCCCAATCCCCCCACCTTGCTCCAGCAAATGTTTTCACTCGCATTAGCATCGCTAAAGCCGGGAAGATATAAATGAACAGGAAACAGCAGGAACCTGCGGCTTTATGGCACCAACATCTGCTGTAATGAACTCCTCAGACTCCACACAGCCCCTCTCACAGCATTCCTGGCCTGGCACTGGCCTGCCAGCCTGGCTTTGCCCAGCAAAGCCCAGCTCAGGGCTCATCCAAACCCCACAGGGCTGCCAGGATGATCCCACTGGCCACAAATAGGTTAGGAGGAAAAAAAACCCTCTAGCAGTGGGGATGCCACTGCTAGAAATGGAAGGAAAACAGAGCTCCTCACAGCACCTTGGCTCACTTAACTGACCCAAAACACAGATCTGGTTTTTATATTTTTTATATACTTTATATATCTAATTCCTGTTCAACAAGGACAGGGATGGAAAGGGAACCAGCACCTACAGCACCACGGGACCACACAGAGCTGAAGGACACAGCTGAACCCTCCAAGCTCCTTACAGGGTCAGCTCTTGGTTTCTAAGCAGAGAAAATGCAGGCTGGATTTCCTCCCTGCCCCCCACAACTACCATTTCCAAGCGATTCTGCCCTCTCTAAAGTAGTGTTTTTCCATTTCTCTCCTTTTTATTTTTCTGTTGTTGTGCCAGTGTTTCGCTCTGCTGCTACCATGCACAGAGAGCACCCGCTTCCAAGAGAGACAGGGCTCCACAATGAAGCAGCTGAAGGAGAAGGAGACAAAAAAAAAACCCTGAGCAGATCCTTCCATGCACCCCTGTCCTCAAGCCTCCACTTCCAAAGGGCAGGATTTGACAGGCAACAGGTCCTGGAGCATCTTTTCCCCAGCCATCTGCTCACGGTGGCAGCAGCCTCCTGCCACCCATGATGTCCTCATGCTCTGGGGGACAGCAGTGCTGCCATCCCCCCTCCCTCCCTCTGTGTCCCTGGGTGTTTTCCTGCTGCTGGTAGGGCAGAAGGATGGAAGGATGCTCAGGATGTCAGCATAAACACCTTTGTCAGCCGAGTCCCCACCTCCAGCATCACCCTCTGGATTTCAGCGTGGAAAGACCCCCAAGCAAGCTCCAAATCCTCACTCCAAATTGTTTTCCTGCCCAGAGGAGCACACACAGGAGCAGGATGAAGCCTGGAGAGCAGCCTGGCAGGTAAAGCCAGGCTCAGGGAGGGGGGAGCTGGGTTCCTGCAGCTGTGGTCCTGGGGATGCATGAGTGGACCAGATGCTTTCTGGGTTTCAACCCCCCACCCAAAACAACATTTCTACCCCCACACTGCAAAACCCAACACAAACAACGTGTACATTCTTCGTTATGAAAAGAGAAAATTGCTTTCTGGGTGATGCCTCTCCCTAAAAGCCAGGCAAGGATGGGGAAGGGAGTGGATGATCACCCGGGCAAAGCACCCATCTCAGCTCCCTCCTCTGCATCATCACATGCCACCTCTACACAGCTCTCCCGGAGAAACACTAATTATAGCTCTCCAGCTAAAAACTTTATTATACACACACACATGCATATGCCAGATTAGCAGCGTGCCTTAGAGAGCTCCCCGGACTCCAGCTGAGCCAGGTGGGTCAGGTTTAACTTGTTTTTTCCCTTCTTCATTCTCTCTCTCCCTCCCTCCCTCCTGGCCAGTTTTATCTCAACCCCTGCATGAACTTGGGTGCACACAAAAATAAAGAGGACAGAGCCAGGCATGAACACATCCCCCCCCAACTCCCCCCAGCATCCACGGAAAGCTTGGCCACGGTTAAACCTTAACCCACAGCAGCCTGGCTAATCCAGCCTGGCTAATCCAGCCTTCCCAAAGCTATTCCTCGCTGCCCATCCCTAGGGCACCGCTCCCAGCCAGGCAGGACACGAGTTGCCAGCTCTCAAACCTCTCCCTTCCCACCGAGGGGAGAGTTTCTCCTGGCTGGAGAAGGCCCCTGGAGAAGTCAATAGTGCCGTTCCTGTTTCCCATTTGCCGAAATACACTGGATCTTTGTGTGACGGAGGCGGAAAAAATATTAATCTAATTAGACTCCCTCCCTCAAAATTCCTCGTCACCTTAATTACGCTTCAGAAAAGAAGGCTTGGTTCATTTTCCTAGAAAATCAGCTTGTCAGGAGACGCTTTCAACTCCTTTAACAAGACAGATCTGTGCTTCGCGACGCGTCCTCAAACCCTCCGAGCCAGGAGCTGCGGGGAGCGAGAGATCCCGAATTCCCGGCGGGATGACGACCTTGCCCGACACGGTTATGGGCTCCCCCAGCCTCCAAAAAACCACCCGACTTCGCAGGGCTCCCCTTCCGAGCTCTACACTCGAGCACATCTTTTTACACCCGGAGAAGGAGCACGGGCAGCTTCGCTTTGCCGCCGCCGGAGGATGACAAAGGACAAAGTCCCGAGGATGTCCATGAGTTGTGGGGTGGGGGAATGCACAGCGGAAAGGCTGAGTTTGATCACAGGAGTCCTAACGAGAGAGGGCAGCAGGAGAGATGCGCCTCTGTTTCTTGTCTGTGGCAGGGATTACGAACGGAAGGGCTGGATTTAAGTGCATCTCAATCACAAGATTGGGCTGCGCACAGGAAACTTTGAACAGCCATAGGAAAAAAAAAAATACCACTCGGCTGCCCGGCCATCAATCGCTTAGCTTATAAAAATGCAGATTTAATAATAATCATTAAAAAAAAAAATTAAAAAATCCAGGCTGAATAGTTACTTATTTGACCCGCCGGGGAATCACAGCCGGCGCTACTACAAACAGGGCAGGGTTTGTTTTGCTTTTGCCAAGAAAAATAAATACATATATATATATATATACACACAGAGAGAAAGAAATATAAGGAAGCGGCACGGCCAGGCGGGCAGGGAGCGGCGCTGGCAGCTCGCATCCCCCGGAGCATCCCCCCAGGAGCGGGGAGCGCTGCCAGCCCGTATCCCTNGGGACCTGCGGGAGCCCAGCCCGGCCCTGCCCGGGGTGCGCGGGGCCGCTCCAGCCCAGCGCAGGCGGAGGACGGGACCCCGCTCTGCAGTGGGGACAGCGGGCACCAGGGGGAGCCGCGCTACGCCAGCCGAGCCGGGGCGGCCCCCCCAGAACCCCCCGGGAATTCTGTAACGCTGCGCTCCTGTCACAGCATCGCCAGTGGGTTGGGTTGGGAGGGATCGCCTCCTGCCACGGCCAGCGACACCTTCCACTGTCCCAGGCTGCTCCAAGCTCCATCCAGCCTGGCTTTGGACACTTCCAGGGATGGGACAGCTTCTCTGGGCAACCTGTGCCAATTTCTTCATAATATCCCCATCTAACCCTTCCCTGTTTCAGTTTGAAGCCGTTCCCCTTTCCCTACATTCCCCCTATCGCTACATGCTCTTTTAAAAAGTCTCTCTCCATCTTCCTTGTATCCCCTCCCAAAATAAAACTAAAAAAAAGAGGTGTTAAAATCCAGGCTGTGGTATGTACCAGCAGGAGCATAAAAATAACAGATGCAGATGCACAGAAATAATAAAAGATAAAATTCACACACTGACGGAGGTATCCTGCAACTGCTTCCTGATATGTGGCCTTTTTGGTTTTAAAGGGGGCTAATAAAAAGGATGGAGAGTGGCTTTTTAGTGGGGCAGATAGCACAAGGAGACAAGGGAATCGCTTTCAGCTGAAAGAGGGGAGATTTAGAGGAGATCTTAGGAGGAATTTTTTCCCTGGGAGGGTGGGGAGGCACTGATACAGGGTGCCCAGGGAAGCTGTGGCTGCCCCTGGATCCTTAGAAGTGTCCCAGGCCAGGTTGGATGGGGCTTGGAGCACCCTGGGATAGTGGAAGGGGGCTGCAACTAAATAATCTTTAAGGTCTCTTCCAACCCAAACCGTTTCATGATAAGCCCAAATCTCCCTCCTTGTAAAGAGCTGCAGACAAACTCGCAGCTTTGCAAGCTTTGGTGGGGCTGCAGTTCTGCAGCTTTCCAGCTGGTGAGTCCCTCCTCAGGATGGGTTTAAACCCCACCCTGGCTCAGTGAGGGAAGAGGGGGAGCAAAAGGGTTCAGCAATGCTTTTTTTGGGGGGATAGAGACCCGCAAATTCAGCAAAACCACATGCTGCAGCAATGTCTGTGCAATCAGAGCGCACTCCTTTTCCACTGAGGATCAAGGGGCTGCCGTAGCTGCCTAGAAATGGTTAAAATAGCATGGGAACTGCTAACTACTTTTAATTGCTGGCAGCTGCTCAGCTCCTCGGGGTAGGGCAGTGGGGGCGAAGGCGCCCGGTAATTACAGCCTGAGCCTCGCCGCCAGCCCGGTGCAACCGGGGCCGGGGCTTTGGCGCCGGAGCTCTCCGGGCTCGGCTGCTCCAGCCACGGGCTTTGCTCCCAGGGCTCCCGGGCTTGCTCCCGGCCTGGCTCCAGCCACGGGCTTTGCTCCCAGGGCTCATCCTGGCCCTCTGGGCTCACCCTTCAGAGCGGGGTGCAAACCCCGACGGGATGCAGGGCGAGATGCTGCATGCAAACCGTCACCCCAAAAAAAAATGAAAATCCACCTTTGAGAACATCCCGGAGCTGTGGTGAGCTCTTGGCGCTGCCCAGGAGCCTCTCCCGCAGCCAGAGGCGCCCCCAAAAATCAGGAGGTGCTCGTGGCACGCTGCTCGGGCCACCTGCACATGGTTGGTGATGTGCAGCTGCCTCGAGCATCCCACACTCGGCTGCACTTCAGCCGGTATTCACAGAGCAGTGGGACGTGCCGGAAAAGGCTGGAGAGCGGAAAAAAAAAATAAAAATCTCATTTCCAGTTGCTGTCGAGGGAGCGAAGCTGCAAGGGAAGAGCCTGGCTGGGCAGAGAGGGGAAGGGATGCGCCTCATGTAAACCCAGCAGTGCTGGCACTGGGGGTGAGAGCTCTGGGAAAATAAACCCAGGACTAAAAAGTGTTTTCCAGCTGGATCAGTGGAATTTCAAAGCGCCTACTTTGGAGAGCAGTGTGCCTTCTGTAGAAATGAGCGAGAGCGGGTGGGTTAAGCCAGGCAGCGTTTAAGGCAGTCTGGTATTCAAAATACGAATTAAAGCGATGCAAATGAAGGGTTCACTTACCCCTATTGCGCAATTTGAGAAAAATATGACATGACAAACTATCATTAAGGCAAAGGGCTGCTTTTCCTCCCAGGTGTTTACGTACTAGCCCTCGCTTTCCCTCTAATGGCCAGGCACGAACGTGTCAATCAAATTCCCGGCGCAGCAGCCGATCCCGAGGTGTGAGGAGCCGCACCGGGCTCGGCTGGACTGGCAGGGTCCAGCCCTTGTCACCAACCGCAGAGGGGCTAGATGCAGCCAAGGGGAGGCGATGGCACCTGGGGTGGCTGGCATTGGGCACCAGGAGCAGCGCATCCCGCCGGGGACACGCACGGCACTCGGGGCGCCGGGAGGAACGGGGAGCACGAAAGCGTTAAAAAAAAAGATGGCAATCAGATGAATAATAAACAGAGGAAACTCCCAAAGCTTAATCAGGAGGTGAGACAAAGAATCGCTTGTTTGGGATCCAAGGTCACGGCGCCCTTCAGCTCTGACCGCACCGCCATGGGAGGGGTGGGTTTCTCTTCCCACCAGAACTTGGGAGGCAGAGCAGACCTTAGGTGGGTGAAACATCCTCTCTTGATTCCTTTCCTTTCAGACCTTGCTCCTCACTAAATATCTCAGTGGTCTGGGATAACTTGGTGCCAGCAAGCCCAGCCTTATCAAGACATCTTTATGGTACAAAAAAAAAATTCAATCAGTGGGAAGAAGGACAATTTTATTTATTATTTTTAAAAGAGCTCGTTCTTTTAAGCCCTCAGACATTGTTTGCAGCTGTGGTCTGCTGGAAAGGCTGAAGCCAGGGGTAGCCAGAGATGCTTTTTTTATTTGGGGGTTCAGAGGTCTTGGAGGCAATTTGCATGGCATTATCCATAGCTGTGCTATCGGGACAAACAGTCCTGCCAACCTCATTAGGCTTTAGGAAGGAGAGAGAGTCTGAAGGGGACACACAGGGGAAAAACAGGGGACACACAGCAAAGCTACTGATAATGTGGGGTCAAGGCACTGGGAAGGGCTTCCCCAGCATGGAAAAGCCTTGCAGGGAGTTCTGATTTCCCTGGGATGCCCTGGCACTGCCTCCCCACCAGCTCACCCTGCCACATTTCCTCTTGCTCCACAAAAAGCTGTTTCCCTCCTCCAGGGCTGAAATCCCCCCTGCTTCTTGTAAAGAGGGAATTTTAATAGGGAGCTAGCTGTTGCCAGGCACAGAGTAAACGCTGAGTTAGCCGCGGTTCATTTCATTTTTTCCCCCTCCTACTGACGATTTCCTCACCTGAGAGCCTTGGGAGCAGCAAAGGAGGCTGCAGAAATTCCTGCTGACAGACCTGCTGCAAGGATGCTGTTACTGCCACGGAGAAGTCCTGGATGCTGCCTGGAAAGGACAGGGAATTTGCTTCTCTATAAAACACAGGGAGAATCAGGGCAGAAAAAAAGGGTTGGAGGAGAACAGAGCAGATTTTCCTGCAAAGCAGGTGTATTTTG
This sequence comes from Toxostoma redivivum, assembly GCA_013397375.1. Taxonomy (NCBI): domain Eukaryota; kingdom Metazoa; phylum Chordata; class Aves; order Passeriformes; family Mimidae; genus Toxostoma; species Toxostoma redivivum. Next base: position 330,801 of record VXBI01006154.1, read on the forward strand.
ACAGGTAGGTTGTTGCTGGGGGACACTTGGATGGAGCCAGTGTGTCCCCTTGGCCAGCTTCCCTGGGCAGGTGGTGATAGGACATGGGGGAGCTGTTTGAAACTGAGAGAGGGGAGATTTAGAGGAGATGTAAGATAGAAATTCTTCCCTGTGAGGGAGGAGAGGCCCTGGCACAGCATGCCCAGAGAAGCTGTGATCCCTGGGAGTGTCCCAGGCCAGGTTGGACACTGTGGCTTGGAGCACCTTGGGACAGTGGAAGGTGTCCCTGCCCATGGCAGGGGGTTAGAACAAGGTGTTCCTTAGAGTCCCTTCCAACCTCCCAACCATTCCATGATTCTGTGATTCCCTGCTGATTTTCTCCCATGCTCTCTGAGGGTGAAACACCCAGCACCCTCCTTTCCTTCCCCCACCCCACACTGGGGCTCCCCAGGTCACCCCTTTAAGCTCAGAGCAGGGAGGTGAAGGCAGGGGACTGTCCTGCCCCTCAGCCCCAAACAGGGAGGCACATTCCATGCTTGGGTCTCCTGAGGGAGCTGAGCAAGGCTCAGGAGAAGATGCAGCACCCTCATGGAAGCTGAGGATGGAGAAGACCCCCTTGATTAGCAGGACACCACGCATGCCCTGTCAGGGACATGACCAGAATGGAAAGAACACCCCAAGATGAAGACCAAGAGGATGGAAACACCGTTTACAAATCCCCAAATCTCCAGCCCATGGGACACCTGGTGTGCAGGGCCTGCACCAGCTGTGGGGAACAAGGTGGGATCTCAGTCCTGGCTCCCTCCCAGGCTGGGCTCATGGGCCAGAGATGGAGAAGAGAGGCAGGATCTCCACAGAGGCGCTGGGGAGGCAGCAGGAGTTTGTGGTTCAGTGGCTCACAAGTCCTTTCTGCTTTGCAGAGCTTTACAAGTGACACTGGCGTGTGATTTGATTAGGGAAAGCACTTCACTTTCTCCAGAGTCTCCTTGGTTTCAGCTTGAGATGAGATGGAAATCCTGCTGGGCATGGGGAGAGGCAGGCACCCCCCTGTCCCTTCATCCTCTTGGACCCTCGTGTCACCTCTCTCCTCCACCTTGAGTGGTGCTGCTCAGCATCTGTGTCCCACAGGAGGGTGAAAGATGCTCCCAGGAAAACCAAGTTAGGAGATGGTGATTCCCAAGGTGACCATAACCCAAGTCAGGAGCCCTTTCCTGTGTCAGGGGCTGGACTGGGAACAGCTCCACGTGTGCACACAGGGAACACATGGGATGGAGGGAGCAGCCCAAACTGCCAGGAAATGCTTTGGGGGTTTTCATTGAGACCAGGGCTTGCTCCAGAGGGAGCTGTCAGCATCTGGACCAGAGTCAGCAGTGCCTCTGGAGCATCTGGAACAGAAGAGAGATCAGCACAGCCACCAGGCAAAGCAGGGACCTTCCCATCTCCATCCTCCCTGTGAAGCAGAGCTGGCAGGAGAGTTGGAAATTGCCAGGAGGGATGAATAAGGGAGAGGGAAAGCAAAGCCACAGCAGGACAGTATAAAAGCAGCAGTGCTGTGGAGCAGGTGCAGAGGCAGTGATAATTCCCCATTCCTTCCAGGAGAGGAACTGGGAGTGTCCAAATCGAGTTACCGGGCAGCAGACCTCGGGACGAACAAAAGACGGCGCTTTCTCCACGCCACCCGTGATTGAATTATGGAGCTATTGCCACAGGGTGCTATGGAGACCTGCAGCCTAAGTGGCCCCCAGAAAGCATTTAGGCAAACTCAGGGTCTGTCAAGGTCTGTTGAACATGATGGAGCAGCCACCTCAGGGAGTCCCTAAAGCCCAAGGCAGCACGTGTAGGACAAGGGGCTCAGCAGAGCTGCCCTGCCAGGAGTGCTGCACCAGCACAGCCTGGAAGATAAACAGCATCTAATCACCTAAATAAACCCTGCCCCAAACCCCCCTGAGGGCAGGGATAGGTGGCTGGGCTCAGAAGTGCCTGCCATGATGCTACAGGGTAGGCAGAGAGGGGACCCCAGAGTTTCTGTCCATGTCCCAGTGCAGGGATTCCCCAGCATCCCTCACCAGGGATTTTTGGCTGGGGCTGCCCGAGACAGGGTGGGAACTGTTTCCACAGCTTCAGGCTGAGATGCTCTTGCTCAAGGAGAAGAAACATCCCCCCTTCACTCCCTGTGAAAACACCACATTCCAGACCCTGGAATAAGCAGAGCCCCTGCTCCTGGCTCTCCATCCAGCATGTCAGCTCAATAATTGATGGTCCAGGAGGGGCAATAAGCATCCATAATTCACGAGCAATAATGTTCTACAAGTCGGAACTGGCAATTTGGCTCTGTGGACCAGGGGCTGCCTCATGCCACTTCCAAGGACTCGTTTCTTCTTGCCAAAAGGCACGAAGGCAGCAGCCACCTCCAGCCCTGAGGGGCATCCTGGTAACAGCAGGTTCTGCAGCAGTGTCCATCTGTGCCTGCTCTTTGGGTTTCCAAGGCTTTCCTCACATGCTGGTCTGGAAATGATGGAGAAATCTTGGATTTTGGTCCTCCAGGCTGACAAAACCCACACGTTGTGGGGCTCTGTGTTAGTGGAGCAATGACAGAGGAGCAAGGCAAGCTGTGCCAGCAGAGCCCTGGCATCCAGCAGCAGGGTGGTTTTTTTGGTGGTGTTCCCTTCCAGCAGTGAAGGAAATCCAGGTCCCAGAGCAAGATGAACACTGGGATCCCAACTTCTGAGGCTGATAAACAGCTCCAAGGCACGGGATCCAAGTGATAACTTGGGATTGGGATGGCAGACAGGAGAAGGGGGGGGGCTGCAGGGATGGGTTGCCCTCCAGGAGACAAGAGAAGCATCACGGTATCAGCAGGGGAGGAGGGAAACGTGAGCCACCGAGCTCTCAGATTAGAAAAACACCTCTTGCTGGGCAAACTCTGTTAGTCAGACGTAAAACACGGGTGAAGCAGAGCATGCTGGAGCTCCCTCGCTCCTGGGGGAGATGTTTATTAACTCATCAAAACACACCGGCTGTTGTTGCCAGCAAGAACCTGGAGCAGGGGAAAAAAAAAAAAAGAAAAAAAAAAAAAAGAAAAAGACAAGACAAAATAGAAAAACGGGAGGAAAAATAAAGATCACCTGTGAAAATCATCGTTTGCTTCCCTGGACTTGGTCTGTGGAGTGAGGCTGGACCATTCAGGAGCATCCTCCTGGAGAGGTTTTTGCAGCACCTCTCACGCTTTTCCAAGAGCCACTCCCTGACCTTGGTGTAATTGGGCCGCTTGGTACACCTGGCCTGACATAAATTGCAGCTCCTGAAATAAATAAGGTGATAGCTGGCAATGAGACACCCAATTAATGCTGGGATAGTCATTACATGCCAGGGACACTGGAACAGAGCAGCCACTCAGCTGCTGCAACTATTGCAAAGGTGTTTGGTTGAAGTGCTACAGATCAGGGACTAAGTTTTCTTCACCAGTTATTTGCTGTTGATTTCCTTGCCTTGAAAGAGAGACAGAGGATGAACTGAGGGGTGCCATCATTATCCTGGTTTTGCCAGGAGTGTCCCTCTGAAATGAAGCCTGGCTGCTCTGAATAACCTCAATCTTCCAAAAGTTACATGTCACAGTTAATTATTATAAGCCCAAGGGGTTTTTTTTGGGGTGATGCCGGCCTTGATTCATAGAATCCTACAAGGTTTGGGTTGCAAGGGACCTTAAAGAGTCATTCCACCCCCCCTGCCATATCAGGGACACCTTCCACTACCCCAAGCTGCTCCAAACCTTGTCCAACCTGGCCTGGGACACATCCAGGGGCAGCCACAGCTTCTCTGGGCATCCCTCAAAGGAAACAATTCTTTCCCAATATCCCATCTATCCCTGAAATCCCCCCACAGTGAGGGTGGCCATCACAGATCAGGGCTGTGCTACTTTCTGTGGGGTTTTTCCAGCCTCTCCAGCTCTGTCAATATGTACTTTAAAGAGCAATTTACACCTAAAAACGCTCCCCTCCTGTGAAAGCACCGCCGTGCAAAACAGCAGATGGTGTTTGAGCACTGCAAAATGGAAAATATATCTTTAAAAGAGAGATACCAGAGTTGTCTTGGCGCTGCACGGGCGCCTCAGGGTCTCCATTTGCAGCTTTCTGCATGGGAGAAAAAAACCAAAAAAACGATGGCAAGTGCTGTGAGATAACACTGGTGGAAGGAGAATGCTTTTCCTGAGGGGTGCTTGGGAACTGTGGCATGGGAACCGTGGCATGGGAAAAATCTCACAAGGGCTCTGACACCTCTTGGGCCACCACACGTGCCCAGCTGGGGGTGGGATGTGAAGAAGAGCTGGTTTTTCCCTCCCTTTCTCCCCCTCTCTAGTGTTCATCCTGCTTCTTCAGACAAAATGCTGTTTATGGAGGGGTGGGAGAAGCATAAACCACCCTGCTCCCACTTGGGGCTGCTGGGAGAAGTCAGTCCTGGGGGGATGCTGGCCCTTCCCAGGTCCCAGCCCCAGGCTGGAATTCCAGGATTGATGCAGCAGGAGATCCTGCTCCCAGAACCACACACCCAGTGCTGCAGCAACGCTGCTTTTGTACATGAAACATCAAAACTACTCCTAAAAAATCCCTCCTCTCTCTCCCCATCCTGGAAGAAAAACCCTGCCGAACCTCCGTCCTCCAGGCGATCCTCCCTCCGTGTGAAACAACCACCTTTTTCTTGGAGGCTTTCTCAAGAAAAAAGCTTGAACGCTGCTAATTTCCAAAATAAACAAGCAGATCTTTGCAGCGGCAAATGCAAAAGGCCCTGAAGGCATCTTCTAAATGTCAGGGAAAAGCAGAAAAGCATCAGCCCTGACGCGTGCCCGGCTGGCGCTGCCTGCCCGGCGCCGGCTCCGGGCACAGGGGACATCTTTGGCAAGTTTGGGTTTGCTGGCAGCAAAGAACCCCCCAAACCTGCAAAGACACCCCTTTTACAGCTGCTTTGAAGCTTTGCAACAGGAAGAAAAAAAAAAAAATACCACAAATCGGGCTCAGCTTCACTCCTAGCAACGACATTTTGACAGCTTCTATTTCGGGGATGGCTTTATTGTTTTCCCCCTGGTCCTCAATTAATGCCTTACCTCAAAATAGCTACGAGCCAGCAGGACTTTTCCACTCACCAGGCTGTGAGCTGCTCCCAGCTTCCCCCATGGTGCAAATGCTGCTCCCAGCCTGGCCCCAAAGTTCCATTCCAGATCCTTCTAACAAGGATGACCTCCCTGCCGAAGGCAAAGCTTAAAAGTCAACCTGGAGGAGAAAAAATCAGCTTTGCAAACCTGTTCTCCATTATTCTGAGAGTGCTGTGCTCAAGGATGGGAGGTTCAGGAGGTGCATTTAGAAACACAGGCTGGGGATGCTCGGAGGGATGCAGGGAGGAGGATGGAGCCAGGGCTGATGGTTACATTCTCCACTTGATTTTGGAAACCATGTGGAAGATCTTAAGGATATTTGGGTTGGAAGGAGATGGTCTGTGAGGGCCCTTCTGAGCCAAACCCATGAAATGATTCCATGACATTCCCTGTGGTGCTGGCTGAGCTGGACAGCCCCATCCAAAGGGATGTGCAAGGATATCCCACCCCAGACCCCCTTGGCCTCCCTGCTCCCACTGCTGCTGAACAAATTCCTAAACACCCCTCTCAAGGTTACCCAAGGGTGGTTAAAGATTTCAGAAAATCCCTGTACAAGGTTTATGGCTCCTCCTTCAATATCCACCCCCTGGCATCGATGCTTCATCAATTTTCTATCACAGATCACCAGCTTCAATCCTGGTGGTGCAGATGGGGAAAAACACATCTATTTACACACATTTTTTCACCTGTGTGAAGCACTTGCCTGTGCCTCTCCAGGCCCCACTAAATGACCAACAAGTTGTCCCTGCCTGCCCATCACTCCTCCCCCAGCTGCCATGGGATGAGGGAGGGAAAGAGCTCCTGCCACAGTCATCTTTTGATTTCAGTGAAGTTAGAGGAGGCCTTTCCTCTCCCCCAGCCTGAGCTGGAGAAGCCAGAACATTTTAGATGTTATCTGATTTGATGTGCAAAAAAACAGAGGGAGAGGGAAAAAGGAAAAAAAAAAAAAATCTCACAACTCACCGCTGGCTCCTTCTCGCCTTTAATTGAGGATACAAATGCCAGGCTGATTTTTGCTCTCCTTGAAATTCCCTCTGTCAGTACAGGGCTCCCTCTGGTTCAGGACAAAAAATTGACTTTGTGTCATGAATGAAGTAATTATTTCCCTGCACAAATGAATATGGCAATTATTTCCCTTCTGGGGAGGGGAGGGACGTGTGTGAGGTTGGAGCTGCTGAGCAGAGCAGGGACAAGCTGGGCTTTGCTCAGCAGTGTTTGTCCCCTGCTCACACCCTTCTCTTTCCCAGTGCTGTGCCCAGCTGGATCCCCACCAGACACTGTCCTGGATCAGGGGCAATCATTCTCCCCTTCAGAGCAGCCCTTGAGCTGGATCAGCTTTGATCCCTCTGTGCTGTTTTCCCCCTGCCTCAGGAATAAAGGACATTTTTCCCTGTATCCCTTCACTGAGGAAGAGCAAGAATAAAATCCCACCTTGGCTATGTGCACAGGGGGATGACTGGAGACATCCAGAATCCCAGGCTGGTTTGGATGGGAAGGGGCACTAAAAATCCCCTATTCCATCAGCCCTGGTGCTGGGGTGCCATCCAGGAGGTCCTCCAGAGGTGAGCCATGCATTCACCTTGCAGCACCCTGCCTCCTTTTCCCCCTGGGTATTCCCTCTGTGTGTGCCCATTTCCCCACTCTGGCAAGGAAGGCTTCATAAATTGCTTCTACACCAGCTCTGGGGCACGTTGCAGCTTCTTCAGATAAAAGCTGCTGTAAAGAGCAACACAAGGAAAGTTATTTGCAGCACTCACTGAGATCTCTGAACCCCACTAAAAACAGTGACGAGGCAGCAGCGTGTCCTGGAGAGCCATGAACCAGCACTGAGCCATTAACTATTCCCAGGCAATCCTGCAGGAACACACACTTCCCCTGCCAGCACTCAGAAACCTGGTCCTTGCACCAAAGATTGGGAGGAAAGATTTCAGGCATCTTCTCCAGAAAAATCACATCCCTACTGCCACAGCCACGCCAATTCCAACTGCACAAGAACAAGGTGGATTGAAAGAGGGAGAAAAGTGATAACAAAAATATTTTTTCAATGTATTTGTTGTATGTAAGGCTGTCATCTTACACCCAGTTAAGAAGATTTTTACAGTGAGGGTGGTAAAATACAGGCACAGAGGGGTGGAAGACAACCCATCCCTGGAAGTGTCCAAGGCCAGGTTGGATGGGGCTTGGAGCAAGCTGGGATAGTGGAAGATGTCCCTGCCCACGGGAGGGTGTTGGAATTAGATGATCTTTAAGGTCCCTTCCAATCCAAACCATTCAGGATTCTATGATTTACAAGCAGACAAAAAATCCTGTACGAGTTATTTACCTGCACAAAATTACCTGTTTATTTTACTGCTGACATTTCCCAACCCACCATCGTGTGAGCCTCAGCATTGCCAGCGAGACCCCATCTCTCTCTTCACCCTTCAGGAGTTAAAACCACAGGGCACAAGTGCTGGAAAGTCACTTGAAGGTGGTGAGTGACCTTGCAAGGGAGCTGGACATTGCCTTGTTGGCTGCGGCGGCAGGAGCGTGAAAATGTATTGCAGCCCTTGGGCAGCCTTCAGCTCTCATTTCAGCTGTTAATCAGAGGGGGACAGGCAGCAGAGCAGCAGCAGCCACAGCTCTTCCCTGCCAGCCTGACTGGGAAAGTGTGAGTGGCACTGGAAGGGCCTGCAGGACATGGGTGTGGGGGCAGGGGGAGCAGCTCTGCCTTCTGCCAGAAGGAACAGCTCCAGGAGCTGAATATTCCCTTCTTCTTCTTCATCCTTTCACGGGTGGAGTTATCCCAGTTTTTTATCCCATTGCTCTGCCTGGAAGTTTGAGGCAGCTTTGTGACCAGAGGGATTTTGTGACCCAGGGGACCAACACTAAGGTGCAGGTGCCCCAGAGCATCCTGCCCTCTCTGTGCCACGGCTCCATGTCACTGACTGCATCCACTGTCCCCAGCATCGCTGAGGAACAGTGCAGCCCCTGTGGGGACCTGCCATAGGGTATCCAGAGGAGCTGTGGCTGCCCCTGGATTCCTGGAAGTGTCCAAGGCCAGGCTCGAGCAGCCTGGGATAGTGGAAGGTGTCCCTGCACACGGCAGGGAGAGGGAACAAGATGATCCTTAAAGCCCCTCCCAACCCAAACCCTCCTGGGCTTGCATGACCTTGGGCCATGCAGCTGTGGGAGAAGGACAGAGAGGGACACAGGCACTGACTCCTTGCTGGAAGAGTGACCTGGCCTGCTGGGAGGACTCCTTCAAATACAGATGGGATGCTCTGAGGGAGAGCAGACAGAATTTGAGCAGAGAACACCTCCCCTCTCACCTGCAGCACCTCCCCTCCTCCAGCAGCACAAGGGTTAAGATGAGTCTATTACTGTTTGCTTGTCACTTTGTCGCTGATCTAATGACCATCGATAATAGCTGAATAAGAATTGATGGAGAGATGGATTTAATTAACCCCGGTGTCAGCAGCTCGCATTGCTGTCTGTTTGTGTTAATGGAGCAGCTCAAGAAAAAAACTCTCCTGAGCTTTGCAAGGCTCAGCCTGCGGCAAGTGAAACACTCCTATTCATCAGCTGCACCCTCCAGGTAAAGCCAGGCAGTGCCACACGGCAATTGCTTCCTCCTGCCCCCAAAAGAGTAAAACAATCACCAGCTCTGGTGCACTCTGCATCCCAGATCTGTCCTCCACCCCTATCCCGGCTGCTGTGCCCCGGGCAGCTCAGCCAAGGTCTCTGCAGGAGGCTGGGAGTGCTGATTTTGGGAGGCTGGAGGTCTTTGTTTAGCAGGGGGGTGGTGCTGGGGGTTAGATAAAACACCAGCACAAAGGCAGCAAGTGCTCTGTGTTTCCTGACAGTGCAGATGCTGGGGCAGAGATGCAGGCAGAGAGGTTTTTCCCAGCCAGCCAGACATCCTCTGGCATCCTGCACATCCCCTGGGGCCTCCTGCAGCATCCTCATCCTAGAATCCAGGTGTTGCATGCACTCCACTGGGATTTGTCCCCTTCAGGCTGGTTTGGGAGGCAGCTCCAGGTGAGCAGGCACAGAAGCAGGGGCTGGGCACTCAGACCAGGCCATCCCAGTCCCACTAACGAGGCTGGTCCTGCCCACTCCTTGATTGCAGCTGGTAATTAGTGTCTGACCCCTCTTCATCTGACCCTCAGGTGCAGCAGAAAACAGCTCACAGTGCTCCTCATCCTCCTGCTCCTGGCTTGTCAGGGAATTCCAGCCTGGATGAAGGGTGGGTGCATGGCCCTGCTCACCTGTGGGTACCTGAGCTCGGTGAGGAATTTCCTGGCAGCTCAGGGAGCAGCAGCAGCATCACCCAGCACCCCCAGCCATTCTCCAGGGCAGCAATCCACGGGTGCAGCCCCCTCCCTGGCATTATCCATGTGGGACATCTCCCAGGGCAGGTTCAGGGGGGCTCATCTGACACCCACTGGGTTTTCTTCACACTTCCCCTTCCTCTCATTTTCGGCTGTGATTGATTTTCGTGTTCTAACACGCCTCCAGCCTTGACCCAGGCGGGCAGGTCTGGATCCATCTGGATCCCCTGTGCTCTGGGGATGCTCTGGGATGGTGCTGGTGCCATCTCTGGCTGTGACAGACCAAGGCACGACTGTCTGAAGGAATAAACTTCCCTTGCCAGGCTAAAAATGTTCCTTCCAGTGAAAACACCGGCAATGTCTCGTGGCTGGAACTTCCAGGTAGGACAGGAGGCAGAGCTTCCATGGCACTGAGAGCACCCAGGTGTTGGCAAACCCATTTCCTGCCCCAAGAAAGGTGAGGGATTTAATTCAGCAGATCTGACCTGGAGTTTCCAAGACCTTCACCTGCAGCCCTTGGAGCATTTTGGGTCTGGATGGGGAGGGCTGGAGATCGTAGAGATGCAATGGGACATATGGATCACTCCCTCCCCACCCCAAGACCTTTCTCTTCTTCCAGCAGGGAAAAGAAATAGCTAAAATAAGCAAAGTGGCAGTGGAATGCAGAACTTATCCTGGCCTCCTCAGCACAGCCAAATTCATCCTGTCATGGCAGAACTGGGGAACCTGGGAAGAAGCCCAAGACCAAGCACCATCCCAGGTCCTTCCTAACCTGGCAGAGCTCCCAGCTGCTGAGCTGAAGGTGAGCTGGAGCTTTCCTCCCCTCAGAAAACCCCCAAAGCATCCCACATTTTCCTCTTCTAGCCTCATTTTCCCAACAGAACATCAGTGGCTGCCCACAGCTCCACTTTATTCTCAGGAAAAGATGGGCAAGGCCCAAGCAAGGTCAGTGTGGCTCTGGAACAGCCTGAGCCTTTGGAAAGATGCTGATTTAGGCAGAAACAGGCTTCCTGTTTTGCTCATCCCTGTCCCAGACAGAAAGTACCTTTGCCAAGTACATCTTCAAATCCCTGCCAGTAACCTGCAGTCATGGAATACGTGAGGCTGGGGAGAAAAAAAAAAAAAAAAAAAAGAAAGAAATAGAGAAAAAAAAAAGAAGTCCAGCAGAATTTAATTTTGAAGATCTAGCCAGTCTTATAGCTTTTCAACTGCTGGAGCAGGTGAGCCAATAATAAAATCAACTGCCCAGAGAGGAAATGAATATTGGGTTTTGTTCCAAAAGGATGAGTTCAGCCAGCGTCAGAAAGAAAGGAAAAAATAATAATCATAGAAAATAAAAGAAGAGCAGGAATTGTTCTGTGACAAACGCATTTTGACAATCCAGCTGAAAGGGCTGACAGAGTTATGAGTGAGGGGGAGGAATTACTGATCTCTGAGTGTCATCTCTCTTGTTTTTCCTGATTCAGCCTGGCCCTGCTAACAATGTGTGTCACTGCCCAGCGCTGGGAACATCCTCTGCTGAGTGACACGTGGTGCCCAGCCTCCTCCTGCATGTCACCTGCCAGGGGGTCTGCAGGGGTCCCTCTGGGCAGCCTGGGTTTGGGAAGGTCACAGCTGGAGGGGCTGGGGGTCTCCAGCCACACATCCCAGAGCTTTTCTATTTGGGAGCTGCATTTCCTGCTCTTCTTCCTGGCTGGAGCCATGGCTTGGGTTGGAAGGAGCTTGAAGATCAACTTGTTCCCATGGCAGGGACACCTTCCACCATCCCAGCCTGCTCTGAGATCCTGGCTTTGAACACTTCCAAGGATGGGACAGCCACAGCTCCTCTGGGAATTCCATACCAGCTCCCCACCACCCTCACAGGGAAGAGTTTCTTCCTGAGATCCCATCTCTGTCCATGTGAATCATCCCCCTCATCCTGCCACTCCTTGTCCTTATCCAAAAACCCTCTCCACCTCTTTTTAGTGTTGTTCTCATTGTTTTCATCCCCACTGGAGCTCCAAGTCTCTGTTTGCACTCTGGGTAAAGGAGAGAAGCATAAGAGGGCTGGAATCCAGACTCAGCTGATGAAAACGAGAGCCCCTCAGGAGTTTTGGAGATCCCACACCTCTCAGTGGGGGCTGGAGGTGCCTGGTTTGGAATGGAGCTGGTGGCTGTGGAGCAGCTGGGTGCTGCTGAGGGGTCTCTAGTGTCTATCACCACCCCTGCCTGCCCCTTGGCTAAAATCTCCAGCTGGAGTTGAAATGCAGAAATCCCTCAGGGATTTGAAATGCAGAAATCCCTCAGGGATTTGAAATGCAGAAATCCCTCAGGGATTTGAAATGCAGAAATCCCTCAGGGATTTGAAATGCAGAAATCCCTCAGGGATCTGAAATGCAGAAATCCCTCAGGGATCTGAAATGCCCCTTCTCAGGCTGAGCTGTGCAGCTCCTGCCATGAGCACTTCTCCTGTGGAATCTGAACCCTGGATGGAGCCAGGCTGTGGGAGCCCATTAATTTTCATTTTAATCACCTTTAGAGCAGGGCTCAGCACCAAAGTGGGCAAGCCCGATGGCATTTGATGGCATTCTGAGAGGTCCCCTCTGCTTAAAGGACATCTGGGACCAGGCTCTGGGAGAAGGATGCTCCCTGTGACTCCTCCTGAGTCAGACTGAGTCACCTGCCTCCACTTGCTGCTGCTAATTTACTACCCACTTCTTATTTTGAGAATTGGGGATTATCAGCTCCTTATTCAGATTTTCCCTCTCCAGTGTGGTAAACATCCACCTCGAGGGAGGGTCCTGTGCCAGAAGATCCTACAGCAGTTTCTCCACTGCTTTTAGGATTGCTGGGGAGAACTGGGGATGTTCCTGGGGCTTGATTCCCCAGCCTGGTCCTGCAGCTTTCCAGACAAACACATTTCTGCTTCCCCACCAAGTGACATCTTCCAGGAGGTGTTTTCTGAGGGTCAAAGCAGAGGGCAGCCTCCCAGAGAACAGTGTGATGCTCCTGAGATAAATAAAGCTCTTGGAATGAAACCTCCTTGGAGGGACAAGGGCAGCATGAACTTCTCTCAAGGCTTGGGGGATGGATCAGAGTTTCCAAGAACAGCAAACCTCGTGTTTGCACTGACAGCTGCTAAAATTGGAGGGGAGGGAGTTTGACCAGTTGAAGGTCAGGTTGTCTGGGATGGGAAACACCCCAAAAATTTCCAGTGATGTTTCTTGTATTTTTAAGCCATTTCTGTGACTTTCCTGTGCAGGTCTTTCCTTGACTTGGTGTCTGTGCCCAGCCTGGCCTTGGCAGAAAAAAACCCCATCCATTCAGGCTGTTTTGGATGGTTAGAAGTGCAAAATAAACAGGTCCATCATTTCATTGAGAGGCTGGAGCGTGTCCAGGGAAGGGAATGGAGCTGGGGAAGGGGCTGGAGCCCCAGGAGGGGCTGAGGGAGCTGGAAAGGGGCTGAGCCTGGAGAAAAGGAGCTGGGCTCTCCATTCCTGGAGGGATGTAAAATCCACGTGGATGTGGCACCTGGGGACAAGTTTGGCTGTGCTGCAGCATCTTAAAGGTCCTTTTCTCAACCCAAACTTTTCTTTGATTCTGCTCCCACTGCCCTGCTTTGTGCTGTTATTGGTCAAATGCAGGGAAAAAAAGGCAAAATAAACTCCTGTTTGCCAACACCCCATCACCCCTCTCCCTGAGGACACCAAAGCTGCCCAAGCTCCTCAACATCTCCTTTGTGTGTGAGCCCAGCCAGGAGCCCAGCTCCCCTGGATGGGAGCAGCAGCATCCAGCTGTGTCCTTTAGCCCCCTGCAGAACAGCTGGAAGTGCTGCTGCCAGGTTTCATCACCCCCCACTCCCTTGTTAACATGCAAAATCATGGAAAGATGCAGGTGGGGCTCTGCCTGCTCAGCCACGAGATGCTTCAGTGAGAATTATCCAATTAAATCTCCACCTCTGCCTTGCCCCTGGGGCTTGGCCCCCCTCCCACTGCAGGGGCATTGTCACCCAGAGCAATAAGCAGGGGTCCTGATGGAGGGCTGGCCACATTGAGCTGTCACTGGGAACCCTGCAGGGATGGTCTGGGAGGCTTTGGAAATTAATCCCAACCTAAATATATACACAGCAAATCATCTCAGGAGGAGGCAACCGGTGGTTTTCTCTTTTTTTTTTTTTTTTTGAGTCCATCCCTTCTCTTTTAAACAAACCCATGTAGGTGCTGGTGCTTCCCTTAAGGGAGGATGCTTAACCCTGCTCTTGCAAAAAAATCCCAAAAAACCCAAACAGACAGAAGAAGAAAAAGAAAAAACCCAAAAAAGGTTGATACCTTTCCCATGGTATCACTGCTCAGGTGCTCCATGATTTCAGCTTCCTATATTCCCAAATAATTGCTTGTCTTGCTGCTCTGCTCTTGGTGTTTCCAGTGTATTTTTATGGTGGAATTTCTGGTTAAATCAGAGCAAAAGAAACAAGAGAATAAGTAATTTTTAAAAAAATCATTTAGACCCTGGAGGTAAACCCAACAAACAAATAAAAAAAACAAAAAACCACATCAAAACAAAACAAAACAAAGCAAATACTCAAAAAATCAGAAAAACCCCAAACCATAAAAAACATCCCCACACTGGATTAAAGATACCGAGAATTTTAGACTTTCTGTGCTGATGGGCATCTACTCATAGGAAAACACAGCTTTTGACCTAAATCCATAAAAAAAGTTTCCAAAATTAAATAATAAAAGTAAGATAGCAAGTATATAGTTTAAGTTTTTGACTATGTGATATTACACACTTTTATTTAAAGTTTTAAAATATAGCAATATATAAGAAACAAAATAAAAGTTTTAAAACAAAAGATTTTTCTTCTTTACCTTCTTCATGAGTCTAAGTAATACTTGGGTAATTAAATAAAAAAATCCACATTGCAAATCACAAGTAATTAATTATTAAATGAAAAATAAAAATCATTTAAGTGCCTGTTCCTAATTACACAATTTAAACTTAAAAAAACTTGTAAAAAAATATACATCACTGTTTTGAGCTTGTTTAACTGTAAAAATCGTTGTAACATAAAGAAAAATGAATAAACAGCTGTCCAAAGAGAAAATACCTTCTGTCAAGCATTTCATCTCAACTTTAACAAAAAAAAAATTAAAATAAAATAAAATAAAATCTCTTCAGACAGAGCAGAACTTTGCTTTCTCCACTGCTGACTTTGGAACTGCTCTTCCAGAGGAACTCATTTTTGAGGAGGAAAAAGGATGATATTTGCTAGGTGGGGTTCTGCCACCCAGCACTGCCATTATACAGAGCTGTTTACCTTCCTTCAGGCTCCTCATTTCTCCATCCTCACCAGGTAAGCACTGGAAATGTCACCTCCCCACGCCTGTAATTAAACCTGTGGCTTCTGTCCTGTCATGCACACCCACCTACATGCAGCTCCTTTCTCTCCTCTTCAAAAAACCACCCAAAACTTTGGTTTTTGCTCCAGATCAGCCATGCAGATGTGCAGCTGGATATTGCCATGGCAGCAGAGTTTGCCCTCCTGCTTCCCCCCCACAGGAAGAAAGGGGGAAGAAAAAAAAAAAAATAAAAATTAAAAGCAAGCAATTTGAATAATGTCACAAAAGCAGACAGGGATATAAAAATCCATTAAGAGCTGGAGTGGCCCTCACAATGGGAAGTGCTCCAAGTCCTTCCTTTCTCTGCAGCCCCCTAAAAGGTAACCTTTAAAACACACTCAGCAGCACCGTGCTTAAACCTCTGGCATTTACCTTCATTTCACTCTGGCTTTTATTTCTTTCCAGGGGAGGAGGGTTTTCACGTTCTAAGAGGACAAGTTGGGTTGTTTTCATCCTTCCCCTTGGCTTGGTGATTTTCCCCTCCTGTGCAGGTGGTTTCTTGACCCCCTCTGGTTTTGCTGTCACCATCACCCAGGCATGCAGTCCTTATAGGACATCCCAATCCCCCCAGACACCCCAAACTGAGATTTGGGTGATGTGCCAAGACGGTTGTGATGCTCAAGGCACAGCAGCTTCTGTGGGGTTTTTCCTTTTTGCATGCACGCTTCCCTCAAGATCCCCCAGGGAAGGAAAACCTCCAAATTCCTCTTAATATCCCTCTTCCCACAAAGAAACCCTCCCTGCCTAATGCCCCTCCTCAATGGGGTCTCACAGAAATGCCACTTCCCCTGCTCCTCTCATCCACCTGTAACACAAAATTCAGGATTCTGAGCCACTTTCACCACTCAGCCTCCCTGTGACACCTTCCCATTTTTTGGCCCTTTAAAGTCCAGACCTGCATCAGGCAGCAAATGCTTTGGGAAGAATTCACCACATCCCTGAGAATGCTGGTGTGGAGTTTTCTGTCTCTTGGTGATGGAATCCCCATCCCAGGTTTATCACAAGTTCCTCACTACATTTGCTTTCCTCCCTGCATTAAAGACCTTGCTTCATGGGATGAGCAGAGCACCTCATTACAAAATAAAACATTTTATTTTGCAGGCTGGAAGAGGGCTTGAAAGCATGACCTAAATTGTGCTCGGACACCCATGGGCAAAGAAAGAGTCCAAACCATATTAATAAAAGGAAAGTGGCCAATTTTTGCAAAGCCATTCATTAATTTCAAGTGTGACCCAGGAAGAGAGACATGAATTATTACTTCTCTCCAACCCAGCAGCACTGTGATCCCAGGCTGACACTGTGCCATGTGCTGCACAGTGGGAGTCCTGAGCAGTCCAAGTTCCCAAATGGACATCCCAAATCCCTGGGAGTGATGGGGGAAGGTCATTCCCCTGCCTTAGCTGCACCTGGGGGAGGCAGGAGCATCCTGAGGGTGAAAAAGCCGCTCACACTTCCCAGCATCCCTTCTTCATCCTGATTATTTTTTCCTTTTTTGCCTCCCAGTCTTTCTGAGAGTAAGTTTTTACACAGTTTTACTCCTGTCCTGATGTCCTGCCAGCATCCTCATGGAGCAACCCCAAAATCTCCCTCTCCTGTGGACCACCCTCCAGAATAAAGTCTCAACTCACATTGAGCAGTTATTCAACTTTTTCAGCATGAACAGGGCCTGAAGAAGGAGCCAAACTTTTGGGTTAATGAGTAGAGCTTGAGTTTTTTGGTGGAGTTTGTGGCTGTGGGGGTTTTTTAAGAGGAGTGATAACTCCAAACCTTCACCTCTTCGTGGCTCTGGATCAAAAGAAGTCATCACAAAATAATCAGTGCATCAGCCCAGTGCTCTGACCAGCTCCAGGTACCAGCTGCTTTCCAGACTGCCTCTCCCCCTGGCTCAAGCCCAAATTTTCATGGCAAACAATCAGCACAAAAAATGGCCAGGAAGGGAGCAAGGCCTGTGACTAAAACACCCAGAAACAAGTAAAAAAAACCCCAAAAGTGTGCAGGTCAGGCACTTCACAGTGTGGGGTCCTTGCAGCTGTGCAGATTGGAGAGGGCAGAGAAGCCTCCTGGAGGATAAAATTCCCATTCTCCATGGCTGGGCTTAACCAAACGAGATGCCATGGGCAGGGACACCTTCCACTATCCCAGATTTTTCCAAACCTCAGTGTCCAGCCTGGCCTTGGACACTTGCAGGGGTCCAGGGGCAGCCACAGCTTCTCTGGGCACCCTAAACCAGATCAATCCCCTTGTTCATTTTTGCCAATCCCTCAAGCAGAGAACAGGATTTCAGCTGGAATTTGTTGGTGCATCTGATGCTCTGGATGAGGGGGGAGTTTATTTAAGGAAAGGAAACAAGTGCAAAGGTAGGAAATTACCTGAGGATTTTGTCTGAGAGTGATGGGATGGGGCTCTGGTGGCACTGAAAAAAAAAAAAGAGATAACAAGAGAAAACTTTGACTCTTTGGAGATTAATCTTTGCAGAGATTAAATTGAAGCCTTCAGGTCTGAGCCATCGATTGCATTTCGCTTCCCTGACACTTTTGTGGAAGTACAAATTACAGAGGTTGTGGACTGTACACTTTTTTTAGCCATCCAGCAATTGCTTCATTTATGGGCAAGGATCCACAGAGCCAGGCAGAGGGCTGGGATCTGTTGGGATCCCAAATGGAACTAGAGAATCTTTAGACACAATCCATCCACTTCTGCCTTTTCCCTGGAGGCCAAAAATCAGCACAAGGCTGTGGAGAAACATCAGCTCTGCAAGAACCTCTGTAAGTGGTGGTACCCAGGCTGAATTTGGGATGAGCAGATTGAAAGGGATGTCTTTCCTTGGCTCAGTCCCAGGGGGTGGGGGTTTCAGAGATCAGCTTTCTTGGTTTTTTTTTTGTTTTGCATTTCCATCATATTTGTCCAGAAGGGCTGGGCAAGCAGAGGAGATGGACAGGATAAGGGAGCTCTCAGTTAATTCCACTTTCAACCCAATTCCATTTCCTTTCTAATTAGAGCTGCAGGCATGTTTTAACAACTGATTATCTCTCCTGGGCAGTTGTGTGTATTCTTCTTGGCTACTTCCTCAGCTTTTCCAAGCTGTGATTGTAACATAAATAAAAGGGGAGCAAGGCAGAGCACGAGCACTTTGGAGAATGCTCTGCCAAGAATCAGCAGCAAGGTTTCCTTTGCCATTCCTAAGGGTGAAAAGCAGAAGGTGCTCACCACAGGAAAATAGAAACCCTTGGTAATAATATTTTGCTGAGGTTTCTGCTCTGCTTCTAAGGAATATATGTAAAAAAAAAAAAATCACCTCTCTGTGGCAGACACCCAACCCTCACAGATGTTCCAGAACTGCTGGATCTCCTACCTGTGCATCCCACAGGGCCCAGAAGATGCTCTGAGCACCCACACCCAGCACCTCCTACCCACCAGGAACCTCCTTTAGAGCTGACAGCAGGGCCAGGACACAGCTGAAGGTGGATGTGGTTATCCCTGAAAGGTGGGGATGGAGCATCACAGCATCCTCTGGGAAAACTCACCCGCTTCCCAAAGCCTCGTTACAAAACATATTTTTCCCCCAAAGCCTGTTATTGTTCCCATATTGTTATTATTATCTAAAATAAACTTGTTTGGGGAAAAAACCCAGTGCAGAGCTGAGTTTCCAATCCCCCCTCCACCACCAGCAACAGGCTGGGAAGCCCCAAAGTCCCTTTTTCCACCCTTCTTCCATGCTGGCAGCCAATTTTCAGATGTGACTCTGAGCTGGTTTTCCCTTTTCCATGACCTCACCCTCGTTTCTCTTGGCACTGCCTCTCCCCTCACCCAAGGGCACGCTCCCAGGGGGTGTATTTTTTATGGAAAACGGGTTTTGGCAAAAAAAAAAAAAAAAAAGGGATGTGCCATTCTTCCAGACACTCCAGGTTGCCAGGATGGTGCTTTAAACATTCCCATCCTCTTCATCATGTCACAGCCACTGGATTCCAGATGAAATTCACGCACCCATCCCACAATAAACACAAAGCCAGAGGGAAGAGCAGGAAAACCAAAAGCAGTGTATATACCAGCACTCCTGACCCACTTTTTTTGACTCCCCGAAGTCCTGGGCTGGTGCTTAAATTTCCTGTGCCCCATAAAAGCTCATTAAACAGTTTCAGGGGTCATCTCGATGGCATTTTCCTCGCTCCAAATGGGATGAGACAGCTTAGAGTTAATAAGTCCGAAAGGAGCTCTTATAAAATAAGATGTTGTCACAACGTGTTGTTAGAACTGCAGGTGAGCTGGCCCATTTGGAGAGCTTAATGGCCCCACATTTTAAAAATATCTGTGCTCCATTTCCCCCAACACATCATAATTCTGAGGCAGGTATGGATTTTCCTGCCAGGGTGAATTCTGCATCCCAGGGGGTTCTCCCTGTCTGCTCAAACCCCTCCCACTGTGGTTTTGGGGATGGTGGCTGCAGAATTAGGGTTGTGTTAAGGTCATTTTGCTGGAATCATCCCCATCCCAGAGGTGTTGCCCTGCTGGTGGATGCTCCTTGTTCCCAAGGCTCAAACTCCTGGGGGATTAAGCAAAGCTGCTCCCACCCAGGTTGATATTTTATTTCTTTTTACCTTGCAAGAACTTCACGCCCAGCGCAAAATTTTCCGACTGACAAGTGAAATTTAGTCAGCAGAGCTTCTATTATTCCCAATTTATTCCCCCCACTGGAGAGTTGTGGGGGAAGAAGGGCAGGAGAAAGGAAAACAGCCTGGCAGCAGCCAGCAAACCAAACCCAAGCTGAATTATGATCCACAATTTATCAACCATTACGTGCAGGGGATTTCAAGTGTATTCATTGCGATCTGACTGCGAGCAGCTCAAAAATCAATTTGGTAAATGTGGAGGGAAAGGGTGGAATTATGTTTTTTGTCATCCTTTCCCTGGTAAATAACTACAAACCCTGTGCTTCTGAAGGGTTTGCCATCGGGGTGGCTAAAACAACGGGATGAGTGAGAGGGGAGGGATGCACAGGGGGGAAGAGGGAAGGGGATGGAAAAGCTTTGGGATGGGCGTGGGGACACGAGGAGGTGACTTGTTGAGGCAGGGATGGATCACTGGGAATGAAGCAGAGCAAATGAAAGTGAAGGGGTTTGGGTTTAAGGATGAAAAGTGAAGGGGTTAAAGGATGGAAAGTGAAGGGTTTTGAGTTTAAGGATGTGGCAGAAACCCTCCAGAAATCCCAGCTCCAAGCTGATGGCTCTCACACTGTCCCCCCTGTGCTGGGCACTGCTGAGGCACCTCCAGCCTCACTTCAGGAGGGACATTGAGACACTGGAGCGTGTCCAGAGAAGGGAATGGAGCTGGGAATGGGTCTGGAGCTCCAGGAGCAGCTGAGGGGGCTCAGCCTGGAGAAAAGGAGGCTCAGGTGGGACCTTCCTGCTCTCTGACAGGAGGGTGCAGCCCGGTGAGAGTCAGGCTCTGCTCTTTCCCAGCCTGAACAATTCTGTAATTCTGTGACCCTAAGCAAGTGGACAGAGAAAAATGAGGTACCAAACCTGCACTGCTTGAACACCTGAGTGGCTTCAATCCTACATTAGTCCCTGTCTGGGACTGATTTGGAAAGAGCTTGGCTTTCTCCTGCCTGAGCAAGAGCAGCTCAGTGCCAGACTACTGGGTGGGAAGGGGGAAAATTCAATTTATGTGCAGGGTGGAGAGCTCCTCCCCAGTCCTCACACCTCACTCACTGGTTTGGGAACCACCAGCCCAACTTTGCCAGGAAAGCTCTCGAAAAAAAACACAGGAAAGGTGGTGGCTGCCATGCCTGTGTGGAAAATCAAGGCATCTGCTCCCAAAGGTTGGATGATACCAGCTTTTCCATTTTGGTGATATGCAACCATCTGGTGCACTTCAAACGAGAGGGTTTCTTCTCCTCCCAATTTAAGAAATGGAATGAAAAAGGATAAGATTGGATGAGAAGCAGAGGGGAGTTTTGCAGCTCTTTAATAATGACCTTTTTCCAGGTTTTCGTGTTTTTTTTCTGTACTGCCAGGAAGAAAACTTGACTTCTATTTTAAAAGAGAAACTGGGTTCCTCATATGTTCCCATGATTCCTGATGCTGGCACTTTCAATTAATCACTGCAAAGAAGCCACCACGAAAATAGCGATACCAGAACTGAATATCCTCTGGGCAAATGCTGCAAATGCTGCCTGATGCGTTAAAAAAATATAAAAATATAATAAAAAAATCATTCTTTTCCTTGGCACCTCTCCTCTGGCTCATGTTATGCAAATCAGCTCAGTGAGGAGAATTTCCCAGGCTGTGACTGAGGTTGGTCAGTGGGGCAGATCGAAGCAGCGAGTTCCCAGGTAATTATTTATGTGTGAACTCCATACAAGGAGATTAAATCTGAGCCACATTCTCTGCCTGGGTCCATTCCCCCTCAGAGCCACGAGTTTAATTCCTCAGGGAGGTGAAGGTTTGAAATGCTCCAAAAATCTGGTGATCCCCTGTGATCCCACTGCTTCCAGGTCTCATCCCACCCCACTGGCTGTTTGGGAAGGGGAAGGAGACACCCTTTGTCACCAGGAGCTGCCAACCTGCACAGCTCACCCCCTGAGCAGAACAAATCCTGAAGCAGGGAATGATTTCCAATATCTGGTTTACCCGAGGACACTGCAGGTTCACGAGAGGTTTCCCAGAGGTGACAGGAGCTCAATCCACTCTGAAAGTTATTTGCATGGAATTATGTGCCAGGCTGTGTTCCCAGCAGAGTTTGGTGGTGGAGTTTTATCTGCAGGACCCCGAGCCATCCTGGATTCAGCAGGATTTATCCTTTTCTCCTTAGGGTGAACAGAGAGCAGAAATACCAGGATGGGTGGAGGTGTTTTGGCAGAGCCCAGGGCTTGGGGATGCTGTTGGAAAGGGATAAATGATCCTTCACAGAGTAATCCAACATCAAGTCCATTCCCCCAGCACTGCCAAATCCAGCACCATTTTCCATGTCTCCAAAGGCCACATCTACACACCTTTTAAATTCTTCCAGGGATGGTGACCCCATCTCTTCCCACAGACCAGAGGATTCTGGAGTACAGATACCAAGAGGTTTCCTGAGCTCCAGGAGAGACTGGACAAGCTCAGAATACACAGAAGAGGTTTTGGAGCCAGGTATCCCCAAGGAAATGTCTGAATTGAGCTGAGCAGAGAATCACCTTCCCTTGCCCTGCCAAGGGACCCTGAGCAGCAGGAACCAGGGTTTCAGGGAATAGGAGACCCATCATTTCATCTCCCACTGAAACTCAGGGCAGGGGAAGCTTGCTCAGATCAGAATTTGGCTCCCAGGAAACACAGCTGTCCCTTGGGATGAATATCCCCATCCCTGCCTGGCCTGCCCAGCACTGCAAATGATTTCCTTGGCTTTGGGGGCTGGAATTAAGTGATTTGCAGGAATGTTCATCACCCTTACCTTTAAACTGCCTGGGAGCTGGGTGAGAAGCAGCTCCACATCCCCTCCCCTTGCTCTGATCCTTTCCAGCACATTTCTTGCTCCCCATCTAGCTTAGAAGCAGCTGGGACAACTTTTGGAGGGTTTTTTTTTTTTGGTTTTTTTTTTTTGCACCTATTTATCCACCTGCTTTGGCTGCCCCGGGTGGCCACACGCCTGCTTTCCCCCAGCTTTATTCACATTTTTCTACTGACAAAGCCACCCAAGGGATGGGAGATTCACAGATTTGGGATTCACAGCTCCCTTCCAACCCTCCCTGTGCTTTCCCTTCTCCCTCCAGAGCAGCTCCAGCTCAGGAGAGAGAAAAATGTGCCTTTATAAGCTGATGACTGATGACATTTATCTTGCCTCCTGAGGAGGACAGAAGTCACTTCTGGCTGGCTTCACCTGGGCTGTCAGGTGTCTCAGGGCTGCCTTTAACCCAGAGGTGACACATTTTCACAGGCCAGTGATGTGCTGCCAAGCCTTTCACCAGGGGCTCCCCAAAATTTGGCCCCACACCTTTTCCTCCCCCTTTAAAGGTACAAATATTACCTGTAAGAGCTCGATCAGGGAGGGACACAGGCTGCTGCTTTCCCACTAAAACAGTTTCCATTTAACGAAAAAACCCCTGTCCAGACCAATTTTTTCAATCTGCCCCTTCCTGGAAGATGTGACAGCACATGGTTGGGAAGATGGATGGTGCACAGGGCTGGAATGAGAGGAGAGGAAAGCAAGGCACATTCCAAGGCAAAAGTCACATCCCTGGAAGTGTCCTGGAAGTTGGACAGGGTTTGGAGCAACCTGGGACAGCAGAAGGTGTCCCTGCTCCAGGGAACCAGAAAAGGAAAATTGGATACAAAGAAGGATACAAGGAAATTTGACCCTTTAAGGAGATTTTGAGTCCCTCATCCTGGATACAACTTGTGCCTATCTGCAAATTCTGACAGCATTGCTCTGCACATTTTACATCTTGGGGAAGAAGAGATTTGTGTGGGCTCACAGAGGGATGCAGGGAGGAAAATCTGCTGGGTGTTACTAGGCAGAGGAATCCCAGCAGCCTCCAGCATTCCCTGGGGAGGGAAACAGCTGGAGGTCAGGACAGCCTTTGTGGTGAGTACAGACATGCTCTTCAGCTGAACCAGAAAAGCCTTTCTTATGTCCTTACAGGCTTCTTCTTTATTTTATTTTATCTTTGCTGCCAAGTGCAGAGGCATGGCAAACAGGCTTTTTTAGGGGGTTGCTGGTAATGTGATTTGTCACTACAAACTCCCTCCATTGAGTATTCAGACACCTCTGGCCTTCTCCAAAACCTGTTTTCTGGCTGTTTCCCCTCCCCATTTCAGAGAACACTGAAGACTTAAGCCAAGCAAACTCACCAACCTTCTCTGACTGATTTTTCTGAATAATTCTCCTCCAGCTTTCCATCAGTGGCTGCACCAACAGCCACCAGCAGTATTGATCAAGTACTGAGTCACTTGTGAGCCAGCACAGGCACTTAAAAAAGAGAAAAAAAAAATAAAGTCCTCTCCAGAAATATCAATCAAAGCCCAAGAAAACCAGGGAAGAAAGCATTTGTATTAAATGCAGCAACATCTGGGTTTAGAGAGAGCCTTTTGGAGGTAATTCCAAGCTGCCATACACAAATTAAAAAATTATCAGAGCTGATACCTCCTCAAAACAGCTAGACCACTCAGGAATGGTTCTTTTTATTTGTGGTATTAATGCAGTGTCCAAGGGCCCTGTTACACTTTTAGAGGTGAGGTTGGTGTAAGAAGCTCCCAGAGCTGCCCTTTACCTCCTGCACCTTCCCACCCTCCCTCAGTTGCATGAGATTTGCAGTTGTGCAAGTAAAAAATTCAGGTGTGAATGGTAAAACACATCCCTGCTGAAAAGGCTCCAAAAAAATTCCCCATTTCGCTTGCTGGGCTCTCAGCACAGCCCCAGGAAGCAGTGGGGTGATCAAACCCTGGGCAGAGTCATTGGGAAGGGGATGCCAAACAAGAATTGACCCAAGCAGCCTAAAAAGGAGGGGATGCACTCATTCAGGTGTGAGAAATAGGAGGGGCAGCAGCCAACATTTAAATTTTTGGTGGTGGGAGGTGCTTGGGCTCATGCCTTTTTTATTTTTTAAAAACAAGGAAACAAAAAAAAGATCAATATTTAATTCAGCTCTAGGGGTTACACACCTTGGAAACACGGTTGGAGAGTTATTAAATATTGCCTTTCCATAATTCTGCCTGGGTTTATCTCTGGTGCCTGCAGTTTTTCTCCCCTCTGTTGCCTCCCTGAAAGCATCAGAGTGATTTTTGTGTTTTTATTACACAGTGCATCTGTTGCCACTTCTGTTCAAAGCTCTCAAACACCATTCCCCCAGATCACCAAAAAACAGGAGGTGGCACCTGGGCAGCTGTTAGATGTCCCTTTGCTTGGGGTGGGGCTGGTACCTCTGACCCTCTCCAGGCATCCCCAGGCTGATGTTCAGACACATTCCAGGCAGGGAAAGGGACATGGAGGTGAGGCCCAGCTGCCAAAAATCCAAGAGGTGCAGGTGAATGCCACTGCTGGAGCAAGGAAGAGCAAATCCTTTGGCTTTGTTCCTCTTTTATGCCTGAGCCAGCATTAATTCCTGTGATTAGTGAAGGGAAATTCTGCTTGACTGCCTGTGCAATGCCATGGGCTGGTGTTTCCCATGCAGGCAAAACACAGGGAAAATCAGGAGCTGCTCCTCTGGCTCTGTTACAAAAGAAATAATAATAATTAAAAAGCCAATAATGAGATTTTGGGTTTTGGCACTTCCAATTTTCAATGCAAAACATTCAGGGGAAGGCAGTGGTGCTGTTCACTCACTGAGGTGGCATCAAGCAGCTCCACACAGCATCTTCATCATCCTCAAAGCTCACACTGCTGCAGCACTGTTAGACAGGAATTGGGCTGCTGCTGGCTGTGAATCCAGATGGATTCTCTCTACAGGCATTGAGATCCTTCTCCTTCTTCCTCCAGTTGTCCTTGATTCCACAGCAAACCCTCACTGCTGCTCTTCACCACCAGGAATAGCAGCCTGGAGCTCCTCTCTGCCCTGCTTGGAGTTTGAAGGGGATTTTCACCAGCTGACTTCCCAAAGTTAGGGCAGCCCCAGTGATGCCTTAAGTTTTAGCTTTCATATTTTCCAGATTCTGTACTGCATTAGGATAAAACTCTGAACTTCATATAAAGTGTTAGCAAGTTCTCCTCACAGTTTAGTTAGACAAACAATCATTTTCTAGCCCAACCAAGGACACAGTTGCAACCTCAGGCCCAAAAAGTGTAAAAAATCCAGTGAATTGAGGAGAGCAATCAGGGAGGGTGGGACTGCAGAACCTGGAGCTGGAATTGGAGAATTAACCCCAACATGGAAATGGGCCAAAATTTTAAAAAGTGTGAAAACTCTTTACATGCCATCCATCTTGGGTGGAGCCATGGCTAAGCTCTTGTACTGCCCAAGGTGAACTCTTTGCAGGCTTTTAATAAATTCCTACTTTATTCTCTGTTGCAGGTTGCTTACAAGGCATCAGCAGAACTGGGGCTGCTCTCCTGAGCTGTGCCCTGTGGAAATGGCACCTCTACAGCTCCCAGTCCCCCTTTTACAACATCCCAAGGCCAGCTCAGTCAGCTCCTGAGGGGGCAGCAGTGCCAGACCTCGGTGTGTTCCCAGCCCCAGATGCTCTGTGGCTGCTGGAGCCCCATCACTCACAGCACAAAAGGAAGGATGTGTGCAGGCAGTTATCAGATCTGGGCTCCCCACTCATTCCTCAGAGCGGGAAGCACTATTTATTACATCTTTTTGCTGCTTCTAAACACAATCAACCATTTCTTGGCATTTCATTTTTATCAAAGATAAATAGCCTGATCCCGCTTTCATCCACATGGAAGGAAAAATTCCCCTCGGCTTCTCCTGCTGAAAGCGTGAAAGCTCAAACAATATCAGCTGATGGTTTTAAAGTTCTTCCTACCTTTTTTTCCCCTTTCCTTTCTCTGCCAGGAGACCAAGCTCCCTTCTGGGGTTAGCCCTCCCTCACATCTTCCAGAGGGTCATCATTCCCAAACCAGTGCCTTGGCTGCAAGGGAGGAAGGAGCTGCTGTGTCTCACAGCAATATTTAGAGTTTTGTGTGCTAAGTCCAGAGCCACAGAGCAATGAGAGAGAGTCTAATGGCATAGATGATGGGGGGACAGTCATGGCATGAAGGTGCCAGGGCAAGGAGCATCACCCACAGTAGCTTCCATTGCCCCTACACAGAAAGTTTCAATTCCAAGACAGCATTTTTCAACAACCCCAAAATGACACACACACACACACAGAAACACCACCCCCAACAAACCAAACCAGCAGAGAGCCGTGGTGGGGCTTCTCTTCCCTCTCGAAATTTGTAAGCATGTGTGTTTAGCACTGGTGGAAATGTCAAATCTGAAGCAGAGGGAACTGGTTCATCATCTGTCAAAACTGCAGCTGGCTCCAGCAGCTCAGCGTGACATTATCACGGGAAGGGGGGAAAACAAACCTGGAGAGCACAGCCCAGCACGAGGCACAGGAAATGAAGGGCTGCCTGCTGGAGCAGAGGTCATCAGGAATAAAACTGACACTAACACCGAGTTAAAATGCACTAAAGCTTGCAGCAAGGTTGTCTTAAAGGCTGTTTCAGTGCTTGCCTTGTGCTACAAACACCCTGAGGACTCAGAGCTGTGCTTGCCCTTCTCCATCTCTCCCCAATCTGGGGCTCCTCTTACCTGCATCTTCTTTCGCCCTTCCTCCTGATAACCAAAATTGGCATCACTGTGGTTCTACCCATGGATCTCAAGGAGCTCCCAGAGCCCTGTTCTCCCCATCTTCAGGGAAATGGGAGCAGAGAAAAGCAAATGACCCAAAAGTGAGACTAATGAAATGTGGTGGACCCCAAAATCACAATGCTCCTCCAGCACAGGCAGTGAGCTTCCAACAAACCCACGTTTCTCTCCCTTTTCTCCTCCAAGTTTCCCACAAGTCTTGCTTGGTCCTGTCCCCTTCTCAGCTGGCCGTGCCCCTGGAGCTCCACATCCCTCCATGACCTCCCCACTTCCCCAAATTTGCTTTCCCTCGATGTTTCCAGGCTCTCTGGGGAGCAGGACCTTGTATTTTTAGCACCTGTGCCGCGAAGCGCTGAGCAAATTCCCAG
The DNA here is from genome assembly GCA_013397375.1 of Toxostoma redivivum. Classification (NCBI taxonomy): domain Eukaryota; kingdom Metazoa; phylum Chordata; class Aves; order Passeriformes; family Mimidae; genus Toxostoma; species Toxostoma redivivum. Next base: position 358,256 of record VXBI01006154.1, read on the forward strand.
TGACAGATCATCAATAATCAGCACTATTAAAAATTTCCCCCAACTCCAGAGAAAGCCAACCAAGCACCAAGCAAAAAGGAGTCGATTTTGAGTCATTCCAGCCCCTGTTCCTGTGGTGTTTGAAGAGATGCTTCCATGCAGAGGCAAACAGGGATGGGTGTCTGGGAAACTTTGCTACTGCTCTGGAATGTGCAGGGTGTGGGTGAAAGGATGCTCTAAAAATCCCAGCGTGGGCATCCTCCATGCTGGGTTTTGTGGAAGATTTAGCCCTGGCAGAGAGCAAAGATTTGGGCTGGAGTGTTTGGAAGAGCAGAAAAGCTTGAAGCTGAGAGCAGGCTGGCAAGGCTTGCTGTAAGGTGGAGAGGAAGCAAAGCTCCCTTTGCTCCACAGGGATGGAGGAATTATTTGCTGTAAATCTGCTCTAATTGCAGGCAGGTGCCCTGGAGGACACCCATGCTCCTGCAGGGAATGCTGGGTGCCAGAGATGGATCTTCCCTGCCTTGGCCCAGGAAGGGGGAGCCTGTCTCTGTGCTGGCTCAGCGCTGTCACTTAGACAGATTTAGGGAGTGCAGCCCTATCTCCTGGAGCAGGTAATGCTGCCTGATTATGAGGAGGGGAGGGAGGAATTAGGAGCCAAGGCAAAGACAGAGCTGTTTAATGGACCCATTAGAGGGCATTAGCTGACACTGACAGGACAAGGCTGGAATTTAAAGGAGAGCACCAGCACAGCCAGAGCTTAGGGTGTGCTGTGATCTCCATCTGCCACTCTCAGTGCTCCCCTGAGATCCCAGCAGCTTCTGCATGGGCTCTCCAGCCTTCCTGGGTGCTGGAGGAGGTGGGAAGCCAGAGGGTGGCAAGGGGATTGTGCATTCCTGCCTCACTTGGCACACATTTGGCAACTCCAAAACCTCCCTGCCACACCATCACTGCCTTCCCCTTGCTGCCAACCAAGAGCTGTCAGTGCTTCTGGGAAAGTCACTGGAGCTGCTCCAGTTTTCCCAGTTCATCCATCACCCTCCTCCTCTGACACCCAGGATCCCTCCTCACTCCCCAGGGTTGGAGCAAGGGGAAGGCATGGGGCTGGTGGCACCACTGGGACTCCCCTGCTCTTCAGCCCAGACTGAGACCAGCAGCTCCTGCAAGCAGTGAGGCAGATACACCTGAAAACTTGAAAAGAAATAAATAGAATCCAGACCACAGCTCTACAAACAGGACCTGGCTGGCGGGGAGGTCGATATTTAAAGATTACAGAGAAATGGGAACATGAGTGATCAGGACACACATGGGATGGGGAGGGTGGCAAAAGAATCAGCCCCCACCCCCCCCAAAAAAAAAATGGATACAGCCCCACCCTGCAATGCATTTCTTTGTTGCTTTCTCCTTTTCCTCTTTCCTTTCTCTGTCCTTCCTTCTGCATCCTCCAGCCCTCCTGCTCCCCACCAGTTCTTTTCAGATTCATTAATTACAGCTGAAGTGGACAATCTGTCTTTTTATTTTCAGGCTGGAAGTGCTTCCAGGCCAGCTGAAATGAGGCAGCAGTGGGGATGATGCTGTGGGGTCCCTGTCTCCCTGCCCAGCAGGGACATCCCTCAGGCACTGATGGGAGGGCAGATTTGGGGGATGCCCCTGCAGAGATTTCTAAAGCATTGGGGTTAATTCCAAAGTGTCTGGGAGACCCAGCAGCCTCTAGGTGCCACTTGGAGAGCAACCCAAATTCCCTTTCTCCAGCTCAGAGCGCCCAGATTTGAGCTGAACATCGTTCTCATTTCAACCTCACCCCTTGTTTTTTCCTTCCCCTCCCTTTGCTGAGGATTTCACCGACACAAAGCAGCCCAAAACCACCCAAAAAAAGGATGGAGGAGCCCCAACACAGGGCAAGTGCAGAGTCAGAGCAAAGAACTTGAGAAGTACAAGCCCAGCTATTGCACACACTCATTAGTGAAAGATATTGCTGCCTGCAGGAGACAGTTCCTGGGTGATTGAATGTAGAACTGTTTGGAACAAATTCAATAAACCCCAACGTGCCTTTTGCTTTTAAATATGCTGTTTTCTCTGAGCTAAGTGGGAGAGCACTGGTTGAGGCCAGGGGTTGGCCAGGAAGGTTTCCAAGATGAGACATGGGGGCACAGTGCTCACCCCAAACTGGGAGAGGTGGTGACCCCCAGCCCCTTGGAAGCTAATGTCAGAACCTCCAAAAATCACTGCAAACCCCGTTTTTGGGAAGGTTTTAGCCTGGTTTTAATTACCTCAATCCTCAATGCCTCGCACTGTGTTGTCACACGTGCCACACACAGTGCCCAGGCTGCCAGGCAGAGGATTCTCCACGGAATCTGCCTTTATTTTCATTTATAAGATCCTTCAGGAACAGGTTTAATTGCTGGGGTATAGACCAGCCATTTCCAGCTATGACTGCAAGTGAATCAAAGTGGTGAAACCCCTGCTTTAATTAAAAGACAAGATACCTAGGCCCACCTAGAGTGCAATGGCAACAAAAGCAGATTATTAAGAGAAGTAATATCCATCTAATCCAATCTGATCTGTGTAGTTATTAGGCCTAGCTAAGTATTGGTATTGATTTTATTACTAATATCACTGCCACAATAGGAAACCAACCACAGTTCAGAGTTTTGCATCGTTCATCATTTTGTTCATTTGTTTAGCCTCAGAACAGATGATTCTTTTTTTTTTTCTCCATTGCTCCAAATCCACATACAGGTTTCCTTTTTGGGGTTTTACCTCTTGTTCCTCCATCTTTTCCTCTTTCCCACTACATCTTCTGCTTTTTATCCTCTTGGTTTGCCTCTCACCCTCTACAAAACAACTTCATGTAGGATCAAACCCAATGCTCATGTTTTTGTTAGTCTGAGCTCAGCCAAAGAAGCTTCCAGCAGTTTATGAGTCAGAAACACAAGATAGAGCTGCTGGTCACTGAGAGAAACTGCCAGGAATTTGGGGAGGGTGAATCACCCTCAAAGATAGCTGAGAAGAGAAACAGAGAGACAACCTCTTGTCCTTTTTCCTGTGTGTTTTTCAGCTCATTTCTTTACCCAGCTTTGAGCAAGGAGCTCAGCATGGGAATTTTCTTGCATCTCCCCATAGGAGGGAGCTTGGTTCTTGCATTTTCCCATAAGGATAACCTGGGAGATGAACAAATATGGTGCTGCACAAGCCACATGCAGTGATGTGGGAAGTGCTCCTCCCCACGTGCTGCAACACACAGAGCCTGGCTTTGGCTCCCAGGGAGCTCAATTTAACTCTGGGTTAACTGCAGCTCCCTTGCTAAGCTGTCTATCACCTCGCAGCCTCTTCCTTGCTCACTCAAGAAAATAACAGCTCCCACACTCTGAAAAATCCCACATAATTGGTACAGTCTCCACAAAGTGCCTCTCAACCAACAGCAGGGCGATTTGGAGCTCGAAAGGTGGCCCTGTCTTTTCACAAGGGTCACGGGTTGACAACCTTGTTTATTTTCCTCAGTGTCTGTCCAAGAAAAAAAAACAACCATCCAACCAAAAAAGCACCATCCCAGCTCCTCAAAGTCGAGCCTGGCAGCACCAATTTGGGGCACAGCTAGAGGAAGAGGACAGGTTGCCATCCCTCAGCTGTGCAAAAGCCTCAGAATTAGCCTTTACCTTCTCAGCCCTCAGCTTTCCTTTTTTTTGCCCCACATCTTGGTAGGATGAAGGATTCTGACTCTGAAGCGCAGAGATCTGGAAAATGTGGAGTCTGTTCCAGCCACCCTGCACATGCTTGGCCCTCTCTCTGATCACAGTTGAGCAGAAGATTGCCACATCATCAATTTGGGGTAGATTTAGGAATCCTGAGCACCAAACCCCATTTGTTTTGCTGTTTTACCTCCCGACTTGGCAGGGTCCTCATTAGCATCTCTCCCTCCTCACACAACAGATAAATGGCAATACCCAGAGCCACCCATACTTATAAATTAATAGGAAAGCAGCATCAATTCAGCCATGAATACAAAGCTTAAGGAGACTGCATCTCATTCCTGTTTGCTGCCTGGGGCACTGTGAGCTGACAATCAAAATTCACCGAGCACCAAAATATTAGTTTAGTTTAATATTTGTGTTTGCTCAGCTCCTTCTCGTGCCAGGATGACAAACTGCCCTGAGAAGGCATTGCCAGAGGCACTCACACTCCCATCCTCTCCCTTGCACTGGTTCTGGCACACAGAGGGATCTTTTCAAACCAATAAACACTTTCATTTCTGTCTTTGCTGAAAGGACTTCCTCCACGGGGTGATGTTTTGCTGCAGGAGATGATTTAAGAGCAGAGATACGGCCGTGATTCAATATGGTTGTGATTCAATATTGTGCTAAGGAATTCCTTGTAAAGTCAAGGGAGAGACAAATTCTGACATTACCTGAGCCTCGTTGAACTTGCCAGAGTATTTTTGGAGCGAGAATCCAGCAACAAAGACTGTGATGCTTCTTTATGTGGTGTCTGGCATCTCTCAGGTGGAGCAGCAGCAACACCATCACTCTGGTGTAAGTTACATCTTGACACGTGTGACAACATGAGCAGGAAGGGAAGAAGAGGAAAGGAGGAGACAGAGCTTTTCCAAGCCCTCTGCTAGGGGTGGATAAAGAGGATGGAGTTCAGGTCAGAGCTGGTTCCTCACCCCCTTCCCTCCTGGGGATGCATCAAGCCTAGACTCAGAGAACCAAGTCAGATCAACCACAAGGAACAGATTTCCTCTTTGCTTCCCCTCCTCATTGCTGGAAGGGTGCCCTGAGCTCATCATGGAAGGGTTTGGGTTGGAAAGGACCGTAGGATCACCCAGCTCCAACCCCCTGCATAGGCAGGGAACACCTCCTACAATCCCAGCTTTCCCTGATGTACACCAGAGACTCAGACAAAGCAGAAACCCTCACAGAAACACCTGAGAGCCCCAGCTCAGCAGGTTACCCCGAGTTACCTGGGGGCACTGCAAGGGGGATGGGTTCACACCCTGCTCTTGCTGCCCTGGGCACATCCCAGTCTCCCCCAGCTATCCCAAAATTTCAGGCTCAGGGAGCAGCTCCCTCCAACCAACAACATCCTCCTTTCTGGCCTCAGGAGGTGTTTTGGGCTTGTTTGCTGAGGAGCTGTAGAGAAGAACAATGCTGGCTGTCTCCTCATCAAGGTGGGCTGGGGCAAGGCAGAGTCCTGCTTTCACTCCAGCACTACCCTGAAACACAAAGCTTTGTATTTGCCTGTCAATACCCCAGTTGGATTCTGCTTCTCTGTATTTAATTTGAGATGAGTACTGCAGGACCTCTTTTGTTAGCTGGATACCTCATGCACATTGCTATTATTCCTTTCATAAAAATCAATAAAGACTTAGGAACAACAACCACCAATAATAACAGTACATCTCTCTTTGTGTCTTTGTGTTGCAACTTGCTGAATAACTCAGAAAAGCAGCAGACAACAGTCAGGAGACAAGATTAAAAAAGATGCTGTTTCCAAACTGGACCTGCTCTTCCTTTGGAAAAAGTTTCCAGCCACTTAAAACTGCAGCACCATCTCAGCACACAAGAATTCAGCAGCAGAGGCTCAGGATGGGAAGAAATGCTCAGAGGAAGAGGCACCAGACAGAACTCGTCTGATTTGGTGTCCTGGTTGCCTTGCCTGTGAAGCACAAGGGAAAACAATGATTTTGGAAATTCAAGGGCACTGCTCTGAAAGCCACAGGCAAATCATTCCTACTGCAGTCACTTCCTGGGCACTAACAAAACTCAGGGAGATGCATTCCTTGCTGGTTTCCATGCTGCTGGGAAATGGGGAGAGAGGAAGAAAGGGAACATAAGGACCTGGAGCTGCTGGAAGGAGTCCAGAGGAAGCCATGGAGATGGTCCAAGGGCTGGAGCCAGCCTGGGAGAGCTGGGGGTGCTCACCTGGAGAAGAAAGGGAACTGGGGGAGAACTTAGAGCCCCTTCCAGGGCCTAAAGGGGCTCCAGGAGAGCTGGAGAGGGACTGGGGACAAGGCATGGAGGGACAGGACACAGGGAATGGCTTCCCACTGCCAGAGAGCAGGGATGGATGGGATATTGGGAAGGAATTCTTCCCTGGGAGAGTGGGGCACAGGGTGCCCAGAGAAGCTGTGGCTGCTCCTGGATCCTTGGGAGTGTTTAAGACCAGGCTGGATGGGGATTGGAGCAGCCTGGGACACTGGAAGGTGTCCCTGCCATGGCAGGGGGGTGGAATTAGTTGCTCTTTCAGCTCACTTCCAACCCAAACCATTCCATGATTTCCCTGCCATCCAGTTCCAGCAAACAGCCACAGAAGCAGGAGTGGAGCACTATGAGCACCCTTTAAAAAACCACCACATGCCTTGAGGCAGCACTTTCTCCACTCCCTGAAGTGTCCTGAGCCCCAGCTGGGATTGCCATGGACACAACAGAGCAGGACCCCTGCAGCCATGCTGGATCTCAGGAATCTGGAGATTTTAAGCTTTCTGTGCTTCCAGGCACAGACACCCTGAAAAATACTGCTCTGAACCTAAAACCTTAAAAAAAAAAAAACCTTATAAATGTAAATAATGAGTTAAAAATCACAAATGTGTAGTAAATTAAATGTGTGTATTTTCACCAAGTGATGAGTTTAAAATTTAAAGTTTTTATAGTATAGTAGTAGTTATGAAACAAAATAAAAAAATTTAAGTAGTATCTCTATTCATCTTCACAAACTTAAGTAGTTGTCTTTAGTTAGTCAGTCTAATGTCACTCTAAAACTCATGAAAATCTATTATTAAGTCAAAAAAAATAAATAATGTAAGTGTTAAACTTCTAATAGTTTGTTTAGCTTTAAAAAACCTTAAAGCAAGCTCAGCTGGAACCATTTTTCCTACTTCTAACAAAAAGCTCAAAGTTCTGTTACACTTTCTGTTATAAGATATAATAAACATCGAAGTCCAAACACAAAAAACCATCTCAGTTGCCTTTTGGGTAATCCTAGCTCTAAAAAAAACCCAAACAAAACTAATGCCAAACCACTAATAAGTAGTAAAAGCCCAGTATACACCCTCAGCACTGCTGTCACAGGGACCCCCCTGGCTCTGCCTGGCCTTCCCTGGTGGCCACAAAGCCCTGGAAGGACAGAGCCCAGGCCACCTTGGAGGTCAGCACCACCTCCAAGGGAGTTCCACCAGCCTGAGTGCTCCCTCATGAATAAACCCCCCAAAATCCAATTTCCTGGGGGACCACTCGCTCAACACAACCTGCCCTTCACATTTACCAGCTTCCCAGCATTTCAGTTAAAGAAAATATATAAAAATCCAATACTATTGTTTTAAAGGTTAATGTATTCCCAGCCACAGCTCAGAGCAGAGATTTGAGTCCAGGAACAATCATCTGGTGGCAGGAAAATATTGAGTGGATGGCCTGGGTCTTACCCAGCTCTGTTTCCTCATGCATGTGCAGCTCTTTTTTTTCATTTCTTTCCTTTTCCGGTTCAGCCATCCAAAGCAACATAAAACTAAAGTTAAACACAGCTGAGGTTTTATCCTCATCCCAGCCATTCCCCACACATCCCAGCAGCTTGGCTGGATTATTTTTTCCTCCCCATATCAAGGCTTGCTGCTGCTCCTAGGCTCAGCAGGCATCTTTCCTGGCTTCCCAGCCATTCCCACGTGCAGCTCTCACAAGCCACAAGGCTGCAAGTGCCACCAGATAAGGGAATTCAAGCACCAAAGAGAATGAAAAGCTGGTGCTTTTGACTCTCTTAAGAACTGATGAAAAGATGAGCTCTGCTTCCCCAAAATCTTCTCTTATACCGTGAAAGAAAAGCTGCAGAAAGCCAGGAAGTCCTTTGGCTCTTAAAATACAGGAAAATTTGGTAAATGCTGGCTTGAATTCCAGACCTGGAGCTCTTCCTGCAGACACCCAGCAGCTCCCAACTCACCCAGAGCTGCTCAGGTGCTCCCTTTTCACCCCCCAGCAGCTGGGTCCACTCAACAAAACAGGGATTAGCAGGGACTGTGGCTCACCTGTTATCCCATCCCATCCCATCCCATCCCATCCCCCTGCAGCTGAGCAGCAAAGGAAGGTCAGAGACCCCCAAAGACAACCAGAATTTACAGGAGAGTGCTCTGGGGAGAAGTCAGACCCCCCCTGTGTTCAGGGAAAAGGTTTTATTAGACCTGGAACAGCACTCCTGGGTGTGTGGAATTGTGCAGTTCCTGTTTAACCCAGCAGTTTTTCAGTGGCACGTACCAGGGATAGTTCTGGTCTTAATTTTTAATTTGAAGGCCAGGTTTTAATTTTCTTACAGCAAATACTAATACTAATGCTAATACTGAGAAAAAAATTTAAAAAAAAAAAAAAGAAAAAAAAGTAAAAGCTCCTAAATCTTAGAGCCCAGCAGATCCTCCTTTCCTGAGGAGCACAGGGAGGGAATGCTGGCAGAGGGCACAGCCCACCCTGCTGAAGAAGGTCCCTCAAGAATCCTTGGAGAGGGTGTGAGCCACTCCCAGGAGCTCCCCATCAGGAGATAACAAATTGTAGGAAAACATCACCCTCCTTTTTGTGCTCTGCTTTGCTTGGCCTCATCAGAGCCCACAGAGCTGGTGTGAGCATCCAGCATGGGCATGGCTCCATCAATCCCCAGCTGGGGACATCTCCCAGCCTTTTAAATTCCAGGTCAGCACAATCCAGGGGTAAAACTCACAAAAAAAACCAGACCCAACAAACTCCTCTGGAGCCTTAATGCTGGCCTCAACCCAGGGCTGAGTGACAATGGCAAACACAGCAACAGGGAACACAACAAACCCAGAGCAAATTAAAGAGGAGAAAGGCACTGCTAAGGTGGCTCAGAAGAAATTCAGGCCATCAAAACACTGCCCTGCTGTTTCCTGCTGGGCCAGTGACTTTGAAAGCTCAAAGTGAGCCAGTGGGGAATAGGAAAGGTAAAGGATGTAGGATGTGCCACTGTGGCCTTAATCCTACAGCCCAATTGTGCCTCCTGGCATGCACTGGGATGTGGTGCTTTCCTGCTGGAGAAGGAAACACAGGCACCAGCAAAAGCAGAACTAGTAAAAAAAAAAATCATGTAATAATTTAAAATTTTTTTAATTAAAACTAACATTCTAGGGAAATTTTTTTTTTCTTCATTCAAATGCAATTTTCCACAGGAATTACACAATCTGGATGTTTCCTGCTCTTGTTGAAAAACTGACATGCACAAAATTCTTTAAAAAAAAAAAAGGAAAGGGGGATTTTTATGTGCAAAGCTGAGAGCTGAATGGTTTTGATTGACTGGATGAAAGCACTGAGGAATGTTCCAGATTAAATGTGGCAAATTGTCCAAGTGAAATGGTGCTTTTTGGCATCAAGGCTCTTCTCTAAATAAAAATGTTGATGCCAGGAAGAAAGGCAGAAGGGAAGAAAAGCTGTCCTAGCAAATTTCACCTCTAATTCCCCTTAAAACTGCAAAAGAAATAATTTTCTTCCCTTTTTTTTCGGTGACAAAAGTGGTTTCACCAAATTATGACAACCAACTCTTGTGATAATACCTAATTATTGAACTGTAGAAAACAGAAATTTGGATAATCAGAGGGGAGAACAGCTCTGTGGTGCTGTGTTGGATGGGCAGTTTTCTGGGTCTGGCACCTCAGTGCACTCAGTGGGCAGCTCAGCCTCTCCCATCTCCCCTGGATTAAGGGATTACCATTAATTAACAGAGCCCTGCCTGCCTTGCCTGTGATACACTATCTTCCCATCAGAAAGAACCAGCTGGAGCCGAATTTCCAAACTCTCCAAGATGGAATGAGCAGGTATGAGATAAGAGCTGGGGGTGCTGGGTGAGACAGGAGGCTGTGGATCATCAGACAGGAAACCTAAATCTCAATAATTTACTTTTTTTCTCATTTCCTAAGGAGAAAAGATCCCCCTCCTGTTGGCTTTTCCCTCTGTTTTCTTTTAAAGGAAATCTGTGGAGAGGCCACTGCTCTCAAAGCAACAAAAAGCAGGTGGGACAGACTGCCTGGAGAAACTGCTGGAACAAAGGTAGCTCCAGGGGACAGGATCTTTCTGGAAACAGAGTGAAGTGGCTCCTTGGATGCAGTTTTTACCTGGAATAAGGGGTTTGCTGTCAGTACCACTCCAGTGTGGGTGTCCCAGCAGGTCTGGGACAGCTCCCTGTGCCATCATCAGTTATCCCTGCCCTTCTAGAGGAGGAAACATCAAACATGCTCCCTGGACAGCCTGGCCAAGAGCTTCCCCAGGAGGGGAGGATGAAGGTGTCAGACATAGCAGGAGTCCAGCTGATGTTGTGTTCTCACTCTTTTTTTTTTTCCCTCTGTAATTAATTAAAAGCCCACACTTCCCTGAGGACAAACTGGTTAAATTCACTTTGGAATCAAAGTGCCAGCAGCATCAGGCAGACTGTATCCAAATCCAAGTACCTTCCTGGAGCTGGAGGTTTGTCTCTGGGTGGCCACAAAGGTGCCACTGAATCAGGTCCCAGGGGAACAGGACCCCTCTGGCACCACCATGGCAGGGGAATTTCCCTGGGATAGTCCTTCTCCAGGTTTTCCTCATTGAGAGAGGTTTCTCACCCATAACCTTCATGTCTAAATGAATTTTTCAATGCCCACCCTCTCTGCCCTTCTGAGCCTTCCCCAGTGGCACTTGCAGGTGTCACAGCCCACCCCATCAGCAGCATCTGCTGGCTGTACATCCCCACATCCCTGCCCCAAATACCAGGACTCCCTGACAAAATTTGGGATGATTTCAGAGCAGGGAGAGCTCCTGTCCCTCCCCATTCTCACACCCCCAGCACCTTGTGAAGACAGCTGGAGCAGGGATTGTAGCAGTTCATTCATCTCCCAATCCCATCTCAGGTCTGGTTCTTTGCCTTGTTGCTTTTCTCCCTAAAAAATAGAGTAGGCAAGGAGTGAGTGGTTAAAAGTTAATTCCCCAGCCCTCTTAAATCACCAAGATTAAGAGCTTTCTTCCTGATGGCTGCTTCATAAAAGACCCAAAAGGTTTCTACTCCTTTATTCCCTTAAAAATGAATGCCTTATCTATTTTAAACCATTCGGGTTTATGGGTAAAATACGCAGTGACTCCATCTCTGGAATCTGCGCTCTGATGGTTTTCCAGGAAAAAAAAATTTGAGCTCCAAAAAAGCACACCTGAGCAAAATGAGAAGTTTTGGCCAACTCCAGCCTCACTGGGCAGGTTTCTGAGATGTGTAAAACCCCCCTGAAAACGTGGGATTTCTGCTGGTTGGATGCTTTCAAGCAGGTGAGATGGTCCTTTCCTCCTTGCAAGGAGAGCTGCTCACAAACCAGCACTTTTGGAGTTTTAAGCCCAAGGATTGTGGGGTAGGGAAGGAAATACAGCCCTCTTAATATGTGTTAGCCAAATAAATGTTCCTATTTCCAGGCAGGTGGAGCAATAATAAATATCAGGTAGGAGAAGTGAGCCCCCTCTCATTCGTATGCACGGCATTATTTCTTTTATTAAAGCAAAAATTCCCTCTCCAGAAATGCAGCCTGGCCCTGCTGGCTCAGGCCAGCTCTTGTTAAAATGATTATTAATGGCTCTGCACCTCTCCCTAATGGGAATGAATGGTCCAGCCACCCTTCAGCTCCACACATATTCCTGACTTATTCCTTTGCCTTCCTCTTGGCCGTGATATTCCCCACAGCCTCCTTCCCTCCCCTGCAGCCCTGGAAGATCCACACATGGGTGATCCATCTTGGAACTTTTAATGCTTATTTTTCTAAAGAGATAAAAATAAACTGTTCCATTCAGATGAAAAATAGGGGATGCAGGCCCAAGCCCACCAAGGGAGGTGGAGGAGGGGGGGGGAAGAAGGAAGAAGAGTGTTTTCTTCCTTTTCCCTGTATTTAAACCACAAATGAATAATCCATCTCACTTAACAGCCCCTCCCTTCCCAAATAAATAATTTCCTCACTGTGTGGAGCAGGGGGATGATCATAAGTCATATGGGAAAGAGGTAAAGGCAGAGATCTCTCAGGGGGCTTCTCACAGAGCACCACCCTATCCAAATATCTGCTCTAGCAGATAGAGAATTCCTGCAAAACCGATTTGGGAAGCAAGGACAACTCCCAAGCCCTTTGCATGGCTCTTCCCACATGAGTGTGCAGGAAATGCATCCCTGTGGATACCCAGCAGAGCAGGGGAAAGGTGGGAAGAAGAAGGGTGAGGGGATTCCTCACCTTTGCTCCTGCCTCTGCCTGCCAAGTGTGGATCTGGGCATTTCCAAACTGCCACAGGCTCTCTCAGACCTTCCAAACTGGAATGAACAAATATCACAAATCCCATCAGAACTCCCTGAGGACCACAAGCCTGCCCTCCACGTCCCACAAGCATCCCAAATCCCACAAACATCATCACCATCACTACACACCTCCAGAATGCCTCAACCCCACCAGTCCCCTGACATGTTCCCCCCAAATATCACCAAGGAGGTCCCCAAACAGGCTCCAAAGCCTGGCTGCAGGTCACCATCCTGCTTTTGGGGCTGGCACCATCTCCAGCACATCCCCACCATTAATGAGCAGATATCAAAGAGCCTGTTTGTGTCTTGGTTCTGATACACCAAAACATATGGGTTAAAACCATGAGAATGATGGGTTTTAGAACAGGACCACTCCTGGGAAAAGTGAGCTGAAGGAACACAGCCCCAGGCAATGCTTGCAGGGACCAAGCACTGGAGCAGCTCCAGGGCCCTGCTGGATCATGCTAAAACAGCCACAGAAAGTACAGGATAACCCCTCTGCTCTCCCCTGCTGAGAATTTCAGCTGAATTTTTAAAAGCTTATTGCTTGACATTTGCTGTTTAGTTGCTTTTCTTAAAAAAAAAAAAATAAATAAACCAAACTCAGCGAACCAAGCAAAAGGCCAACAAACCTTATATCTACTGCTTTTCAGGGAAATCAAACCTGATTCCAAGCTGGTTTTTGGTTGAAATTTAACCAGTGGTCAGCACCAGTGGTTTCCAGGCACATCCCTTGTCCCACTGATCCCGTGGCTCATCCCCACCTGCGGGCACGCACGGAGGGATATTTGCCCACAAGGATGTAAAAGTGATTGCAGGCAGGAGCCTGGGGGATTTGTTTGGGAACAATGTTGTAATGAGCCCAAGGCTAATCTGCTGCCCAGAGACAGGGGATTGTTCCTGGAGGGATGGCAGCCACAAATGAGACAGTCACATCGGGTTATTTCCAGCGAGTTAACTCCCAACACTGCACCTCCAGCCCGGCAGATGTGCCCCAAACCCAAGAGGTTTCAGGTGGGGAAAGGGGCCAGCACTAGGATTTTTAATGGCCCAAAGTGGTGGAAATTCATTGCTCTGATAAAGCTAAAGGGAGTTGGTTGGAGCTTCAAACATGGCCAGTCCCTGGAGAAATTACACCATGTTCGAGCTAATCTTCTTATAAACATTGTTGTGGGGTTTTTTATTTTATTTTATCCGACATGTGTCAAGCAGGACCACTAAGCCTATTACATCTCCAGGGAGGTTGGTGCTTTCTCTTCTTCCTATCCCCCCCATCTGAATGCTGTTTGTCCCCTTTTTGGCTTCTTTGGACATTTCTCCATCACTACAAACCAATCTTTTATAATTTCCATGAAAAAATAATCTCAGTGGGTTTGGAGGTTCAGGTGAGATAAACAGCCAGGTTCCAGCTAGACATCCAAAATTTTTAGAGCTTGTCTGAAATGAACCAAAAAACTTGCTGGGCCATCCCTTCTTCCTCTGTTCATTAATTTTTGTGTCCAACAAACCTTCAAAATAAATAGATAAAGAGTCAACTGGATATTTCTGTGTTCTCCAGGACAAAATAGTTCAAGTTATTGGGAAATCCCTGGTTGGGCATCACCTTTATTTGTGTTATTTCCTCTGTCTGAGTTTGCAGGCAGGGATTAGACCACTGGAACAGATGGTTTTAAAGGACAGGGTGAATGTGAAGCTGCCTGGAGCTTCAGGTTGAGGGATACAAGGTGAAGGGACATTTTCCCCTGAGACCTCTCTTCCCACTCTGGTGGGAAGTTCCTAAGAAGCCAACAGAGAGGGTGAAAAGGAGGTGTAAAAAAAAAACCTCAACCCCCTAAAAAAATTGTGCTGCAAGTTGTCATTTTCTGGAGGAAGCATCAAGCTCTCTCTGTGAGAAATAGGGAATAGAGAATTAGGAATACCTAAGGAGTGAGAAACTTTCATGCACTCACTTGCACCAACATCACCCACGTTCACTCTGGAGACTTGGCTACAGAAAATCAATGGGAGCTTATCAGCCTGCAGCAGAGTTGGGACAATTAAACCTTTCCTTCTCTGCCTTTCTACAGTGGATTTAAGTTTTGAAGTTATTCTCACCTCTGGATGGAGAGAAAGAAACATCTGAGCCAGCATCTCTTACTGAGAGTTATCTTGAACTCAGGCAGCAGCACAAATTATTTCCGTGCCTAATCGTTGCTTTCTTTGTCCTTAAAAAAAAAAAAAAATTAAATCCTATCTTGGACAAAAAAAAAAAAATATTGTGTACTCAACTACAATTTCTTTGCTCTCCTTGCACACAAACTTCTGCACTCATGGGAAAACTCCTTCCCCAAAAGCTGAGCTGAGGTTTTTCTCTGGCACAGAGGAAAATTTTGCAGGAGGAGACCAGGAAAAACCACCCAAAATGGGGCCTAAGTGACAAAACTGAGCCTGGGTTTGGAGCTGTCCCCCAGATCTGGGTTGGGGACAGGGTGAGGGACCTGCTACAAACCCAACCAGCTGAGGCACTGGCACTCAACTCCACAGGAGCCAAAGGGTGCTGGAAGCCCCAAAGCAGCATCCAAACATATCCCTGTTTGGCTGCCTGGATTTACTGCAAACCAGCTGCTCCAGCCCCAAATCCTTGGAGGAATGGAGAAACACAGAGATAAACCAAACAATTAACAAGCTCACTAAGTAAAAAAGCAGGGATTGCTCTTCCTAGTGCCTGCTCCAACCACGTCCATGTGCAGGCTTGGGTGGATCACTGATCTTTCTAGAAAGACATCAGCACCCCCAAGCCCCTGGCTGGTCCTACAAGCATTTGCCATCTTCTGGGGACTCAGGTTGGAAGCAGCAGCTTCCTTTTTGATTTATTTCATTCTTTATCTCCCCCAGTCAAAACGGACAGCGCAGATAATCTGGGTTTACAGCCCTTTGAAGTCAATCAGAAAAGACTTTGAACTTGAGCAAGCAGGACCCCAGGCCTCCATCTACCTGATCCACAGGCTGTGCCAGGGATTTGGGCAAGCCAGGCTCCATCCACACAGCCCTGGCTTTAAAGCCATCAGGTCCAAGCCCTGCCTTGGCAGGGAGATCAAGCACAGCAGATTTTTTCCTGCAACCCTCCTGCCTTATCACACATTAGCCCCGTCCAGATGTCAGGCGCTCTCCCTCTGCTCACAATCCCCCTTTCCCATCTTCTTTTATCTCCCCATTAAATTGCTGACAAGACCTTCCTGGTGGCCTTTTCAAAAGTAGAGGGGATCAAAAAAATCAGCAGAATATTTCAAAAGTCCTTAGGGAAAATAAGAAGGGGGGTGGGGGATTCAAATAGGAGGGAGAAGGAGCCTGCAATGCTGTTACTGCACAGAACCCAGAGCAAGACACTGGGGATTTTAACTCCCTTCTGGCAGGGAAGGGGCTGGGAATGGTTTGGGCTGCCAGGGAGCTGCCTCACAAGCATCACTGGTACCTCCAGCATTGCCCTTGCATGCAGAACAGCCTTTAAAAAAAAGGCAAACCTGGTTGAAGCCACCCCAAAACTCCAGCGTGGCATCACAGATAGCTGACATTGTGGGGACCAGATTTTTTTTTTTAGTTTTTTGGTGGGCAGGAGAAGGAAATTTATGCCCTGTACCCTTCAGCAACTTTCCCCCAGCAATGCTGCAGAAGAGCTCAGCTTTAAACTCGCTGTGGAAAAGGTGACACTGCCAGCTTTCAAAGGACATCGGAGCAGGGGTGACACAGGAGGTGACTCCACCCCAGCAGCTGAAAGCAGCAGGCAGAGAGCACCTGAGGGAAAAAAAACCAACCCAACACATTCCCAGCCTTTGCTGACACGGCCAGAGCTCTGTCAGCAGTGGCATTCTGCGTGCACAGGGAGAAAAACCCAGCCAAAAAAGCAGCAAACCCTCATCCTAATTTCATTCTGCTAGCTGGCTGATCATATTTGGTTCTTTATTTAACTGGTAGAACTAAAAGTTTTAGGGTCAGGTTCCTTGCCTCCCCCAAGGTTTATTATATATTTTTTTCCTTTGCCTAAAGGCTCTACAGTGGATTTTGAGTTGGCTGAATCCTAGCATTTGGATTGGATGGCACCTTAATGTTCATTTTGTTCCACCCCCTGCCTTGGGCAGGGACATCTTCCACTGCTGAAAGCTCCATCCTTGGACACTTCCACAACTTCTCTGGGCAGCCTGTCCAAAATGCTGCCAGGCACATCCAAACAGCTCTTTGCTTCCAGTTCCAGTGGGACAACACCCCCCAAAGCCATCACACCAGTAAAAAGTCAGGGGCAGAGGAGAGCAGGAGCAGATAAATCCTTTTGGCAGGCACAAGCAGAGGCACTTGCTACTCACTCCTTGGGATTTGTTATTTATATTGTATTTATATTTATATGGATATTTATTATCCCACTTCTGCCAGAATTGCAGGAATCTAATCCGAGTAGGTAATGCTGGTGATCACTAAGGAATGCTCCAAGAAGGAACAACAAACAGCTGGAGTGACAATTCCAGGTGATGCACGGGGTGATGCTGGCTTGGTGCCCACTGAGCAGGATCTCAGAGCAAACATCCCCTCAAGGCCACCCTGAATGCCAAGCCTCTGCCATCCCATCAGTGCCAGGATTATTTATGCACTCAGGATGTGAGCACGAGCCTCTGGATCAGGGCTGAGTCCCCTCCTGTGCCTGCCAGCACCTCACTGAGGAATGGGAACAAAATTGATCAATATAAAACAAGCTTCCTGCACCCTAGAATGACAGAAAAAAGTTATTATGAAGATAAAGTTTCCTGGTCTAAGAATGAGGTAGAGAACTACATCACAAGACAGTGATATTTAATTTTAATGCAGATTTTTGGATTCAGCTCTCTGGAGCAACCTGGTCTAGTGGGAAGTGTCCCTGTCCCTGGCAGGGGGTTGGAATGGGNAGGAGGAATTCTGCCAAATGCTTCCATGTGTTGCTTTTTGAAAAAAAAATCTTTTTAAAGTCTGCCTGAGCTGTTGGTATCTCACCTGATACTCCCAGCTGCCCTGGGATGCTCTCCCATGGTGTTAGCTCTGCCCTGGGATATGTCCTGGTTCCTTCCAGGGCTGAAGGAATTATTGCTCTCTCTGGATTTGGCTGTTGCTCTCTTCTACCTCTCCCTGGACCATCTCTAACACCATCAAAGATCCTTGTTTTATACATCTGCACAGGCTGCTTCAAAACCTAAACCTTTCTCCCAGAAGAGGGAAAATTCTGGCTTTGTCCCCCTTGGAAAGCCAAAAAAAAAAAACCCTGGAATGTCTTCTCCAAGAAGCCCTGCCTGAGTCAAGGTTTGTTTCACACTCCTTGGAGAAACACACATTTATCCTTTTGGTTTTCCAAGGTTATCCTCCCACCACTTACATCCCTGGTCATGTTTTGGGAAAGCCATCCCCGAAAAAATTTGGGACAACACAAGGCAGAAAGTTCTGTGCTTGTATCAATAACCCAGGATCAAAGAAACTTGGTACTTGTCCAAAGAAATCCCCAGAACAGCCTTCCTGTGGGAGCAGCAGGGCTCTCCTGGCTCCACAGGGACCACCCTGATGCAAATTTCTTGTGGGAGAATCTCCTCCCTGTGGGATTCAGCTCTTTGGGTGTCCTCAGGGCAGCCCAGAAGCAGAAATTTTGGGGGGAAGAAGGCTGGGACCCCTTGAGAGGGGGCAAAGCAGCAGGAAAAGTGTTTAATCTGTAAATACTAATTAACCTGAGGTCCATCCCAGCACTGGAGTCAGGCTCTCATTAGCCAAGCCAAGGCAGAAATTCCTGCTCCAGCTGCCCTGCAGTGGGATCTCCTCCTCCAAGGATGCCCTGAGACAACACCTTGGCTCTCTCCTGGGATATCATCTCCTGTTAGATCCCATGGAACATTCCAGAATAAAAAGATGCAGGAAATTTTGGGACCAAACCCATAAGAAAACCCATAAGCATTGTAAGGGAAAGCAGCTTGGCTATCCTGGCACAAGATACACAGCACAGCCTCATCCCAAGGTTTGGATAAAGATCTTAAAATACTGGAGGCAATATTGTCATCTCCATCTAGATTTGGGGATGTTTCTCAGAGATTTTTAAAGAGAAATTGTTCAAACCAGCAAGACCAAAACACACAGCTTTCCCCACCATGGGCTAAAGGGAAGAGATGCAGAAAGAAAGTTAATCAGGTTGAGATCAAAGTGAAAAAACCCAAACCAACCAGCAAACAAATCTCATCCAAACCCATACATGCAAAGAGTTTGCTGTGACTCCTTCCCCTCCTTTCATCCTCCTGACCTTCTCTGTTCCAGCCAGGAGGGAATAGGAATGCTTGAAGAAAGCTATTCCTGTGTTATTTTTAGCAGAGCCAGAAGAAAAGTGACTGGAAATAATCCATGAAAGCAAGCTTTCACCTTGATTTCCAGCCTCTGGAGATTTTGATAGCCTTGATAGCAATCACAACTTAACCATGGGCATAGAAAGTGCTGAGTGATACCAAGAACATAAATTGAGCTCTTTCTTTCTTTCTTTTTTCCTGCTCCACATGAAAAACCTGGTGAAGCATTGAAGGGAGACTGAGGGAAGCACTTTTCCCCCACCAGCCACTGAATTGGTGGCCACACCACGGCCAGGAGAAGGGAGAGCCAGGCCTGGCTGTGTTTCAGCCCAGTTACTCAGTCAGCAAGAGAATTCTACATTACAGCCCAAAGCATTTAAAATAGATGCTGATTTTGGAATCTTCCACGAGTGTCTCGTGGGAAAAGCCACTCTTTCCCAATCAGGATTAAGAAAACCTCCTCTGAAGCATTTCTGATTGAGTGGGAGGTGTCCCTGGTTGGAATGGGATGAGCTTTAAGGCACTTTCTGACCCAAACCATTCTGGGATTCTGGCCCTGATTGCACAGGGACCTCGGCNCAGATTTTTGGATTCAGCTCTCTGGAGCAACCTGGTCTAGTGGGAAGTGTCCCTGTCCCTGGCAGGGGGTTGGAATGGGATGGTCTTTATGTCTCTTCCAACCCAAACCACCATGCTCAAAAAATGCCAAAAAATGGTCCTCACCTTTGGGAACCCATTCCAGGCTGCAGCTCCAGCTTAACTCTTCATAATGGCCATGCCCCTAAAAATGCAGCATTGCATTTGCCTTCCTTTACCTGGCAGGTGTGCCACAGGCTTTCCCCCACTTTGAAAAATAAGGGGACCACAGTTTTGGCAGAGCTGCTGGATTATATCTATACACAT